>VYXF01009865.1:195525-227266 GCA_013397295.1 Polioptila caerulea
AAAGTTAGATCAAATATTCTGTTTACACATAGGAACTTAGTTCTGCAGTGCAGCAAATAGAAAAAAAAACGGGACTAGGATGAAAATATTTTTAAGAGCTGGATGACTCAATGTGAAGACATGTTTGCTCAGCTCTTTCTGAGCTCCCACTCTAGAAGAAAACATAAAATACAGTAACAACATGCCTTATGATGGATTTCTCCAACTAAAAGGCAAAAATGTAGAGAACCAGAACATTAGGAATTATATGTAGACTTGTATTCTAGTTTCTGGAAAATTGAATTACAGTGCACTTATCTTCAGGAAAATAAATCTTTTTGTAGTGGATTACCCTTGGCCATAGACCAAACTCCCACTCAGCAGCTCTGTGACTCCTCAACAGTCCAGGGGTGAAAATAAGACAGAACTATTCCTGGTCTAGAAGAAAGACAGGGACATTGCTTAACAATTTGTAACATGGGCAAAAATGACCTGACTTGGGAAAAATTAATTTATTTTAATACCAATTCAAATAGACTTGGTTAGAGAAACAAAGACAAAAATTTAAATAACCATCCCATCTTTCTTAAATATGTTTATTTAGAGGCTCCCTGTTCATGGCTAAGGGACTCAGCTGTGCTCTGCTATGAGCCTGTGCTCTGCTATGAGCCTGTTGGAGACAGATGGGAGGGGTTGTGTCTTCCTTACAAAGGCACTTTGTCAAGCAAACCCAACAGAGCATTTTGTCCAAAAACATGACTAAATTTAAATATGAAAGAACATTGTCATAAGGAAAGCCTCTTGTTTTACCTTTGGAAGTAATAACAAAGTGCTCTCAGTCTGTTCCAAGCCTGGAGGAGGAGACTGAGAGGAGACCTCATTACAGCCTGCAACTTCCTCATGAAGGGAAGAGGAGGGGCAGACAGTGATCTCTGCTCTGCTAACATGAACGAAGGGAATGGCACAGAGCTGAAGCAGGGGAGGTTTAAGTTAGATGTTAGGAAATTCTTCACGCAGAGGGTGGCTGGAACAGGCTCCCCAGGTCACAGCACCAATCCTGACAAGAGTTCAAGAAGGATTTGGACAATGCAAATGCTGTCATCCTTGCAGCTGTCCTGTGCAGGGCTGAGTTGGACTTTGCTGATCCTTGTGGGTCCCTTCCAACTCAGGATAGTCCATGATCCTATGGTTTTTAAAGATTTGTAATTTTTTTATATTATTGTGTTATAAGCGATCCAAATTAAATCCAATTGTAGATTGAAAGTTAGTCGCACTTGATTTTCTGACAAATACATAGCTCTTCAAAAAGTGAGATCATTTGCTTTCTGGGATATGTTGACAAACTGATGGAAAAGATTCAACTCTTTTGGGAAATAATGCTTTGAAACAGAGAAAGGTGTTTATGATAGTCTTATAGAAAAGATAAGCACATGAAGACTCTCTTCTTTCTATAATAGTGTAGTTGGACCAGTAAATGTATCTTCCTTAAAAACACTGCCTTGTTAAATCCCTGCAGAATTCATTCCCATGTCCTGAATACCATCAGGTTTGCAAGATATTTTAGCAATCAGGACTATCTTTAAATGCTGTAACTCATTGCTATAGTATATTTTTTTCTGTTTTTCTCTCCTTTTTCCTCCCATATGTATATCATAAATTACCCTCATTCCAGATACCTTATTAGAGCCATCCTTATTCAGCCATGTGCATTGTCTTTGACTTTTCCCTACTTTGACATTTTTTCTCTTATTTTAACTACAGATCATTTTGTGACCTGAGCTCTTTTTGCAATAATAGAAAAAAAAAACCCAGGACCAGGGCACGCATTTTCAAAAATTGATGCTTGAATTATTAAATATATCTCTATTCCCATGTGCAGTGACAGTCAAGTAGAAAATGGAAGCTGTCTATAATTTAATCATAGTACATACAATAGCAATTAGTTGTCATTAGGACCCTGATTTTCACTGTGACATACAAACAGAGAAATGGCAAATTCACAAAAGTGAGGTGTTGTGTGACTTGCTTGAATAATCCTCGGCGCAAAACTGCACTTTTTATTTATTTCTAGTGTTTATTTCTGGTGATGTTATGTCACTCTAAACTTTTAATTGCACACAGTGAATACATGACACTAACAGGTGTTAATTAATAATTTAAAAAATCCATAGCTAACAATTTCTTTTTAATGTAAATCATAATAGTGGGCATATTCTAGAAAATGAATCAGAGACCATATTCCTGTTTCTAAGTGATTCCTGTTTAAATTGTGCATTCGTGCTACTATTTTGAAATTAAATGCCACAGTCTCAGCTCTCTAATGATAGAAATTTGTTGATTACTACAGATCTTTAAACAGCACTTAGGCACATATTGAAACAGATTGATAATGCCAACTGGATACAAAGTGGGAGTGTTAAATTCTGCTGCCAGTTTCAGATGCTTTGAAACACTTTGGAATAGAGTTCTGAGGGCTCCAGCATGAAGACTGTGCTAAGCACTGTACACATATATAACAAAAGGTGCCTATCTCCACCAGCCTACACCCAGCACAGAAAAAGAGTCATGTTGACCAGATCAATACTCAAGTGACACAGGGTAAAGGTCATAAACACAGTGATATGAAGATATGAAAAATTCAAAGTCCAATTATCACGGCTGTGTAACTGAAGGACTGGCAGGAAAGATGTCCAGTCTGTTGAAGGACAAGTGAAAGTCTGCTTGTAGCACTGTGTGGATGCAGCCTGGAAAATGCCAGAAATAGCTTTCAAACATATATAGCTTGTACTGAACATGTGGTGTTACTAATGACCACATTTTGTGTACATGTTTTGCATGTTAATAAATTAATTAACCATTTTTAAAGGTACATGGTGAAAATTACAGCCTATAGGTTTTTGTTTAAGAAACTGATTAGACATCTATGAAGGAGAGGTGTAAGCTTGATTGGAGCTGCTGGACAACAGACACTCTGATGCTGGTGACAATTAAGCAGCAGAGCACTCAGTGCTTTTCAGTGGCTGTAGTCTTAACTAAGAGACCGAGGTGAACCAAGAGCTGCTTCAGTGGCTGGGCAAGGTTGAGCAAATCAAGGCAGACACTGGGATAGTGAGAAGTACTGTCTGGAAGACCACGAGCCCTATAGCATCTTGCAGGTCAGGGTACTCACCCATCCTTCACCAAACACAGGGAATTTCTATAAGAAAAACCTTTATGTTTTTTCTATATTGCATGTTTTGGGGCGTTGGAGCCTTTATTTTTCATGATTTTCACAATCAATAGAGTTTTCAGCAGAGTTTTCCGTCTCAGTTGAAGAACCCTATTCAAGACTATCTGAAAAACATATGAAAAAACCCTGTCCGATTCCAGACTGCATCCCACCATTAACATAAAAATCATAACATACTGCTTGCACAGGAGCTTAATTGTTGACAACCTCACAGCCAATTTTGCCACAAGTTGCAAACTTTCGGTACAAAAGGATTTTGTAAGGCCTTCGCTCTCAAATTGATGCCGTGAAATGAGACTTGCAGCTTTCACATAATCTAAATAATTATTTCAGAGTGTCATAGCTGTAAGCATATTCTTGAAGGCATGACTTGGCCACACCTTGTGGGTTTAGGAACCAAAATGTAGACCAGTTATCTACAGACCTGCCTACCCTAGTGCCAATGTCATACACCTGAACACCCTTTTCTGTCCCTTACTAGATAAAACTTTGATCTGAATTCTTAATAGTATCTTGATCCAGCCCTATAATAAAGAATTTCTTACTGTTCAGACTAAGCCCACCAAGTCCAGCATCTAGAAGGATCCAGCACATTCCACTCAATTCTGCTACAGGATAGGATTTTTGTCCCAAGTAAAGAAGATAAACTATTCCATACCTACTCCTTTTTTATTAAATTGATTTTGCACAGTATTCACTGACTGAAGAATACATTTAAGCTATGCTACCACAAATTTTTTTTGAAGTTACAATTTTAAAAAATTGCTTTCTTTCTTCTATTATACTTAGAAGGGCCTTTGGTAATGTGGGACTTTTGAACTATAGTAACAGCACAGTTAAAACCATGGCAAAACTTGAGCTCTGCACCACCCCAGGCTTTCTTTGCTTGTAAAGGAATATTTTCTAGTCAAAAGACAAATTTGCAAGCATTTCACTTCTGAAAAAAGCAGAAATTTCAGGTTATGTTATTAATAAAAAGCACCTTCTCTTTAATGTAAAAATTTGGTTTTCCACTTGTCATACAGGACTAAATGTAGCCTGATTCTGTGACCAACCAAGGTATATTGCCAGTTTCTGAGCACAGCAAAAGTGGTTCTAGATTTCAAAGATTTTATGCAAATTCCATCTGCTAATGGCATTCATTTTTATGTTCAGAAGTGGTGAACTGCTTTATGTAGATGCTTAATTTCTATTGGTAGCTATTTAATCTACATTTAGACATTAGATGGCACTCATCTAAATTTTAGATGGTATAGCTAATCTGTATACCTGTAAAAGTTCTTAAGAAGAATAAGGTATAGCCAACTACTCCAGAAAACATTACTTCATGTTAATCAGAAGTTAATCATGTTAATTATGAAAACACATAAGTCATTGTTTAAATTCCTAGCCTGCCTGTATTCGGTCCTTACAGATTACATCTTCTCAAATAAAATTAGAATTATGGCTTACTCATTACCTACTTCTAAATGCAAATGGGGTGTTCTGGAAGTAGGTTAGGGGAAACACACTTTCCAATGTTTGGGATAAGACTTTTGCTCGTAACCTGTGTGCATGCAAACACTTTTAGGCCACATACAAAAATTAACACAAAAGCACAGACTACTCTGCACATGAAAAGGTAACTTTTTCCATGGTCACTGGAAACTGAACACACTGTGTGATAAGTTCAGCAGAACCCTCCAATGAGTCCCAGAGAGTGGCAGCAACAGAAGAGAACATTTGTGAATCCAGTATGCTAAACTCCAACAGAGTACTAACACAATATTTAAGGGCACCTCATCTCACTGTTCACTGCAGGAAAGGAATCATCCCTTTCATACCCTTAGTCTGACAACAGAAGTGTTACAAATTTATGAAAGGGTTGAGTGCCCAGTTCAGTAACCCAGACCATCTTGATTCAGCTTAAATGTTCCTTGTGTGAAGCATTTTCACTGAAACTCTTACCCTGCCCACATGTTGCCAAATCACATCTTTCCACACCCAGCCTGCACAACCTTGCAGGCCTATCTCTACCAGTTCTATGCTTTATTTCTGAAAAGTTTGGGCCAGGTGCAAAAGTCTGGCTGTTGTTTTGTTCATAGAAAAAGAGGATAGAAGAAAAGTTGTCACTACTACATTCCATAATAAACACCTCACTTTTTGGCTTCCAGTTGTCTGTAGTAAGACTTTACAACACCTTGAACAGTCAAGGACCTCTCAGAGAACTTGTGTTACTCTGTAAACACTGAACTAGAAAAACTTTTATAGCCATTTCAAGTTCATGCTTATGTTAAATGTCCTCACACCCTTCTGAAGTACAGTGTTTTCTCCAAAACTGTGTTCAGAGCAGGGAAGAGTATTTGGAAACCCAGTATGAGCATCTGACACCTTATAATCTATATTTTCTATAAACTAACAATTAACCTTAAATATACAGCAATTCAAAGTCAAAATGTTGATAGATATTTGGAATACTGATTAATCCTTTTCTTCAGTGATGTGGAATCCAATAGTGCAAAATAACAGCTTTGACACCTCATAGAACACACACCTTTTTCATCCTGCCTCAAGGCCAATAGGTAGAGCAAACAGGAAAAATCCTAAAAGCTTAGAAAACGAAAAGATTATTCAGGAAAAAAAAAAATCAAGTTCAAAAGATGGTTGATTGCACTTTATCTTCAGAAGCCCAACTTGAAATCAACCAAGTATTTTTGATTTTTGGGAAGCCCCAAACTCACTTTCCAAAGACTAGCTCTGTAGGACAAGGCATCTGGGGACTTCCTTGTCCTTTCAAATTCCTTTGAAAAGTATTGACCAAAGTTGGTTTGAGTTTTCTTAGCTCTTCAACTAAGCTGATGAGTTGTCAGTCACACTTCTGAAGGGATACAGTGTAGGATAATTTGAGACTGACTTTTCTTGAAAGTCAAATCAGGGTCCAGCAATGAATTATATAAAACTGTTAATCTAGAGCTTGTATAACTAGTGTATAACTATTAACTTGTAAAACATGTAGAACAGTTACATCATCCTATTTTGTATCTGCCTTTTTCTATTTTATGCAATTAAAGACAGTGACATGAAAAGACCATCAAACAGGTACAGGACAAGTAATAAAAGGTTTTATAACCATGATTCTGGGAAGAATGTGTTCCTCACAAAGAAGTTACGCAACTCATTCTTAGAAGTGCAATAAAATCTTTATTCCTCTCCTTTCTCACCCTTTCCCATCCACACACACACAAGGACAAATTTTTGTGCTATCTGTTGGAAAAACATCCTTCACTACATTCTCAGATTTGGAGCCTGTTTGTCATTCACCTAGCTTATTCACTATTCTGTATCTGTGTGAGGCTTTTGACAGCTTCATATACATATATAAATATATGTAAATTCCTTCTTTATCCTACTTTTTTTAGGTATCAGAGAAAACAGTTTTAAAAACTTTTAAGTCAGGTCTGGAAAGATTCACTGCTAAGTCATGCTGTTCTAAACATACTGTCTTGTAAAAGAGCATAACTGGAAACTTGCAGATTATTATTTTAGACTACTAGGATTCCAGTATCTCCCAAAACTTTAAAGCATTTGCAATAAACCTCCCAGATAGAGAGTCATCAGTCGTATAATTAAAACAAGCATTTTTAGAGAGAATCTTTTTAATCTATTTTGTAGCCTTGCATTTCACAACAGAGAGCACAGGATGATCTAATAAGGCAGAATACAAACAGCTAAACTGCTGCAGAACTTGCAGGGATTTCTTGAGTCAGAGCAGGCAAGCAGATTTCTAACTGTCACATACTATTTTCCTCTGTAATAATGAACCATGGTTTCTCTCTTTCACAAAGCACTTCAGATTTACAGGCTAAGTGCTTTTTTCTTCCTCTCCCTACCATCCCTGCCCCAAGAAAAATAAAAAAAAAGGCACAAAATTAAAAGTGGGTTTCTTGATCAGAAAAATGACAAAACCAAAATTGACAGGATACTGTCAGACATTTCCATGGAGCTTATTACAATAGCAGGTACAATTTAACAAAATAAAAAAAAAATAGGTATTGAGGTATAGTGTTCCTGACATATATCAATTAAAGATACTCCAAGGTGTTTAACTGAAAGATCTAGGAAAAAACCTAAACTTTTGGGTCAAACCACTTCCTGTGCATAAAAAGTTAGGATGGCATTTAATGCGTGGGAAAAAAAATTTACTGCATCTGCTTGTTGGAGTTTTTGGAACTATGTTCTTCAGTCTATGCTACCTGTCACTGGCTATTGGCAAAGTCTGCCTGGGTTTGATCCACTGTGTTAATCCCAGTATATCTATTCTGCTGTTTATTGTATTGATAAAATGCTATCATTTCACAAACTAAAAAGACAAAAGAGCTACCTAGTGCTACAAATGAATATAGCTGGCAAAAGCTGAAACAGTATTTCTTAGTTACACTATTAGATTATGTGTGGTACTGGTGAATTCCCCTGAGGTGGCTCATAAATTTGAAACAAAGACTTTGCCTCCTATAAAGTCTGAAAGTTGCAGGTGCCGCCTTCTGTAAATATTAAAAATGGCTGCAGAGCGAGTGCCACCAGCAAAGAGCACTCAGTCACACAGAGCCAGCCCAACAAAACCCCACCTACCAAAGAGACTGTTGCTTGTTCTCAGACTTCATATAAGATTGTAATGTAAGGAATATTTCTGTACATTCCACAACAACAGGTGGATTAAGGACTGCAGGTACTCCTGCATTGCTATTTTTGCATTTTGATTTAAATTTTTTTTGCAGTATTCAGGAAAGATTTGGTGCACTTTAGAGCACTTGCAGTGACTGCCTCAACCCAGAGTACATGCCCATCTTCTCTAATCAAGCTCTAAAAATACTCTTCAAACATAAACTGTTTCAAAGGAGAATCATTTAATCTCTTTCAAAAAATAAAAATAAATATAGAAATTAATATATAATGGAACTTTTCAATCACTGTAAAAGACAGCACCCAAAATTCTGTTAACAACCTGACAGTCCAAGCAGGTGCCTGGCAGAGATCCCTTGTGCCTTGCTTCCCTGGGTAATGAGGACAGAGGCTCAGGAATGGAGCACAAACCTGCCAGGAACAACCCAGGATCCTTTCCACTTTTTTGCTGCTCTGTCACTTTAAAATATCTCACAAGCATCAGCTGTCTCAAAAGGCAGCTTGAAAGAGGCAAAAATTTCTGTGTATGTACACTCTCCTTTTGAATCCAGGGCAGATCAATGACGATTTATCCTGAGCTAAGCAAGTGATATTTTTTTTAAAATTCTAGCAGACAAATCTCCCATCACTGGACCTGGCAGGCAGGTTACACAGAGCTGGGAGTGGGCACAGGACTGGAGCAGGTTAGAAACCAGCTGCCTTGGTCACCAAGGGAGTACAATTACTTAATGACAGCAATTTACCTGTTTTACAGTTTGCAGTGCCAAGGAAATATTGCTTGTGACAGTGGAAACAAATCAAGCCTGAACTGGTAATTCAGCACAGAAAACCTGAGATACTTCTTGTAACACTAAAAATAATGGAATTTATTTCAGTGCTTGATTAAAGTTTTAGCTGTCCAGACATAAATAGGTTTGCTGGAAAGTTTGGGACACCAGTCCTTTCAAATAACCAGAAGTTATGGATTAAAGTGTCTTTGCTTCTAGCAGTCATTAACTTGATGCTAGATTTTTCTAATGATTATTCCCTGTGTGCTACTCGTCTTCCAGCTGTGTGAGTTATTTATTTGTGCTGTTTTCCTAAGCAACCCTGCTAATTCCCTACTGCAAGATCATGCATAAGCACGGGGCTATTGAAGCTGGCTGAAGTCTTCCAGTGCGAAAGGAGAGGACATTAAGAAAGAAAAGGGTTATTGAAACCACTCAAGGCTAGATTAATATCTTCACCTTTCCACATTAAATGAGTGCTTTTCAATTTTGTATAATCATCTGTTGTAACAGGAGTTCAGGAACAGAAGAAAAATATTACTCTTTTATATTTAAAATCACTTAAGGAGAAAAGACAGGAAGGGATTTGGTTTAACCGGTAACGAACTCACAACAATCATTGGGAATAACGTCATTGGTGCACAGCAGGGGAAACCCCAGCTATATGTATTTTTCCTTGTTTATGTACAGCTTTGACGATTTCTCCAAGTCAAAGGAAACAAATTAAAATCAAAATGTGAAAGAATCAGTAATTAAACTAGGGGGTTGATTTTTTACCAAAGAATTAATTAACCCAAAAACTAATATTAAAAGGTTTTTACAGTCGGATAACTTTCAGACCAAAAACACTAGAAATCTATCACTGCTTTCTGACCTACTTTCCATGGTCATGGCTAATTCGATCTTCTTGCCTTTCATATCTCTCTGTCTCTGCCAACAGACACATGAGCAGTGGAACAACAGAAGAGGCAGGTTGGGTTAAGAGGATAGATCAAGACAAATCATTACAAGCAAGAGACTGGAAGATTTCAGGGACCTAATCCCAATATAAGCAGACAATTACTCTTATTAGGATGAAGTCAAAAGATGTTATTATCACAAATATAGTATGTCTCATTATTCACCAAAAAGTGTTCATGTAAATGATCTATGCTAGGATAATGTCATACCTGAAATGATTATACCATCTATATTTCAAATTTAAATGCTACAAGAAGTTAAACAAGAAAATTAAATAAATTGTAGATCTGTTGAAAAAAAAAAAGAAATTAGAGGGGAAATCAAGTACTTCATACATTTGCTACAAGAATTATTGTTATTTTTGTTTAAGAACTATGTATTTGTTTTGAAACAGAAAAAAATATAGGATATGAAAATATCTTATTAACCCAGAAATCACACATTTTGTTTCAATTCAACTACTTCACTTGACCTGAACAACATAAAAGAATGCTTTTCACGCTAATTGAATTTTGCTCTTTTTCCCTTAAGAAACTTTTCATATGTCCCAATTTCTACCCTGAGTCCTCCCACATTAATTTTACTCTGATTTTCTAAGTAAATTAGGTTTAGGTAACAGTACTGTCAATTGACATCTGTACTCTAGTCTTCTGATAGCTTTTCATCCCATGACTACATTAAAATACAAAGATATGAATTTCTGTAAATGTGTCTGCTAATTGAGAGCTGTTTGAAGAAGGCAGACTGAATTGCATGTCCCTATTTAAAGCAAGACAGTGTAACTCCAGCAGTTTCCTGTTTTACAGGCAGTTAACCCATGGACTAAGCCTGCCTCTGCATGAGCTGCTACGTGCCCAGCCAAACATGGAAGTGATTTAGGAGTTAGAAGAAAAAGAGGGGGAGAGGATTGGAGTAATAGCACATCAGCATGTTGTGTGAGATGAGAGAGAGAGAATTTAGACACTTATAGGTTGAAAGTCTGTTTTCATTAGTACTGTTCCTGTGACATTTTTCCCCCTCAAATTTTCAGTATAGCTCCCAAAATGAAGTAGCCATTATTTACACACTCCTAATTAAATGTTAATAAACTGGTGGTAAAAGCTGCATGAAAGAGATTGAGTAGGTAAACTACAGATTTCAGGAAGGTTCAAAGAGAGATACCTGACACCAGTAACAAGGTCTTGATTCCAAGGATCTGCATCTTCTGACCTTGGCCCAACTATAAAACAGGCCACCAGCTGCATTGATCCATGTCTACAGTTCCTAAAGGCAACTATCCTGCATTTTCATGCTTGTTTCTAATAAACTCATTGCCTACAGGAAAAATTGGGTTTTTTATTCATCATTGCAAACTGTATGTGAACTGAAAGAGATATAAAAGTGGCAGGAGTGTCGAGTCTCAAAGAACATGCAGATGTCTTCCCAGTCCCATGTTGTGTATACACTGCTGTGATCCTGTTTTAAGGAATGTGTTGATTTTTTTTCAGCCTTAAAGAGCAAACTGGGTTTTGTGGTTTCAGAAACATATGGGCAAGTTTCAACCAACAGTCCCAAGCTTTACCCTCTTATGCAGTTTTTTAGTAGAGTCGTGTGCTCCTCACCACCACAAAATAACAGCATTTGTATTTTCATTTTTATAATTTCACAGAATTTAATTTTTACTTTTTTGTTCTTGCCTTCGAATTTCTCTTTCAGAAAGCCATTCATATTGGAAATGAAAATTTTCCAAATTTTCCAAAATTGCCAATTTTCAAAAATGCCATTCTCTCATTTGTTATATTCCTTTTAAAATCCTCTAGAAAAAACAAAACCAAAAAGAAAGAAGCAAACAAAATCGCCTCAAAAACATAAATAAATCTGTAGAAGAAAAAAGTACTAATTTCAATGGAAGATTTTTTTTCATTTGGAAAAGACTATCGTGTTGATGAATTTTTAGCCAATTCCAGATGACAAAAAGGAAAGTAGAAATACAGAGATTGTGCAGCTCCATGGTTAAGGCTGTATGGTCTGCTACACCTTCAGCTAGATTAAATGTGCTAGGCTCCAGAATTTCACAATCACAACTTTGAAAATAATATTTCTTCAGAAAATGACCAGATAGAGCCAGACATACAATTTTTGTATTTAATTGATAACTTTAAAATGCAGTTGCTGTATTCGGCAGTGTTCTGGCCACATACAGAACAGGAAAGGGGCAGGTGATTTCACTGCAACTTTCAGTTTCAGAACTGCTAATGAAATGTATTTGTTTCAAGAGCTGGAGCCATTGTTTGTGCATAACACTGCTATAGATCTTCCCTGTAATAGATATTTTGTCAGAAAATACAATTAAAATATCTGGAAATACTTTTGATAACATTAAAAATAATTACCAGGAAGTGAACACTTTATTATAAATATTTTATTGTTTTTAAAAATTATTTCTTTCTACTATAGAAGACTAATATAGCTAAAAAGAAAGTAATGTACCAATCATTAAGACAGTGAAACTTACCAAGGCATCCAGTAAATCTAATGTAATATTTGTGGGTTTTTGCTTTTTTTTTTTTTTAACCTGAACCATGAAGTAAATGTATGTGGGATATCAATAAAATATGACACAGCCTAATGACTTTAATTTTATCTGTCTTGAGTAATCAGCTCATACTAAAAGGGGGTAGTTACTGTGAGCACAGTTGTTCACATGTATTTGCAGAATAGCAGCCTGCAACATGGTGCCTTTAGAAAAACAGGTTCAGCTAGGGAAGAATATGAAATACATATAAAAGAAAGGAAGTTCACCTTTGGAAAAGGAGACTTTCACAGTGTTTTTCAAACCAAAGAGGATTTTGGTTCTGCTGTTATTAAAAAACAATAATTATTTTGTGGTTTTCTGCTTCCATCCTTTTTTTCAAACCTTTGAAGCCATAATTTTGTAAGAAACGGAAAAAATTACTTCTCTCAGGATTACAGGAATAAATTTGTCATATAAAAGTAAAAATATTTAGTTCAAGCTCAGAAATATACGACATTTATTTATTTATTTAAAAATAGTTTTATATTTATATTTTATTTATAAATATTTTATTTATTATAATAGTTTACCTTTTACCTTATAGGGACTAAAAATATTGTCAATGGACCTTTTTAAATAATAGAATTTTTCATATACAATGAAGTTTTTTCAATGGTCTTCTAAAAAGTGTTTTAGAACTTATTTTATAGTTTAAAATGACACATACTTCTTATAAGAATGTAATGGAATATTTAGTACAAAATTCTATAGTACTCTACTGAAAGGAATTATGAATCTTCAAAGGTCAGTTATAGATATCTTTTCTAATGCATTTGTGACTGAAAAGTGCTTCCTAGAAATGAGTATAATCTTTGTCAAGATTTTCTTTTTCAAGGAAATCACAATTTGGTAATTTCTGCTTGTTAAATTGTTTTCTCTAACTCTCTTGTTTATAGCTACTCTGCAAGGTTCATCCGGTCATAGCAAAGGGGAAAAAAATAAACCTGTTTGAAAGGAGCAGCTGGCATCATTGCAAAATGGACTGAAAGTGTGTCAAGACATGGAAGAATATAATTTTTAATTCCTCAACTACTCAGACTTTAGATTCCCAGGATACTAGAGTCTCTCTCATGGTTTTAAGTTGGACTTCTCTGATAATTCAGGTGAGTATGATATGCACAGTTATTCAACAACAACCAAATGAGGAAAGATTTCGATGCCTTCCCTTCAGTCCAACTCAAAACTACACAGAAGAGTAGCACTTTTGCAGCTGTTTTTCCCCACAAGTAGTAACGCAGGTAACCAGTTGACCCAAAATTCTTCCTTTTGAAAGTCTACCAGCAATAAGTAGTGCTCAAAGGCTGTGTAATAATCCAGATATCAGCTTCAACAACCAGGCCAAAGAATAGCATGAATATAGAGCCAGAAGCAACACAATATACCTCAAAATAACACAAAATGGAAGCATTGTAAGGGCTGAGTAATTACTGATAACTGCATGATGCCAGATACAGAAAGGAAACTCAGCTATGAATGGACCATCCACAACTGGAGCTAAAACTCTGGACATGTAAAAAATAACCAAAGAAGTGCAAAATACTGCTTAAGTTTTAAATACAAGCAATGGGATCTACAAAAAACAAACAAACAAACAAAAACCCAAAAACAAACAAAAAACCCAAACAAGTAAAAAACAACAAAAAAAACCCCCACAAAAACACCAGAGTAACTGTTCCTCTTTTTCCTACATGCCTTTGAGGGATTCAGTGCACTCAGCTCTCTTACAGAAATCTGAGGATTATTTCATGCCAAGGAACTGGAAGAAACTGAAAAGAATAGTAATTTTAAGAGACTGCTAAATGCTGACTTTCCAGTGCTGAAGTCAATGCAGCAATAATTCATTCTGTCTGAACTGTTGCAATTATGAATATAACACAATGCTTTATGTCATGATTCCCCAATTAGTTTATTTCAGTATAAATCCACACTACTGCTGATGGGGTTGAGCCTTTCTTCCCCTATCCCCGTTCCTTTCACCTCTCTGGTGCTGGCACTAGCACTTGGGAAAATATGTGGTGCACCAAACAAAGATCTCATGTCCATGAAAATTAGAGTTAGGGGTTTAGTTCTTAACCAGATCATTTCCAGATCTAATTCACCTTACAATTCAATGAATGTTCAGGTCTGCCCAAAGGAAGGGGCAAGAATAAACAACCAAAAGTCTGTTGACTGCTGCTGGACTCCCAGGTAATGTGGGAACCCTAAAAATGGAGTAAAGAGACTGTTGTCTACTGTAGCCTTGCATAGGAGCAATGGAAGTGATTCCTCAGTTATCTCTCACAGTTTCTTTTTCTGCCTGGTACTTCATATATTTTTCTGTTATTTAAGCAATTCAGCTGCAATAATAATGGTTATTTGAGCGTCATTAACTAATGAGAATAATTGCCTATTGTCATCTTTATTAAATCTCTTCTTTTTCTTTGGTTTTGAATAGATATTCTTCTTACAATACTTCTTTCCCGTAAGTTGAATAGGATGAGTTTATTTCCATAGTGTCTGCTAACATAGGATGTTGGTTAAATAATTATGGATTAAATCCCTGTACAAATTAAATCAAAAGCATCTCTCTTATTGAATTGCAGCTTCAATTAACCCATTGCCTTCAAATGCAGGAACTCTGCTAGAAGACCTCCAAGCCTCTATTCCTTTCTGTCTGGGAATCAGCATCCTTACTTGTGCTGTAACGCCAAGTCCATACAGATTTTACAGTTTCTCTGACCTGCTGTGAAGGGAGTTGTATTTTCCACCCCACAAGCACAGAGATCTCCCCTAGCTGCCCTTAGACTAACTTAAAGACACATGGAGAATTTGGCAGAGACTATTGTAGTGCAGTGAATGGAGCCACTGTAGTTAGTAAGGGCTTCATGAACAAGCCCATATTACAGTGTCATAGCACAACTATATAACTAATTAACTAAATAATGAAGGGGAAACAAAAACAGTTTCTAATGCCTGGGGAATTACAGCCCTTATAGATTAAATAACAGCTTTAAATAAATATTTCTTTGTTTTTGTTAACACAGGTTGCTTTATTTTAATACACATTTATATTAAAATCAATTATAATGTATATTGGATTTTACGGCTATAATTTGTATTTTCTGCCTTATGTGTCAGTCACTCATTAGATTCCTAAATAACAGAGAACACACTTAGTCAGTTGGCATTTTCCAGTGTTTTAATTGCCTGCTGTGAAATAATTATTGTGACATTTTGGGATGTTTTTAACATCCTGAATTAAATATTCTGACATCCCACAGAGCACTTCATGAAAACAGTCAAACTATATTCAAGTCATTAGGAGTCTACAGTTGTCCTTTAATATTAAAATTATTTTTGACACAAAAAATGCAGATAAAATTAAAGTGCTTAACAGCTTATATCTAATGTCAGTTTTCATCTTTAAAATTTTAAAATGTTATTAGCTTATAATGAGCAACTGTGGAGCTCAAAATATCACGTTAATTTGTACTTTATTTTCCTTTTTTTAAAGCAGCAATCAAAGAATGTTACATAAGAAATCCTATCTACAAAGATTAATTTGTGGTGAATGTTCACAGCATAATATAGCACAATTTTTTTAAAGAATAAAATTAATCATTTCTTCTGGTTCTTCTTTCATAATAGCTGTGAAATACTGTACATCTTTAAAAATTATTTTACTTGCCACAAAATAGTTCACAACAACATAAATTGCTTTGGCTTTCAGATTAGATTTAATTTCTACAAACATTAATTTTTTAATGGGTTAAAAAATTAGAACGACATATGAAAAATAAAATGTTGTGAAATAGTTTCTAACAATGGGCAAGAATCCTTAAAAATAAGATAAATTTACATAACAAACAGCCATTACCCAGTCTTGGTTTTTTTCAGACCTGTTTTGCAAATAGTTTAGACACTTCCTGGTATGTGCTAGGACAGCATAGGAGAGGTTTTGGGAACCACAGAGCCAAGAAGGTCAGTTCGATACAGCCCTCTAGTCCAGCCCCTCTGTCTCTACCAACACTGCTACAAAAATGTGTAATCCCATCAGGGATAGAAAGGGAAGTTGGGAGACTGAGGGAGGAGGGTACTGAGCACTGGCAATCCCCTGCTTGCACCTGATCCCTAACCTCTCATATGCTGCCTTCTGCACAGCACTGCATTAAACTGCACTACAGCCTCACGGGAAAAGCAAGCATAACCTGCCACTTAACTTACACACGTGAGAGAATGGCTCTAAAGACACAAATTGCACAAGTCAATGTTTTAATGTAAACCTAGTGTTTCTTTTATACTTACTACTGATTCCCAAAAAACTCATATGAAATCTTCAATTCATATTCTCACATTTTAAGGACAAAAGAATTACTTTTATCTTAACTGCAAATTTAGCTAGTGTATGACATTAATCATTTCAATTTCAAAAGATTGCCTGTATTTTCCCGATACAGTTTTAAAAGAAATGTATCTTTGTAACACCAAAGTAATATTCCATGAGTTTTAAATGTAATTATGTATGCTTTTACTTAAAATATATTGGGCTACTGAGTGACCAAGGTTCAGGCAAGATGCATGGAAAGACTATAGTTTGTGTGGAAAAACAGAAATCAGTAGAGAACCAGAATAGAAACTAGATGTGAGGAAGAAACTGTAAACAGCACTATAATATGTGGGTACCAATTTGACAGCAAGAATATAGCAAGTGAAGTTCTTTCTGTTTCTTCGTCAGAATACAGAAAAAAATCCTCTAAATCAAGTCAATTATCTGAAGTAAGTGATGAAGATGGCAGTATTACTGAGCACAGTGTGTGCAAAATTAATGTCCATGGTGACTTTAGTGAGAACCTGGAGAGAGAGATAATGGAGATACAACCAGAGGACAAATTTGCAGCAAGGGTGTTACTTTTATTACAATTTTAGACAATTACCTGTCTCTTCTGAGTTATCACTTTACTTAGGTGAGTACTTATTTATATCTTTCTGATTATTCATATTGACTTGAGTGTGCCCTAGTGTACTTACTATAATCACAATTTACTGAAACAATCACAATTATATGATCAAAATCTTCAATAATCCAGCTGGCATTTAATGCTGCCACACTGTCCATGCATCAAGCTTCTATGCAGACTTGAGTCTTTATCTGTTCAAATCATATCTTCACTTTTTAGATGTCTTTAAAACAATTTCAATGAATTAATTACAATTCGAAACAGCAGATGTGGGGTTTAAAAGCCATAGGGTTTGCACCAACAGGATATCTGAGCAAATATCCTGTTGACTTAAGTGAAACTTGCAAAGACATGGAACCAAGAAATTAGGGATGAAAAATAACATGCTTAAAATTAGGCCCACAAAATCTGTTTGCATTTATAGCCAGGAGTGGATCACCACTGGTCTTAGTTTAGTCTGATATTGAAGCTCTTTTCAATATGTTACAAGACCATGAAATTCAATGAGACCAGGTTCAGGGCTCTGACCCCTACACCTGGGTCAGAGCAATCCCAAAAGCAAATACAGGCTGGCAGGAGAACAGCTTGAGGACAAAGACTTGGAGGTGTTGGCTGATGAGAAGCTCAACCTGACCCAGCAATGTGCACTCACATCCCAGAAAGCCAACAGCATCCTGGGCTGCATCAAAAGCAGCATGGCCAGCAGAGCAAAAGTGCTATTAAATGCTAGATGCAAGACTTTGAAAAGATCTTCTAAAAGTTTTATGGGATTTTTTTTATATTACAGGAATATCTTCTAAATATTTTTGTGTTTATAAAGATGCTAAAAGACCATCTCCTCACTTTGTTGGAAAATAAGCAACCATTTAATAAAGAACCCTTATTGTTCTAGTCATTGAATTCATTACTTGTTCTGAGATTGTATGGAGTTACTGCATAGTTCTTCAAGGTATATCAAAGTCCTGAGTAAAATAATTATGCTTCAACATCATCAGCAAGGTGTTGCTATTAATAAATTGAATCATTATCTTTACTGAAGGAATATTATATTACATTAGCATTATAGTTCAAAGATTACTGTTCTCAAGCATTTTTCCCACTCATTGCTACCTACTATGCTCCACTTCACACCATGGAACTGGTTTAGAGTCCAAAACCTGCATTCTTTTCAGAAGAAACCAAGGTAGAAGGTATGTATCAGAAGTATGTGTAATAGTGTCCACTCCTGGCCAGACATCTAGGCCAGGGGACAGATTGCTGCAAGTACAAAGAAAACCTTAAATATATATATATATAAAAATAACAAGGAAAAGAAGCAAAATCACCAGTACAAAACTACAGGTTCAATGAGGAAAGCCTCTTGCTGATACAAACATAGCCCTACTGTCCAGAAAAATGCTATAGGAGTTTTGATGTTTAAATGTACAAATAATTTTTAAGATTTTTTAAGAGAAATTATAAAAACTATGGTGAATGAAACAGATGGCAGGAAATTTCTTCTTATGAGGTATATAATGACTTAGTGGAACATCAAGTGCTGCCTTGTCAATGGTTCACCTTCTAACTCTATGGGTTTCCCAAAATATCTAGTAATAAGCCATCCTTGAGACTTAAGCTTCCAGGTTATCTCTGACAAATCCTTCTTGACAATGCATCTTCACCTCTTAAATAAAAAACTCAGCAAGGTGATCCAGACTCACTCTTGGTTCCACCTGCAGGGATTTGAACCCCTCTCCCTCAAGAAATATCTGTAACCATGAACCTCAGGGTGATTTGGGGGAGAATGTGCTCTCTCTCCATACTACTGGCACTGTGATATCATGCAGAAAGGAATTTGTCATAAATTGGATCAGAAAGGGAGAGCTCAACTTTAACTTATTTATTGAGACATTTTTGCTAAAGACAGGAATACTCAATAACAGTCTGGAGGTTGTTGTAGCTGCCATTACAGAAAGTGATTCCTAGCACTGATTTAGAAAACATTACAACTGCATTTTGTCAGGGGCCTAATCCTGTAGTAAGTATTAGGTATGTTCTGAGAATACCTCCCAGATGAAGCTGCTTAGAGGATTTGGTAGAGAAATGGTTCCCAGATTGCTGCCAGACTAAGGCAGAAAATAGGAAAACTCCAGGCAGGACATGCACAAAAACAAGTGTCTAGACACATACACACATTAAAAGGAAAAGAAGCAAAGTCAAGTGCATCTAGAATGAAACAGCTACTGAGAAAGGGCTTTTGGGATCATACTTAAGGCTTCATAAGCCATTTATCTGAGGTACGATCCAATTCCTCTGATTTTGAGGTCTAGTAGAACTCTCCGTCAAAACGGAATAGCAGGATATTGGAAAAATAGAGGAGATGAACAGAAGGAAGCATATATACTGCAAGCTCCATAACACATTAGGCTTTACCAAGGCAGCTTGAGCACTGGGAGCCAGTCAGTGAACTCACCCTGAGTGCCAGGCAGTACTTATAGACCATTCCCAGCCCCTGAGCACAGTCCTTTCGGAATGGCTCAGATAGCGCTGTGCTCTCTGTGGTCAGCAGGGCATAGCGTGAAACCAGTGCAGGAAAGAACTTTTGGTATGTACTTCAGTTCATAATTAGGAAAGTGGGTAAGTGGATGCTTGAAGCTAATCACCTACTTAAGTGCTTTCCTGAATTAGAGCCATACACTGGTATAACTGATAACTATATCTTTACGTAAACTCCATTTTATAATTCTACACAGAAGAAGGGAAAGAAAGTATTCAGGTTAAAGGAAGTGAAATGAAGCTGAGTAAATGCTATTCATGCTAATTTTGTTAGCTTTTTTTAAATGCTATCACAGCAGTTTGAACTTTATTTGGAAATCTGTTTGATTTTTGTAATTTGAGACTGATATGTTTCTAAGCAATAGCCTATTTACACAAAAACATTTCATTTCCCTTTTGCTTTTTGTTTTCCTTCATATTATAACAATTTGTACCATTTCTTACCTCTATTAATAAACAAATGCAGTTGTTAGGTTTGCAGTAATTCCAGCCATAATTGTTCAGTGTATATGTTTCCTGTTCCTCACCACAGTGAGAAGCCTTTTGAGTAAATATTTACAAAGACATAATTTCAGTGCAGTTTAATTAAAATATTGATTTTTAAAGAACTGTAAATACATACAGTATATTATTAAAGCATATTTTAAAAATCACAATAAATAAGAAAACACGACCTAGAATTAGTAAGATCCTGTTGCTCATTGTAAAGAACTGGACATTTATTTCTGAAAATGATCATTCAGTATGGAATGTTTTATGTTCACTGAATTAATACAAAAACACCTCCACACCTTTGTGCTTACTAAACATTCTCAAAAATGTCATAAAAAGTGGAAACAACATCTTTAGCTGTTCTATAGAACTCCTAGGTTTCCATAAATGTAGTTTGTTCTTCTCACACCAGAACTGAGACAAATGTAGTTACAACAGTTAAAGCATCAGCAAGGACAGCCATTAATCCATAGTTTGATCTTTGCTCTCTAAAAATTGTTGTTCAGGTTGTTAAGTACTCACTGCATCTCATTTCAGGGGTAGGAAACAATCCCTGTGCCTATTATATTACAAGTATTTTATCACACTTTTCTCCAGAAAAAAAAATACCATACGTAGCCCTCAGTCTTGCATAGTTTAAACAAAGCTTTACTAAACATTCACCTCTGAAAAAGTGAAAAAAATGGTTAAAGAAACAAAAGAAACTATTATTTTGCAGATATAGAGCTGAGTAATGAAATAAGAACACAAAGATATTTTTTACCTGCAGTCAAGTAAGTTGGGATGGAATTATTGGAAGAGCAAACACTTGTCCACATAAATATTCTGGCAGGGCCAAGGCTTTAAATAATACAAAAAAAAGAACCCAAATTCAGCCAGAAGCTTGATATTATCTCAGTTTCCCCTTTTCTTAAAGTCACACAAAGATATGACAGATTGATTACCCCTAAAAAGTAGAATAAACTATGTCTGTAACAAGTGCAAATTCAGAAATACAGAGATATGTTAAAAAAATAGTCTGAGAACAAATCTCCTACCTGCTATGCCCCTAGAGGTTACAACCCTCCTTGAAGTTAAATTTTCTTACTCAGAAATTCCCCAAACAAAATACAGTCTGTATAAATGCCTCAACAAAAAAAATTCATTTTTATTCCCACTAAGGCTTGACAAGTTGAATATTAATGCTACTGCAACTTAACCCTAACTCTTTTACAAATTTGTCTCCTGTAGAAATTCACTGTCCTCTTTCTCATGCTCCTAAAAAGGCAAGAGTTTTTCTCATCAAGTAGTAAAGAAATTTCTTATTGTAATAATCCTAATATTGTACACCAACACCTTCTCCCAGGTGAATATGGTTAACTGCTCCCAGGGGAAATTCCCCCTTCTGCCTATGGACTTCACCTGAGCAGAGTGCAACACCCAGAGCAGTAAGGAGAGGTATCTCTTCTTTCTGTATCCAGTCACAGATTTATTAACAAAGCATAACATAGAGTAAGCTATGTACAAAAAGTGCAATTGACTATCATAATAGGCCTGGTTATAGCTCTAAGCTTGGGTAAGCAGGTTAGATAAAAATAGCCTTTGTGTTCTATTTTCTAATCTGAAATGCGTCTCTTTTAGAAGAAAGGAAAGAAAAGGAAACAGATATTGATTATAGCTGTGTTGGTTTCATTTGGGGTAATTTTTTTTCCAGTGGCTGGTACGGGGCTAGGTTGTGGATTTATTCTGAACACAGGGTTGATAATGTAGAGATGTTTTTGTCATTGGCTGCTGGCTGGGGTGAAACCACCACAAGCTGTAACTTAGGGAGTGATGAGCTTGTGTTTTGTATTTCTCAGCTCTTGTACTGGGTAATTTTTGAATATGTTTCCCTTTGCTCTGATTCTTTTGAAGATGGATATTACAGGGGAAGTTTTACTTCTGTTTCGGGTTTGCTTCATTGTTTTCTTGTTTTTTTGTGGTTTTTGGGGTTTTTTCCTAATAAATCTGCTGATACTGCCTAAAAGCCCACAGTATGTGCTGGAGATAGGAACATTTGTTATGTTAGAGGCAAGCAAGCAGATCTTCAAACAACCTTACCATAAACTCCACTCCTCCTCAGCAAAAGTTGCAAGAGGACTACCAAATCACATAACATTTTGAGGAAAGAAGATTTCTAAGTCATCATTTCTTAAGCAAGCTATACCAAAATTAAAAGAAAGCTCTCTTAAAATGAAACTTCAAGAAGCTTATGGAGCTTAGAGGTTCGTGTACCTTGTACCAAGAGGATTTCCTTACAATCTCTTTCTCTAGCTACTCTTGCCTATCACTTATACAAAGAAGATGTATTTCTTCTCCATAGGCAGTAGGAAAAACTATCATAATGACCCTTTCTTTGAATGCTTTTGCTGCACTGGTAAGACCCCACTCATCCATATTTGTCATGTTTATAAGAAGGAATATGATGGAAGAAAAATGTGTAAGAATATGTTTCAACATTCCTTTCTTTTGACTTTAAGTTTTATCCTGAGCTTTGCCTGCATGACAAGGAATTGCTACTGGGTTTTGTATGTGTACTTAGGGATATTTATGTGTGTGTGTATATATATGTGGCTTTGTTTCTGAGAGAAAAATCTGTGGCAGTTGATCTGGATTCAGTATGGAATTGAACTGTTTCCTCACCTTTAAGGTGTTTTTGTTGTTATCAGTGTTACAAACTGGCATTTAAAGGAAGCATACTGGTTCAGAAGGATTTGTTTTACATGAATCTGTCTGCTTGGCTGACAACCTCTGTAAATAAGAGGAAATATCTTTCCAGATGATCAAAAGGGTGACCATTTTCCCATGACCATCTCTACCACTTTTACGTTTCTATCTTTAGATAAACCTACTACCTCATTTTCTCTGCTCTAATCAGAGCACAGATGTGTTTCCCAGAGTAAATTCTAGCTGTGGATGGTATAGCCAATTCCCATGTTGGATAGAACAGCTGAACATCATATACTGTATGAAGGGTCACTGTGAAGTGTAAAAGAGAAAAGCAAAATCAAATAGCTGAATAGGCGCATGGCCTGTTTGGTGACCAGCTGAATATCTTATCATGAGGGCAAATCTGAGTTCAAGTTTCTTCTTCATTTATTTCTCCAGCTTGCTTTTTTTCATGCCTTGCCCTTGGCTTTTGCATCTACTGTGTGTATGTTTTATCATCTCATCCTAGACATGATTCTTATATTATCTATTACATAAGTATCAGCAGCATTATTTTATTAGCAAGCTCTAAGATTTCACTTCTAGTGAAACAAATAAAATGTATCCCAAACAATTTATGCTGTAAAGAATGGTGATAGAAGTTGTGTAATAATATTGAACACTTAATGATGAACTCTCTTCATATCGAGACATCCTTGGATGACATTGATTTGTCACATGCTGTGTAAGAGTGTTTATGACAACTTTGATCAGTACTCAAATTTAAGAAACAATCAGGCCACAGATGGCAGTTAATCTAGTCTTTGACTAAATTAATTGGTTTCATAATTGGGTACACATGGAGCTCTTTAAACATTAATCACAGTCCTCTTAGATATCTTTAACAAGAGAAAATATGGCTGTTTTAACCAAATGCTTTGTGGAGCTGAAAATAACTGGAGAGTGTTGTCCTAGGAAAAAAACCCTGAACCTCAGAATGCCATAATGGTATTTAGTTCTGCAGAGATAACAGAGAACAAGATGAGGGTTGGCACATTTGGTTAAATTTAAACATTTTGTAACTGCACAGAGGTAGAAAAATTGTTACTGTTATCCTTTCACTGGGTACAGAATTCAAGATCAAAACTGCTTTGGATTTTAAAAGCTGATACAATATCTACAATGATTTTTCTGTTCAATCTCTTCCAGTTTCATAGACCTGTAGATACAATAATGAAAGACTAGAGCTCACGAAAATTATCAGCAACAAATGCTGTTGGTTTAAGACATTCTGAGCACTTCTTTTGACCCTCCAGTCTGATGGAGTATCTCACTAGAATCTGTATTAAGGCAGCAACACCTGGCTGATAAATGTTGAGGAAAAGCTGATTGTGATAATGCATAAAAGGCTAAGAACATGAGAAATAATCTAAATATGATGAAGGGTTTGTTACAAGGGTATGAAAAGTACTCACTAAAACCTTGTCAGCCAAATCTGATTAAGTGATGGTACAGCCTTGGCTTGTAATAAAATATAAAAATATTTGTGTAATATTTAAGTAGTTAATTTTTAATTTTTAACAGTAAAGCACTACAGTTAGAGTTTCTACCTTAAAGAACAAAACATTGTCAGCTCTAACACTAGCATTACAAATTCCTTTGTTTCTTTAGCCCAAGACTCTAGAACCTGAAGACAGGGGCCTCTTGGCTTTCTTTTGAAAGAAACTGTGAACATTATAGTGCGGAAAAGGTTGAAAACATACCTTGACTCAACCCTAAGCAGAAAGGCAAGAAAAAATGCAGAATGGAATGTAATAGACAAGAGAGAACGGATGGAGAAGGAATAGATCTGAATCACTGTGGCACTGGGCCCAAACTTGAAGGAGAGGGATCCCAGCATCGCTTTGAAGTGTTGCACACCAGCTTCTCAGCCAGCTTGTTCTGCACTGTGGAGAGCTATTGCCAGGGAATATAGATGTCTAGCTGTGAAAACATCCTTCATGGCAAATGATGGGAAATTTAACACTTAAATTTTAAACAAGAGAAGAAAAAGGGAGAAACCTTCAAAATGTTTGGGTTTTAGGAAAGGATTACTTCTCTTTGCACCTCAGTCCATGGATACTTGAAATGAAAAAAGCTTTTTCAAGGATGATCAAATTATGGGAAAGGACAACACATTTTCTCATGATGATCTGCAGTAGATCATCTCTGCTGTCTGCTTTTCTCAGCAGGAATCCAATGAGAAGCTGTTCAGTTTGTCATACTCAGCCTACTGTGACTTCATTTTTTTATTAGCTGAAGGAATTACTTAATGTATTCCTAAAACCGAATACTTAATATGAATCTATACTTGTTCTGTCACTTTGTTTAAATTAGCCTAATACAAAAACAGTCTTTAAAATTAATGTGAAAATGCTAAGTTTAAGAAAATAATAAATTTTAAAAACCCAGACTACTTGAGAAATAACATGAACTACAAACTCCATTCCATGTTTGATTTTAAAATCTCAATATGAAAAAAGGGAAAATAAGAGAACATCTTGGTTATGTTGAATTAACTGCCTTGACAAAATAGAAATGTTACTTTCAGTACGTTTTCAGCACTACTGAGATTGATTATAACCACATGAAAAGATACTGACTGAGAACCAGCAGACAAAAATCCAAATATTTCAAAAATGCAGTTATGTGAAGAAGTCCAAGGTCACAGCATACTAAACCCCACAAGACTGACCTAGCTACTGAACGAGTTGCATTTCAGTAATGCAACTTTTTTTCCAATTTTTGGGGGGTTTTAGAAATCATGTTACTCTCCCTGGTTTTTTGTTAAAAGAATGTGAATTTCATACACAATATTCCTTCTTTTCTTTTTCTTCTATGTTTTTTCAATTCAAGAAGTTTAGCTTGAAAGTAAAGATATGGAATTGGTAGGAAAAGAGGGAAAGGGGACATCAATGGGCAATTCAGAACATAACCTAAACCACATGCAATTCAGCTAAAAGAAAGGTTATACATAACATTGATGAGATGAAGCCTATAGATGTAATAAAAATAGTTGTTCTAAATCAATCCATGAATAGTTCAAGAGGCAATAATTCTGCAAGTAAAGTTACAGGAAATTAACTGCCTTACCCAAGTGACTATCACTCATGGTGGATGCTGGTTAGGTTGGTTATAAAATTGCAGCCTACTCTGGAAACTGGAAAGAGGTGCAAAGGACTTCAAAACATGAATTTCTGCAGTAAGACCAAAACCTGCTGCATGTATACACATTCTTCATCACCGACTCACACTCCTGGGGAGATAGTAGAGACCTAGGAGGTGATACCCTATGCTCTGCTTCCTGGGCAATGGCTTTCATGGAACAGCTTGAGAACTGGGTGTTGCTTATGCAATCCTTCATTTATATTGCAATCCCTCAGGGAGAAGGAGCCACCTCCTGTGGTGCCCCATACACACTGTATCTTGCCACATGCACTATTGGTTCAACTTTCATACAGAGAAACCTACTCAGTGTAACATCCCATACAAGGATGGGTAGGTTTTAGGGAAAAAAACTTCTTTCTTAGCTTAAATAACTCTTAAACTGTTGTCTGCAACAGAAGTAGCAGTCCTTGTCTTACTTAGCTTTAGCAAGTTCTTAGCTACTCTAATTGTAAGTCATGCATGAAAACATAAACAGTTCTTTGTCTTTTCAGTTATAACACAAGTTTGGATTACCAGTGCATTCTCTGATGGCTGGCTCAGTATTTCATGTCCATCTCTAATATTAAGCTGCAATTAGTGATCTATTCTCCCTGGATTTAATAGCAGTATATTTTCAGCTGCAGAGTTGCTCTGGTGATGGCATACTTAAATGGCCACATGGGAAACTTTAGAGAGAGTGAGTGACATTACTTGGCTGTGTGGAACATAGGATAACGGTTTAAATGGAAGGAAAAACAACCATATTTGATAGATAGTGCTATAGAGACATCACTTAGGAGCATATATCAGATTTTACCTTCCCTCCAAATTTAATTTTAATAGTCAAATAATGACATGTTAGAACAGTAGTCTAATCTACAGTGGAGTAATTTGTTATTTTCTGGCATTTCAAGTTGACTGCTTTCACTAACCCACCTTTTTCTGCCAGACTAATACTGAAACAAGATATATCATCCTCATAAGAACACTTTGTGAACGATGTTTTAAATTAGTACCGAGCAAAAGTTTCTCTTCTACTTGTTTTTTATAATATAACACCTTGGAGTCTTTCATATAGTTGCATATTAATACTTTATTTCACCTTACAAGCCTGTGCTGTTTAAAGTTTCATTTTCTTCGACCTTACCAAAATATAACTCCACTTTGAGGAACGATTCTATAAAGTAACATGATTTTACTATCATCAAGTGTGCTCAGCTCACCATAAAAGTTGTATGATTGTTTTTCCAGCCCTAAGAGTTCGTCTAAATACAATGCAGCTTCCATACATGTGTTCTCTAGTGTAACAGAACATGCCTGTGATAAGATCATGGCCCTTTGGCTCCAGTATCACCACATCCTTAGTCTCTAAACAGTAACAATAAACAAAGACCTGAATATAACATATTAACATTTCACTGTATATTCTAAAATGGTATATTATGGAGAGCTCTATTCATGCTTTAGTTATCTACATAAAACCAAGTGCATCTATTTTATAAACATTTACTGTAGAGTTTCATTATAATATTTGCTTGCTACAAACAAGGCTAGTTTGATATATGGGAGCGACATCTCTATTTAACTAAACTAGCTGATATAAGTAGACAGGACATGAAGATTATTGGTGTTCTTGAAAGTCTGCCTGCTTTTCACTAAGCTAATCAGATGATGTGATAAGAGAGCACCCGCTCAGATACAAACTTTGTTTCACCTAGCTAGATGCTCACAGATTTAAGAGCACAACTGCTAGAACACAAGAATCATATTCCCATTTTTTACCTTCCTGTACAAAGGGCAAAGATGTTTGTAAAAAATTATCATCTGCCTGAAATAATCATGTCTCATGTACTCAGAATTAGGTCAATAACAGGAACAGAAATACAGGTAGTGGAATCCGTTAATGCCAATGAGAATCAAAAAAGCAGACCCTGTAATTAGGAGACAGCAGTATTTTTAATTGTATATTCTACTGAAACACACAGTAATTGAACACTGAATATGCATCCTGAGATATACCTGATATGTGTGATGTGATTTTGGGGGTTTTCCTGTGCAGGGCCAGGAGTTGGACACAATGATCCATACGGATCCCTTCTAATTCACAATATTCTACACACCCTGAAATTTCAGGTGTAAACAGACAATTTCTTTCTTCATCTGTAAGATATTTGATATTGAATTATAGTCTCTCCACTCATCACCATTTGTCAATTATTTTGAATTTCATATGAGTATAGAGATATAAAAGATGTAAACCTGTAATGCTTACAAATCGTACTCCTTCCTGGTGATCCAAAAGCCAATGAGGAGACCTGAAGTTGCCTGACTTTTCTGTTCTGTTTAAAAGCTCATTCTTCCGCTTGTGTTTGAAATGGAAACTTTTCCAGTTTTTCTATTAGAGTTTGTTCTTTCATTTTCCCTTCATTTCCCTGCATTTTCATTTAGAACTGATGAGAATGCAAAGAAATATTTGGAGTTCAACTTTCAAGACTCACAGGGCTGCTAACCCAAATATCAGCAACATCTGGATTATGAACATACGTTTGTGTATCTTCACATTGATTGAGGTTATCATGAAAATTCAAAGTCTAAACTATGATTAGGGATAGTCTTTTTACCTGGGCTGTGCTGCCTGCCACCACAGACACAGAAGTGATAGATAATGGGCTGGCCCTCTCTCACAGCATTCTTGCTGTACTGCTCTACAGCTGCTGGTTCAGCTGCCTCTGCTGAAGGAAAAAGAATGATCATGTCAGTGTTTATGGTGAAACATTCTCTAGTGTCATTATTTCCAAACTTCTATTTTCTCTTGCAGTATATCTTTCAAGTATCAGTGATTATCTGCAATATTCATTCATAAAGTAATGATTATCTGCAATATTCATTCACAATTCATCACTTAACCCTTTCAGTTTTACCAAAACACTGACAATTTCAAGGTTTACAAATTACATTCATGTGAGAGAGGAGCTCACCACTAATTGCATCTGCAGAAGACTTTCTACAAGGTTTTGACTGTTCAAGTTAGACTGTTTTAATTACACTTCATCATTGCCCCCAGTTTCCATAAAGCAGCACTTATGTGACAAAGAGCCATGCAAAGCTGTCAGTACAGGAGTGAATTTCACCTTTGGGGACTAATTATATAGAGGTTTGGGTGATTAACAATTTTGCAATGTTTCAATAAGATAGTTAAATCTCCCCAATGTGTTTTATGGGATTGTGGTGGTATCAAACTGCAACAGTCTCTAAGTGTTTTAATTTATCTTTACCCCCAAATAAATATGAGATGAAACAAACATGAAGAACAGCAGTAATAACTCTTGTAGCTTCAAAAAAAATTGTACTGGCCTTTGTGTCTAGAGCCATTTCTTGGTAACTGGCTATCTGATCCCATAAAAATTAGCAAGGACAGGCAGCTAAAATTAACTAAAATAAAACTGCCCTCCACTGCTTCAGCTTCTGCCCTCAATCAGCCTTTGAGTTTTGACCCAATCCTTGTTCAGAAAACTGGAAATGTTTCTACAAAATCAAGTACAAATCCACATAAGAAGTAGTCTCTTGCCTGCAAAGTCATTTTCATAGAGAAGAAAAACCAGTACCATTAATGTAAAAATAACATCCCTGAAGGTTTGATGAAGTAGGATCCTTGGCTTACCTGGTTCAGTTTTGTTTGGAAAAATAAAACTTCCCTAAGGGAGGGAGTGGTGCAAAACTAGTCTCTACAGCGTATCTGATTTCTAGGCAGTATTTTCAGAAGGACTAAAAGTTCAAAATCTAGGTAACTATAAAAATTCAGTTGGAAATGCTTTCTTTCTCCTTTTCTTCTCCTTTTCTCTGAAATCTGCCCACCAAGGTTTTTAGTTTTGTTACTTTGTCCTTTCATACTTGGAGAAGAATCTCTAACAGGTGAAACCTTAAAACTGCAACAAAAAAATATGTTAATTTCACAAAATTAGAAGGCAGGTGTAGTTCCTTCCCTACTCTTTATTTAATCATAGAAATCTCAAAATAAAACTCTTCAGATGTGGGACATTTGTGTCCCAATGAAACTGATCCACGTCACATAAGCTGAGGGATTCAGTTAAACACCATTCAGTTAAAATTCTTCTGTGTTGAATTCATTAAGCTCAATTAGCTGTTTTACAGAAGTAACACAGTTTATTTTTATGAAATTTCTTTACAAAAAAAATTATGTGATCTGCTATCTGTTCCCAAAGTTTTGTTTGTTCCAGTGAAAGCAGAACTGAACTTCAGGTACCGCTCCTACATAGCCTTGCTTCTGACAGTCTACACAGATACATAGAGGGATGAATGAGTGGGGAATAACTTCCCCTTCATTGTTCACTTTTGAAGCTCTTCTGCAGTTTTGACACAGTCTGGCTGCTGTTAACTCTGCTCATACTCTAGATCAAGGAGAAAATTTGGTATAGATAGATTTGGTTTTTTCCAGCCTTGCACCTCCAACCCATATAGGCCAGTAAGGGGAGAAGCAATGGTGCTTTGTCTTTTCTGTGGCCGTATTAAATCCTGGTTTCTATTTCAACCTCCAAATAAGCACAGAAAATGTAATGTCTTGCTGAAGTGACACTGCTTACAAAGACCGATATGAGAAGGAGAGCGTGTGGGAGGAGGAAGCACTAAAAGACGCACCAGGATCTGAGAAAACTGCAGATCTTGATTCTTCTGTCTAGAGAATTCAAGACTGCTAATTGCTCTCTTGCAAGACATGGGTAGCGATTGTCACATTAGACTGGTGCGGAGGGATATGTGTCTTGTGCTGGAGGCACAACACGAGAGTGACTGCGCAGAGCAGCACAACCGCCCGTCCAAGTGCTTGTCAAATGCTCCAAGTAATCCAATCTGACATTTGTGTGTTAACTTTCTTGCAGTCACCTTAATCTGACTTCAGTTTGTAGGTTGATAGTAAACCTTCTCAGGCGTGCTCCCAGATACTGAACTGAACTGATTTGGCTCCTAGTTTTCACTCTAATCTTTTCTAAAGGGGTAGTGGGAGATAACGCTGTGTGAGGCAAGACCCCAGCAAGCCTCCCTGTCCGGCTCTACATGACAAACACCCCCATAAAAACTGGACTGAAAGCAAAGCCGTTGAAAACAGACTGGTGAACCGGGCAGCAGTTCAGAGAACTTTGAAAAATCTTCCTACGGAGTGAATCTGGCGAGCTCGGTCGGAAGGCACAGCTCTGTGTGGCAGCCGCGTCCGTGCGCTGGTGGCAGGGGCGCAGGGGGAGCGAGCTGGCGGCAGCCCCCGGGGCAGGTGTGGGCGAGGGGTTGGAAGGGGCGGCGGGGCACCTGAGCCAGGAGCCCAGCTCCAAGCAGCGGCCAGGACAGACCGCGGGATGAAGGCGAGACCCACACCGGTTTTTGAGGTGCTCTGAGCCCGGCACTGTGAGGTGGGGGGAGCTGGGGCCGCTGGCAGGGCTGCCTGTGCTGCCCACACGGGGAGAAATCTCGGGGGCGGTGCCGCTCCCCTCCCTCACGAACTACAGCTCCCGGCGTGCCTTGCTGCCGCCAGCCCTGGCCGGGCCCGAGCAGGTGGCGCGCTGCCCTGCGGGAGCTGTAGGCCGGGGAAAATCGCTGGGCAGCGGGGCAGTGGCGGGCAGGGAAGGATTGTCGGTCCTCGGCCGGGCCCGCGGTCTGTGGGAGACAACCGGGGCCCGGGCACGGCGGGCGGCGGGGGAGCCGCAGAGAGCGGGGACGCGCGTCAGTCCCCCCGCCAGGCGGCGCGCGCGCTCCCCCGCCGGATGCTGAG
>VYXF01009865.1:227949-319392 GCA_013397295.1 Polioptila caerulea
TTCCCGGGTCACGTGACGGCCCCGCGCGTGTCCGGCTGGCGGGGGCGCGCGGGCGCCGGCGGCGTTCCCGCCCGGAGGAGCCCCGGGAGCGGGGCTGCTCCCGCTGCGCTCCGCCCGGGCGAACGCAGCCTCCCCGCCCGGCCCCGGGCCCGGGCCCTGTGAGCGCTGGCATTCGGCACGTGTGCCGCCTCGGGGCGGCGGGCGCTTCGATTTGTTTGTTTGCTTGTTTGCGGGAGGTGGGGTGTGAACACTGAAGCCAGGAACTGCTCATTTGTATTGTTTCAAGAGACGTGTCCCTTCTTGGTGAAGTAGAATCCTTGGTCCTCAAATAGAGTGTTAGAGTCAGTGCCGATCCTCCGCGATGGCTGAGCGGGGAAACACATCTAGTGTGGCAGGGAGGGTGAGCAGCATTTCATTCAGTGTTTCTGCGGGCACTTGAGACCAGAGCAGAGTAAGACGTGAGCAAGCTGGTATACCTGTATTTACAGGTAAATAGCACTGTCCGAGTTCGTGGATTTTTTACATTTTTCAGTAACCTGATAACTGCTTCATATGCACAAGCTTCTCGATCTTGCTGTGTTGCCCCAATAGCTCTTATAAACACCTGTTATAGCACCTGAGTATATGTTAACATGCCTGTGTATGCTTGAAGTGTCTTTTTATTCCTCCAAGTTATGGTATCGTTTAGAAAATAGTGTTTTCTAAACCGTACTACACTCTTCTAATAGAAAGAGCACACTTTCATTAAAATATATAGGAGAGCCAGTTTATTGGCATAGATGGTGTGATAAGATGTTAAATCTGAGGATAGATATCTCTCACAAGTGGCACTTTCTGTGCTTCCCTGTTGTAACTTAATGGCATTTCACTTAAAAGTTTAAACTAGAATCCCAGAAGTCTGCTTGACAGTGGAGGACTGAAGGAACCTTCAGATGGTAATTCTGTACTGTCAGATGTGTTTGAGAAATGATTGCACAGCCCACAGAGGAGGAGTGTAAAGAAATACAATTGGTTGAGTCCTCTGCTGGGCAGATCTCCTGGGTTTAGGGAACTTCTTCAGAGTTGCCTTTTGGGTTGGCCTTTCACTGAGAATTGCCAAGTGCAAAGCTGTCATGTAATTACTTAGATTTTACACTGATTGAACTGTGGTGGTGCTTTGCATTCGACTTTGAATTATTTGGAATAAAAGTTAAGTGTATGATTTCCTTGTATATTCATAATGTGAAATTTAGTTAATAGAAAGGAGCTCTGAAATAATTAGCAACTGCTGAGGAGAAAGGACATAGGTTGTGGTTTAATAGTTAGTCAAGAGCTATCTCGGTTAAGAACTGTTACCTGGCAGGCCTGTTGAGCAGCCCTTATCAGAGAGAGAGTGTAAACAAAGTGGCAAGAAAGTGAGTAGTCAGGATAATGGAGGTAGAGTATGCTTAACAGGTTTGGGCTGGGATTTTTTGGTGGGATTTTTTTTTCCCTTTACTCCTTTGAAATTCTGTTGCATTAAATTCTGTAAAATAATCCCCTACAAAAGCTAAAAATACCTTCTGAAGTAAAAATGGTTTATTGCTCTCACTTGCCAAACTATTCCTAAGGATTTGAAGAGTCTAACTAAGTTAGTGTTAACTGGAAGGTTTGAACAATGGCTGGGTTGATGGCTGAAATGATAACATGGTGGAGGAAGGAATGGTGAGTGTGATGGATTTGGCACTCTTCTCAAGAATCATATGTTTGTAGTAAAGTGAGAAAAGCAATATGGTAAGGCAGTACTCCCCCAGTTCTTGAACTCTTTGGATAAGCAACTTTATTTTGATGTCTTGTGTCATTTACTGTGTTGATACTAAATTTGATATTGGCGTTTCTGCAGTATGATTAATTGAAGTCTTTGAAAGAATTAATCTGTCAAGGATTCTTCATCTTTCTTTATGGAAGTGGTAAACTGAGACAGAGATAACACCTCTAAGACAGTAGTTGAGGCTCACAGTGAACACTGTATTTACAACAGTGAGACTGAAATAATATTCAGTGGTGGGCTGCTGATGGTTGGGGACTTCTGCTTGAAGGGCTCGGTTGCTGACTTGTTTGTTGGTCAAAGCCTGATTGCAGACTTAACTCTAAAGCCCATACATATATGTAAAAGATTGGAGTTTGCCAGCCTAATATGTTGATTTGTGAGCTGCAGAATATGATTTAAAGTCTCATGTCAAAATGTTCAAACACTTAAAGAATTTGTAAAGAAAAACAGTGATAAAATTTCACTGACATTACTGAAAATTTGCTTATTTGGTATCTAAACATACTTGAAAGTACAAAAGACTCCACATGGTAAATGAATGGAATATATTAACAGAAATTTGAAATAGGTGTTCAGTACAAAATGTCTGTTCAGCTGGAAATCTTTGTTCGTGTTGTGTTGAGCACTGACATTCCTAAGATGCTTAGACTTGTGCTTATGGGTGTTCCTAACTCTTGCATGACTCAGAGTTCAAAACTAGATGCTCTTCAAAAGCACCTGGAGGTCTCAATTCTGTTGGTGTCCCTACAGCTGTGTAGTACATGCTAACAAGTATTGCTTATTCATACTAGCAGTGCTCACTGGTATGTTTTGTCCTAGGTACAGTCTTTGTGATATCACTAACACAAATACCCTAATTCTAAATTGTGTATTTATAGAAAAGTACCAGAGAGCTCAGAATTGAAGTACCTGAGTTGGCCAATAACTGAGTTCTGTGGTGGTTTAAATTGTAAGGTATTTTATAGAGGTGACCATCATAAGAATTAAAAAGTGCTCTCTGGTGCTCTTTGATTAGAACTTTGTAATGTGAATTGGTTAATTCTGTTCCATTGGATTGAGAGGCTTTGGCAGTATGGAGCTGTAAGTCTAGCTTTGTGATCAGCCTTAAAAAACAGCATTTGTACAGGTTTTTTCAAGCAGTAGTTGATCCCACTGCTCAATTTCGTTTGAACTTCCTAGGTAGAGTGTTGGCAAGTACTTTGAGTTCCCATTACTTTCATGAATAGGCACAGAAAAGGGACCAAGTAATGGTTGAGATGCAAGAAAGCTCTAACCACAGGGTCAGGCTTTTTGCTGTATTATCACAGTAACCTGTGGGTGAGGTTTGTAGCAGTAATATGAGGCTTTTTAATGGAAAGTGCCAGGTAATTCCAACCGTGGATGTTGGAATCTTGCTAGGGCTCTGCAGTGTGTTGTGAAAATATAACAATGTCTAAGTAAAACTTTCATTTTCAGTGAAAGATTAAAATATTATTGCTACTTACTCTAAAAATAATACATTACTATTTGGGGGAAGGGCAGAAGTTTTACTGTTCCTCTGCTGCAGCTCAAGGGCACACATTTGACAGGAAATAGCCTTGGTGTTGCTTTCTTATGAAAACTGAAATTTGATCAAAGTGAAAATCCATTTTTGTATGTTTGTGAAATCTAGCATACAAATACTCCTTTACTCTTGTTCAGTTTTTTCAGACGTTTTGCCCTTCAAAACTAGGATACATTAGTGCACCTAAATTCTGTTTTGATAGAGCTAGACTTTCAATGATTTGGTTTTTTAAAAATTTTTTTTTTTTTGTAATTGAACTTCTGTTCCAGCTTACTATTTTTAAACAAGCTGTCTCAAAAGTGCACTTTTGAAGAAGAGGAATTCCCCCCAAACAAAAGATTTATAGCTGCTTCATTTGATGGTATCCCTACCCTTGCAACACTCCTGCATTAAATACCTCATATATTTATTCCCACAATATGCAGCAGTGTTCTCATGTTCCATGTGGCTCTAAGCAAATCAGTGTCACTTTTTTTTTTTGTAATGCTGCCATAGGTTTAGGTGATTTTCTGTAGTTGCCATTGTAGTAGTGGGAGAACCAGTTATTTTACTACACGTCTGTAATGTTCTTGTGCATCTTCTAGAGATTGTTACAGTGACTCTGCCCTGTCGCCTCTCTGGCTGTGACTTCAGTATGATACCTACTTTGAACACTCTTGCTTCCTTGGCATTCCAGCATCTTTATACAGCCAACAAGCCTGCTGTGGCCATAGTGCCATCATCCAATGTGATGGGCAGTAATTCTGGTGTAAGGCGTTCCTGTGGATCTGTTGTGGTTTGAGCTGTGATGTGAAACCCTTGGTGTGATTCCAGCATGAGCAGATGAAGGAAGTAATCTCAGTGTTGCTGCAAATGTCGGAAGGAGGCAGGAATTAAATCTAGATCTCAATCACAGTGCAGGTTCACAGGCAGTTTTTGATGAAATGAGGGAAGATGGTATCATGTGAGGGAGTAGCTCGAACTAGTATTACAGAGTCAGGTGTGCAAGTGGGCATTAACACTGAACACTTATTGTGAATCACAGTTTAAGAATGCAATAAAGTGCCATTTTGCATTGTCAGATCCCATGGAACTCTAGCTAGAATGGAGTAATTGCAATTCTGACTGCATGTTCATGCCTCTTGGATGCTTGCTTGCATCAGCACTCATTGGACCCCTATCTGATCAGCTTTAACTCAGTATCTGGTCAACTGGCTGTTGCTGGAGGTGGAGGTTTGCAGAAAAAAAATAGAAAATCTGATGGCTCCTGCTGCTAGCATAAGGATAGGGAATGGGCCTTTGCAACAGAAGCAGCATGGTTAATAGCAGAAAGGAACCACTGGATTGCTTTAGCTGTCAGGAATGGAACACAGTCCTAAAGGTACCATCCCAATTTCCCTTGAACAGAACGGGTTAACAAAAGAGGAAAAAATGGTCAGTGTGTGTATATAGGTCATTGGAAGTTGCTGTGGTGTATGTATTGCATTAACTGTCATTAGACTGAAGTAAGAGAAAACATGTGGGTTTTGTGTTGGACTGCCTTTGTTTCAAATATTTAGTGTTAAATCAGCTTCTTTTCTGTATCCTCTCACAATCCATTTCAACTTATCAGCTTTTCTCTCAGAAAGAATTGCCCACTGCTGTCATATGTTTTTGAAGGGCTATCTTATGATTGACTCTTGCAAGAAATTTCTATGTGGTGAAAACAGTACAAGAAAAGTTAGATTAATGACAGACAGATTTAGTTGAAAAGACAGAGGGAGGAAGTTCTGTGTATTTAGTTGTTGATGCAGTACTAGTTCACTGATCCCTTGAGAACCTGCAGTTGTAAGGACCATGGAGCATAATTTTTATGAAAGATGAAACTGTACCTGCTGCACAGACTAATCCATGGATTGTGTGGCATGCATGCAGTGCTTGGCTTGAATTCTTTCCACATGGAACAGAAGTGGGCATGCAAGCAGATAGACATATCTTCAGCAATGTTGATAAAACCTGTGATTGTTCTTGGTGCACCCTATGTCTGGGTACTGGTATGTGGAAGCAGTTCAATTTTTAAGTGCTCCAGGAACTACTGTAATTTTGTCAGTGTTTCTAGGCATAGCTTGAACTTTCTTATTGTATGTTCTTATATGGTAGCTGTTTACTTTTTATGTGCTGATAGAGAGCTAGAAATTTAAACTCTGATAGTCTTTCTGCCTTACAGGCACTGAAAATTTCCTAAGCTGGAACTTGTGTAAACCAAAACCATGGAGTGCAAATAAAGTCATTGCAACTCCCTCTTACTTCTTCCTTGATTTGACATTTAGTAACTGTGTATTCTAACGCTTGAGGTTGGTAACTTTCAGGGGATTTTTTTTTTCTTGATGCATAACACAATATTATTGTTTTTCTTTCTGAACTCACTGTACCTACCTTCATGATTTATGTTGACTGGTATGAGCATTCATTTATTAAACAGTTCGACAAACTAGACTGTAAAACTAATCTAGCTTAACACTAACCTAGAAAACAGGAGGGAAAACGTGGCAGGAGGCAGAAGAGGAAAGAAAAGGTCAGATCTAGTTTAACTTGGATCAGTTTTCCAATCAGGTTTACAATGTACCTGTTTTTTCCCCTGAGTCAAGTGTACGTAGCTTTACTGAGGAGAACAAGGCTTCTGATTTTTAGCAGCTGCTTATTTTAGCAACATTTTTGAGTGTTTAAAGTGTGACTGGAGGGTGTCCTTACCAACAAGACTGTTGATGAGAGAGAATACAGTACTACTAACAATAAGATCTTTCCACTTGTTCCTTTGTAGTTGAACTTGTCTGGTGTAACAATGAACTGCCCTTCTGTTTTAAGTTAGTCTGGGAGGCCTAGAAAAAAATTTTTTTGTTGTTGTTGCTCTGGGTTGGTTTTCTGTTAGTTGAGTCTCCTGAACTGCCTTGCTATGTAAGGGAAATAATAATAGGTATGTGTTCCGCTGGTTGGTTTATCAGATCGATGTTTGCTGTTGAGGAGCTGTATTCCAGCTACTTTCAAAGAGCTAGGGCTTGTACTGCCTGCAGCTAAAATGGGGAAAATTAGTACCTCTTTCCCTTTTCCACCCTTGCCTTTTTTATTTTTCAGCCACATTATATGGGTCTTTTGAGTAAGTGGTTACAATGGATCCCTTTTTCTTGAATATGACTCAAGTATCAGGGCTTCAAACAAAGTTGTTGTTCTAACCTTTAGAGTTCAGTGTGTTTACATAAAGTGTAGTGGTTGGGCAGAGCTTTCTGGAGTAAAATTTAAAAGACTTAAAATTCTTCCTCCCACTTAGAACTGCTGTCTCTTATGTTATTCTTGAACTTTGCTCTCTTCAATGTGCTTGGTGGGAACTTTGATAAGTTGAAATATTAATAGAGGTTGGTACAGAACTGAATTGATGTGGTTCACATGTATAGTATCAAACTTCTGAAAAGCAAGATGACAGTCTAAATTTAGATGTCTTACATTAGGAAAAAAAACCACAGAACACAAAATGAAATTAAACCAAAATCAAACACAACCTTGTTTGGGAGTTTAAAGTTGTTATGTGATACCTCTCTTCTTTTTCTACTGCTAATCTACTACTTTATCCTTCCATTCACTAAAGGCATAAAGAAGCCAGGAAGAAGTAGAGAGTGGGGAAGATGGATGGTAGTGGTTCATCTGTTTGATCATGTAAGGGCACAGAAGATTTATTGCAAAGAGCGGAGAATTCTGAATCTGCAGAAATGCATTGAGCTGTGGAGGCTGAATTCCTTTTTATGGGGCGTGGTCAGCAGCATGGCACTCTGCAGATCAAAGAGCCACGTGTCAGGGTTTTTTTATTTCCACTTCTGGCACAGTCCAGGTTCCTGTGTAGTATCTTTAAAAGTTGGATTAACCCCTTCTTAGATAAACATCCTATTCTTGGCAAAATTCTTCCAGTGTCTCAGTTACTGCTCTTGTGTTTAGCTCTCCACATCCATCCAAGCTTGTATCTCCATAGCAGCGTGTGTTGTATTGCGAGAGTGGGAGTTGGGTAAATGTCACTAGATGTGAAATTTTTTTTCCTATTTTTAAATTTTTTAAAGTTTGTTGGTAAATGAAAGCTTACCGAATTTGTGACCTCTTTAACTATGTTTCTTGCTTTCAGTTTCTCTATAACTTAGTATATAACTTAAAATTACTGGCTTTCAGTGTGTTTTATTGTAAAATGTTGCTAGTTTATTTTAAAAATGCTAAATTTTCAGATTTTAAGTATTTATCTTCTTCCTTCCACAGTTCCCAGCTTCTTCAAATCATCTTGATTAAAGGCTAGTCAGTCTTATATGCGAATAATAATGCTCACTGTCATAATTCCACTTTCATGGAATTTTATGGAATATTTAGCCTTATAAACTAGCTTTAATGCATTCCTCATCTGCTGATCCACTAATAAGTCAGAGGGCAGTGTAATTAATCTAGGGTTGAATATTTTTCTTCTTTTCATAACTATTGTCAAAAAGCTTTGTATAGCTTATTTAAAAGTTTCATTTTCCATTCTAAAAGCACTTTACCGTTTAGTAATGCCAGGTTAAAATGCTACTGGTGTAAAACTGCTGGAAGTCTTTTGATTAACAATGAATTAGTATTGCTGCCATATTTAATGTAGATTATAGAAGACTGCTTTAAAGGAGCCCTGCTTGTGATTGCAGCTGGCAGTTTGGCTCACAGAACAGAGTGTGCCACAGCAAGGCTCAGCTAAATGTGAAGATCTGACTTCACTTAAGTGTAGCTATTAAGCCCCCTAATCTGAAAATGGGGGAGGATTTTCAAATGGCTACTGTTTTGTGAGCTTAGTTCAGATGTAGGTCATTCTGGTGTTAGCCACTGATGAGGGGGAAGAAAAATAGAATCTCTGAGTTTTACTGCTGCCTTAGACTGTTCTGTATATGGGCTTGAGTGCTAGCTATGACAAACTTTCAAAAGTTTGCTCTGCTATCAGCTAAATAATGCAGTGATTGTGGAGTTACCTGTCATTCTGGTACATGCTTCTTAAATTTTCTTATTCTTCCTGGACCATCTCTGTGCTTCTCTGCATCCTTCAACTTTCATGAGTGGTATTTAACTGACTAAAAACAAACTTGAAAGCGATACAGTACATTGACTGTTGGGAAATATGGTTTATATACTTGCTTCTGCCATTTTGAAAGGTGTCCCTACCCCCAGCAGGGGGCTGGAGCTAGAGGAGCTTTAAGGTCCTTTCCAAGCTGTTCTGTGATCCCTGTTTACTTGGGAATTTTGCCACCTGTTGTGTGTTCCACTCTGTTGTGGTTTTTGAGGTCAAAGATCTTCCTGAGATATTTAGAGAGTTTCAAAGCTCTCTTGATTGAAGTCCTGCCACACCTGTGTTGATGCCTAGATCTTGTTCAGTTATAATTGTCCTATGATCTGTCAGGAAATGAGATCCTTTGGTCAAAGTATTTTCAACTGTGCAGCTCTTATTGGGTTCTTTACTTCATTACAGGTGTGTTTCTACACATCATTTAATTAGATGGGAAATGAAATGTCATTTATCTTGGAGGCCTACATCATACTCTCATTGCTTATGCAATGAGTCAGAGCTTCCGACGTACTTGAATGCTTCTTTTAATTCTTGATTAAATGTATTTAGCAAGGTAAAACTTACTCTTAAGGAAATTGTCTTCTTGAGGCTAGACCATCTCCTTCAGCATTACTTGTTCTTTTCTTCCTCATTTTTTGTCAGTTCTGTGCCTGTTTTACATGCACAATTCCCTGCAGGCTTGACAAAGTTTTGTCTTGAGGTGCCGGTGGTGTTGAAATTGGTTAAACCATGACAACACATCTGTCCTAACTCTAACTAATGTATGTGCCATAAGCACTTAATACCAATCTGCTCTGGTGGTGTCCAAAACATGCACTCCTGTTCCATGTCGCCAAGCCCTCACAGCTATCTAAGGACCTCAGAAATGTGATGTGGCTCTTGATTTTTTGCCTTTCTCATTTTTCTTAGGTGCCTTACTGCAGTTTGCTTTAATCCCTTACTGTTTTGTAAACAGCAACAACAAACCTTCCCTTAAACTCATATTTGCCTTCCTTTTGAAATGCCAGATGTTATACCTTCTCAGAAATAATTTCAACAAGACCGTCAGACTAGGATGTATTGAAAAGTACCTTTATTTCCCATCTGCATCCTTGTCGAAGTCTACTGGCTCTGAACAAATGAATTTTATCCTAGTGAAATAGAATTGAATAAGAAATGGTCCATTTGGAACTTATGGTGTTGGTTCTTATCTTGAAACATTGGTAGTGTCCAGAGGGCTCTGAGCTACGTCCTGATGTGAAAGACTGCCCTTCAGCAGTGACACTGGATCAACTTTGTGCACAGCCCTCAGAAGTAATGGTAGAGGAGCCCTGGGTCCTTAGTACCTCACTGCGTCACTTGCACAGAACAGAGCTTTAAGAAAAAGCTACAGCTTCTCTGCAAAACATCAGAGTTTCACTGGAGTATTCATATTAGAGATAAACTGCTTAGTAAATCTTAAAATATCAGAGTTTTTGAGCAAGTGTTTGTCTGTAAATCAGTCATGTCTGAATTGCTGTTGTCATCTCTGGCAAGCACTCCTTGTACCACAAACCTTCAAAGAGTGACTGAAAATTTAATCATGGATTTCTTATTTAAATAGTCAATGCTTTCTGCAGTTACACTGCAGGAGAAAAAGCTGTGAAACACACTGTAGTGTCACCTGAGGAAACTTGTATGATGAATTTAGGTTATTGAAGTCTGATATTACTTGCTGCATGTGTCTCTTAATTGGTGACTTTAAGAATACTTGTCCAGTGGTTCAGGAAGGGATTTTGCTGGCCCACACCTGGCTTTATAAGGCCTTTACTCCAGGTTGTCACATTCAGTAGTAGTTTGACAGCTGCTGCTTGGTGTAACTTGAAATAATTTTTCACTCTTTCATATTGTCTGAGGAGATCCTGACGTCTTTTTGGACTGAAGACTCAAATCATTCATCTTGTCTGCCTCATTCAGCCACCAACATCATAAACTATGAAGAACCAAAACTGCCTCTCCTACTGCTGTCTGTGGGAGTAGTCACTTGGTAGTGATTTACTGAATGGTGTATTTGGAGAGCTGTTAACTCTCCTTTGCTCTGGGTGTTGCTACGCTCTTCAACTGCCCTTACCTGACCTGATTAAGTGGCATTCAGGGTAGTTGCAAACTGGATGCTCGACAGCTTCATGCGTTCAGCATCTCAAGTGGCAATCAGGCATTTTCTCCTCTTTCCTTTTCAACCTTTCTGATAAGTAATAAATGGGTTTTTGCTCTTTGTGTGAGAGATATGAGTGATCTTGATCTATGAGACCGATTTAAGAATTATGGTACCAGGTAAGTAGCTTAGTTTTCCAGAATGCTGGTACTGAGATTGATCTGTTTCCCTCTTGCTGGAAATGCAGACTGTAATCACACCTTTCATTTAAGAAATCCTATTCAGGTATTCTTGACCTTGCAGTTCACTTGGCTTCCCTAAATGGTTGCAGTTGTCTTTCCAAATTGTTTCATTAAGAGGGAAAAGTACTCGACTTACAGATCAGCTCAAAGTACTGAAGTTTGTTTTGCCTTGTTTGAGACTTATGGGAAGCCATGGGTTATGGCTGTCTTGGGCCAAAGAAAGTCACTAAACTGTGAGTAGAATAATGAACTCTGCTAAAGATTCTGCCTTTTCTATTTATCTTGGAATTCATGGTTCTTATGGAGAAAAGGAAATGAACCCCAAAACAACTGATTCGAATAATTTTTTTTCACCTGCTTGATCTTAGTGCAGAATTTGTGCTGAGTTGTTTGTTTTAAGGAATATACTATGCAAAAAAGGAAAAAGTGAATGTCCCTATTATAAAGTGAAGAGGTATCTCTTTGTTTTTAAAGCAGACTAACAAATTTAGAAGTGAGAATTACTGTCTATGGAAATAATGAATATTTGCTTTTGCTAAGGAAGAGACAGTGCTGGAATAGAGAAGGAACAGTGTGTTTCTAAGACAGGATAGCTACTGTTTAAACCCATCTGCCTTGTGCAAGAGCTCTTGTCTGTTCCCAGGGTGATTCAAGTATTCAGCATCTTGCCGCTAGGTACTTAAAAAATGTATCTGGTTTCCCTTTGTGGTGTTCTCCCTGCTCCTCAGCTCAGGCTGGACAATTGTTAGTAATGTGAATTTTACAGAGTCTAATCAGAAATTCAATACAAAACTGTTACAAAAATCTCCCAGTAAATTCTCTCATCTAGTATATGGTTGAATTTGAGTGCTATATGAATTCTGTTCTGCTGCAGATGAGTTCAAGTCTCACACTTTGAAGCTTACCATTTTCTGCTTTATCTTGTGCCATTTAATGATTGGGAGGAAGTTTATCAAAAGTTTCTGCAGATCCATGCTAATCGCTTAAAGAAAAAAAAGCCAGGCCAAAAAATAAAAACAAAAAAACTAAATCCTAATCACACCTGCTTAATCTTTTGAATTGTGTCAAATACTAAAAGCAAATCCCAGAGACTTTTTTCTGTTCTCTTCCTACGTGTGACACTTTTATCTGATGAAAATGCCCAATGGGAAGGTAAAATTTCTGTTTAAAGTCTTTCTTTCTGTGTTGCTACTCTTCTAATCACCAGGGGGAAGTGAGAGGATTCAGCCTTCTTAATCAGAAGTTAAACAGTTGACAACTTATGTCTGCTCATTTCAGTGTATGTAGCAAGTTCAACAGGTCATGACTTAAACGGTGCAGATCCCAGGTTGGTTGTCCATGACCTGTAAGCAGAGATCATGGACTACTTCAAAGCCTATGTGCCTTGAGCAATGTCATCTTTTCTTTCATTCACTGAACATATTTAAGAACTGGTTTGAAATCGCAGTTTAGCTGAGTTCTTTCAATCTAACAAGAGCATCTGAGGCATTTGCAATTTTAGTCTTGAGCACCAGAAAATATTTTTTTAGAGAAAGTAAGTATAGTTAAAAATTTTTATTTGAAGTGAAGTTTTAGATAGATAAAAATCGATTGCTTGTTAACATATTGCTGGCTCTAAATTTTGTCTAATTTGCAAAGCCAGATTCTGCCTGGATTAAAAAATGATGGCTGTTAGAGGGGCTTGGGAGGAGTTGTTGTTTTTTTAAAACTAGATGTTCGTAAAAATAAGCTGTAAATTAAAGGTGAAAATACATGGCATGGGTATTATAAAATGCAGAATTTCAACTTAAGACAAAATGAAGAAATTAACTGCTATTAAAAAGGTATGTTCCACTCATTTCATGGTAACATTGTGGTACTTCTAGGATTACTAAAATGTATGTTAATGATCTTTCAGCAGTTGTGTTAATGATATGTTTGAAAATAAATATATTGAAGAATTTGACACTGAGATTTATAAAGTTGATCGTTCACTCACTGTGTTATAGTTTGGTGGCTTTGACACAAGAAGCTGTTCCTTCTGGAGCTTCAGCAGGTAAGAAGTCTAAAGTGCAGTCTAGTTGCAGGATTTCAGTCAATTTCATACTTTCTAAGTAATAGAAACCCGCACATAGTTTCTCAATAACAAATAGTTGCTGAATAGGAGGAAGAGGAATCTGCTGGGAGAGATGAATGACTTTTCTCCAGTTCATAATTTCAAAGCTATTTGTGGAGAATAGACAGGTTGTTTGAGTGACACAGAAATTATAATTGAAAAGAAACCAGAAAATTCCCTTGAAACTGATTCTCTTCTGAAATTCCTCTTCCTTGTAAAACTTAGTGTCAGGGATCAGTTTCATGGACTGTTCTGAAGGCTTGTAAGTTTATTAGCTTGCAGACACATGGTGCAACACAGAATTCTAAGCTTCAGTTTTTCAAAAGCCCATCAGGCTAGGAATGTTGTGGGGTTTTTGGTTTGTTTTAATTTTTTGGTTTAATTTTTTTTTTTTTAGGCTCAGTGAACTGGTGTTTTCTGATAAATGGTTTTTTTTTCTAACAGCTTTCCTCAGTGAGAAGCCCAATGTTCTTTGATCCTGATAATCCAGGAAGTGTGCAAGACCTGTTTATTTGTTAGTTGACTCCTAAACTTTCTCCCAGATGCTGGTTGGATGTGTGATACTGCATAATAGAACAGTGTTGTGACCTATTCAGACTCACTGTGGACTTGACTTTTCTGTGGTTTGGTGAACATCTGACTAGGCCTTCCAGTAGAAGAAAATAATTTGTCTAACAATTCTAGAGTTATTAGGTAAAGCAGCCAAACTTTTTAGTCCTCCTGTAAATCTTAAAATTATAATTAAGAAACAGTCATGTGCTTTAGGCACATGATTTTCTGAAAGTGACAGTTGTTTCTATGCCTTACTCTGGGGCATTATTCTCCTCATGTTGTAAAACACTTAAATTGATATCAAATGATGAAATCGTGAGCATTTTTCCAAGCTGGATGTAATCTTCTTTTACAGTATCTTCCTCTGAATTTCCTTCTCTAACGATACAAGCTATGAACTGGTCAAATTATTGCCAGCACTGTTCTGAGTAACTGTTGGTATCTGTCTAGCTCTGATGTAGAGTCCTGGAAAAAGAAAGGCAGGATAGTCTTTGGTCTGAAGAACACCCAGTATTCACACCAAGTCCATATTTAAATGTCCCAATGCAGCAGCTGGGATTAGATTGCTGTTCAAAGAGTTTTTTGAGAGAACAGAAATTAAGTTTTAGTAACTGTCACTTGGAAGCATTTTTCTCTCTCCCTATCCCCAGCATAGTCACTTCTGAAGTGTCTTCCTTATGCCTTTTAAATTATAAATAACACAAGTCTCTCAGAATATCTGGCTGCTACATTAGAAATTAAATCTGCTTTTAATTTGGAAATGTCTGAAGGTAGGGTAGAAGGTGTCATGTTGGACTCTCCTGTTTACAAATCTGCAAGGACACATTGGCATGGAAGATTGCTTTGGAGAAAGGAGCTGCTTCCCTTTTTACTGAACCTCATTTTTCTTGCTGTGATTTATAAGTACCTGAACTCAGAGTTGGTGCTAATTGCAGTCTTTATTTAACCTACAAAAACTTCCCCCTCCCACCTCTGTTGGCTGCCAGCCTTTTCTTTAAAAATTGTGAACAATTGGGGGGCAGGCATGACATTTCCTCTTTTTGTTCTGCCTCTGAGGTATGGCCAATGTCAGTCTCCCTCTTTGTATTCAGCTTAATGCTTGCAACTGCTTCGTGTTACAGCTCCTTCTTTTGATGTGTACATGGTATTTTTCTGAAACTACAGTTCGTTGCTGTCTTCATCCCCCCAGTAAAGCACAGCATAAAGAGTTGAAGCCAAGGATTTTTATCCTGAGTGAGAAGTAAGCAGTTAGAACTGCCATGGTTCTGTAGTCTCATTTCAACTTTTGGTCTCCCTGCCTTGCTGGCAGCAGCAGTGTCCTCAGCTGCATTAGTTCTTCGAGTCAAGATTTGCAGAGAAGGAAAAGCATCATTTTAGCTATGGTTTGGAATTTGTATTGGAGTCTAAATAGAGGATTTCCTCCTTTTCATTTTGGAATCTCTGGTATGTTGGTTCCTGTTTGCTGAGGGAACTGAATCAATATGGTAAAGAAAATGTGTTTTAAGTTAAATGTTTAGAACTTTTTATTATAAGAGAACATTTTTAGTACTGTAAGCAAGAAACGGATTTAAGCTAGACAACATATTCAACAGAAGCCCCCCCCCCTGCTCCATTCCTATGCAAAATCTGTCCTAAATTAGGTCTCAAGAATTTTTCTGCAAGTAAAATGGGTTCTTTTTACCTGATAATCTGGCCAACACTTTATCAAATAATGTATTTTAAGAATAGATATTCTGTAGTGATATTATAAACAGGAAAAATAAAATGTTTGAATAAAGTTATATTAAGTTTTTGCTTCCATTGTCATGCTTTATATCTTGCGTATTCTGTCTAGAAAATTACCTTTTTGGTTTTTTTCTGCCATTTGTATAAATGGCAAAAAGGTGATTGTTTGATTACTGGTTTGTGTGTTAGTATTTTGGGAGGTTTTTTTTTCTTTTTTTTTTTAATCTCAGTGCTTCAGTTGTTTCATACTGTAGTCAATCTTTCCAGATTGTTGTAGTAGTAGATTTTAAAAACAGATATATAAGTAGAACTAAACTAAAACAAGCCACCATCAACAAGAAAAACCCTGTGACTCTTTGAGATTTATGTCAATATGTAAGCAAGACTAAAATTATTAATCCTTCTATGGTTAGAGGAGGACAGTGGGAAAAGAGGACAGCTGCTGACCTGTGGAAGGAAGGGAGAGGCAAAAGAAACAGACACAGATGTTGATGCTTAATTTAAGTTTCTCTGTTAAACACACTGCTTCACTCCTATAAAATATTAAAATAACTCTCTTTTCTACAGAGTATTCCTCTTTGACTAGTTGTAAGGTAATTTCTGCTTATATCCTAGTGGTGGGACAAAGGTAACTAGATATAATTTTTAAAAATATATGTAATTATTTTATATTTTTTCAAAATTTTGAATTAGGGCTACAGAAAGCTCAAAAATATTTTCTAAATAATTGGGAGTGTTCTGATATATCAGAGGAACTTGGTGATGGCTGAGTAATAAACACATATAAAAACACATCCTCTTAAGGGGTTTGAATTTCTGATATAATTAAAATATATCAGAAACTCAAACTTCTTTAAGAGTATGTATTTATTACTCAGCCATCTGAGTAATAAATGGTGAGTAATAACTTTTCTTGGAGACAAAGGGCAGAAGTTTGGAGCAGATAACCATTTTTCAGATAAACCAGTTCCCTTCTGTTGTGGCAGGTAATTGTTGACAACAGAGTGAAAACTGCACCTGGAAAATACAGGTGTGTACGTCAGAAAGCTGTAAGTTAACCTGATTAGAAACTAAAAAATGACTGAACATGAGCCCCAGGTCCCTTTCCTATGAAAGGGGTAACTTGTGAGAAAAGCAGATGACTTTTTAAAGTAAGCTAAAACAAAATACTGCTTCCTACTCTTACATCTGTATTAATGATAAATAATATTTATCAGTAAATATTGAAGCACTATTGTGAGAAAATATGAAGTGAAAGGGTTTTTTTTCAGGGAAACTGCAGCTAGTGCTTTGTCTGCCTGAGGTACATTTTTTAAAAAAATTAAAGGCAATTCTAATACTTAACAAAACCGATGAAGCTGAATTCTGACTGTGGTAGGATTGTTTTAATCCAAGGTAGCTGTCTTTGTGAGGCAAACCACAACATTTCCTCCAGATATACTCCTGTAGTGGGCCAAGCTAAATAATGCAGTCGTGAAAACATATAGAATGGGGAGAAGGAGAAATGAAGTTTTTGATTTAGATATAGTACTGTTTTGAATTACATGCTGTTTTCAAAAGGAATTACTTTCCAGGTGTGTGAAAAAGCGTGAAATTACAGGGATAGTGGGGGAAAATTTAATTCCTTTTTCTCATGGTAATGTCAGTTATGTGAGTGAGTTTTAGCTCAGAAATTCGTGTTTGTGTGTTATACCTTGGCATGAAGCTACTGCTGTTCAAGTATGTGTGGGGTTAAGGGGGCAGGTAATTGAGGGGATCAGCTTGTTGTTTAGGGCATAAACCAGTGTGCAGGATCTGCCTCGCAGTCCTTACTTGCCCATAACTTCTTTCCAATGTGATTTTAGGTTCTGAGATTCCTCATACAAATCATGTAATAGTCCTCGTAGAACAAGAAATACCAACCCAAAATATAGGTTGTATGAATGGGAACAGAATTCATTTGTCAACTAGATAAGTGTTTAGAGGCAAAAGCAGAAACAGAAATTGAACTCTTGGGTTGTTATCCAGTCTGTTTAACAACTGGGTAAAGTAACTGTAGCTGTTACCACACCAAAAAGTAAAAGAAAGTTTTAATTTTAATTCTATGTCTGGCAGTATGGTGCTCAATCTCATTAAATGTAATCTTATTCTTGGATTTTCCTAATTACATTTTAAAGACCATTTATTAAATTCTGCAACCTTTTAAGAATTGAAATCAGCAATTCTGAACTTACTTTCACATTAGTTTTGATTTAAAAAGCAACATTAATGGGCTAAACTCCACGCTGCTTAAAATGTGCATTTTTTTTTTCTTTGACTTAGTTGTTTTCTCTGCTGAGAATATTAAATTAAAAAAAAGAAGGATATATGAATCTTCCTTGCTGATGCCTGTTACTTAACAGGATCTTAAATAGGAGTAGGAGGGAGAAGCTAAATAAGAAGTGTTTTGGACTTCAATAAAACAACTTGAACTACCATAATTCAGACATGAATATTAGTGTGTTAAGCCACAAAGTGAAGGGTGATGGTGGTAAACTTTTAGGCACACCGAAGTTGGGAAGATTTCAACATACACTGCTACTAATTTTCTTAGGTGGTTAACAAAATTGTGTTTTACAGAGCCTCAGGGTTCTTTTTTTTCCTACAATGCCTCCAGAGGCCGTAGTGCTTAAAGTCTCATTTTGCTGTAATAAAAATACAGATGCATGTCCTGCACTGCCCAAGCAGTGTGCAGCAGTCTTACCCTGTGCCTAGCTGATGATATGCTGGGAAAGGAGGGAGGAAACAGAACTTAATTTGCATGTACCCAAGAATCTTCCAAATTCTTTAATACATAGAGCAACTTAGAGAGGACAATAGGATCTCATCTAAAGGGTAAGCTTACACATTAGATGAAAAGTAGAGCAGTAACTATGAATCAGATGGGCAGTGTTGATTAGCATCTCCCTCTTTCATTTAAATTTTTTCCTGTCGTTGTAAGGAGCATTCATCTACTGTTTCTGGTATGCATCCAGAGGTATGAAAAAAACAGTCTTTATGGCTTAGAAAAATATCAAACCAGGAATTAATTTATTTAGAAGTGTTTGCACTTTTATCTTTGAGCAGATGAACTGATAAAAAGCTTATACTTTCCTAATCTGGAAAAGCTGCAGCAGATCAGAGGAGGGGAGAGCAAGTACAAGCAAAAGGGTTTTTTAGGTGGCTTACTGTGAGGTCATTGGTGTCATTATTATAGTTTGTACAAGTTTTGTGAGACTCCTCTTGCTCCTCCTGAGATTTACTATTGTTGTGTTCTAGCACTGAGTAAAAAAAGTAAAAAGTGCTTTGTTAACATTTTTTAACTAAAATGGTTACATTTTAGTAAAATGTCCCAAATATAGGCTTAAAAAAAAAAAAAAGCCTTGTAGCTAAAGCCCTAGAATTGGATTACTTCTTAAACAGAAACATGAAAGGGGAAGAGAAAAAAGACTAGTAAAGAAACAAAAAGTCAAAGGAAATATGTCTGCTTTTATGAAATGGACTTTCATTTGAAAAGAACATACAAATTCAGGAGTTAATATAGCCATATACAAGATGAGAGGAATCAAGAAAGTAATGTGATGTAGAGTGCACCAAACCTATCAAAAACTTTTAATACAACCTGTGCATATATTGCTGTTCCCTTTCCCTGCTATAGGGTAAGTACAATTCCTATCTTCAGACCCACCAAGTGGTTCTTTTGAAAGTGGTAGTCAAATGTCAGCTTCCACTTATTACATGATATTTATTCTTTTTTTGGGTATTCTTCTAACACATAGTCTGAGTCATTTAAATTTTTTGAAAACATACTTACAGTCTCCATTCACTGAGAGGATGTGGGGAGGGAAGGAGGGAGATGAGTGTTGAATTCAGCTTCGAGGCTAAAGTCACTGTTTCCTCTCAGAAACATAATGGAGATAAAGCTTTTGGAAAAACAATAGCCAATGTATAGCTAAACCTGTCTGACCTCAGTTTCTATTGTGTAACCATTCAATTACTGTATCTGTCCAGAATTAACCTAGACCAAGTTTACATTAAAATTTCTGTGAATCTTCACCTCATGATTTTCTCTAGGCTTAGTGCAGCATAGACTATGCGTTGCTTCCACAGTGTCAGGGACTGTATGGCTACTTTGGAGTTCCTGAATGGAGAAGGCTTTTATAATTCACAGCCCTGCAGCTACTGCTGAGGAGTAGGATGAAGAAAGGCTGTGTCTGGCCATGAAGAAGAGTCCCTGTACATTACTTCAGTGCCTCTAAATGTGTATGAGGTGCACAATGTTGGAAGCTTCCATGGAATATATCCATTTAATTATTACTCTGTATTATTCATGACAGAGATTTTTACAGTCTGCACTGTTCATATGTGGCACTCTCTGATGTGTAGATAGGCTTTAAGATGTTTAATACACTAAGGAGTTTACAGTGATGAAACATGGAAAACTTGATGATTTAAACTTTGTGAGCAGCTGATATGTAGCTTCTTCTTAAGTTTTTAAATAAAAACTTGTGAAGACGGTCTAAAGACTTCCTTTGGACTTAATTTTCCTGTTTTAAGTCTGATTAAACTGGTAGAGACACTTAACATGCTGGAATTAATTCACAAAGTATTGTTTTTTTGAATCGCTCAATAGTGGTAATTGCTCGTTACCTTGCCATTTCTTTGACTTTATAAAATAGTTAGTAGGATAACTCAATAAAAACCTTGCCATAGACCCTTGGCCCTCAAGAGAGTGCTCTGGTTTAGACAAGACAGTACAACATCCCACAATTCCACTGTACTCCCCCCGTCTTGGGGGAGGGATATAAATCAGTGACTAAGCCCACAGAAAATTACTCAGCTGTTCAAGTTTCTCACTTCCCTCGGGATCCTGCATTCCATCTCATGGCTGCTGTGGCCAAGACCACTGTTAACTGTCACATCACTGGTTGTCTCTTATTTAGTGATGAGTACCAACTACATCGTGCCTCCCCTCTTGAGCTTGCCCGTCACCTCAGGCAGGTTTGTCCTCTGGACACCACGGAATCCCCTGACTTGCTTGTGCACTGGCATGTTGCATTTCCACTGTATGTCCTGGTGATTTTGGTGATTGTGCAGCCGTTTGTTGTTTGTAGGTTGTTTGGTTTTTTAATGATGGTGGCTTTTGGGGTTTCTTTTTGTTTTTTGAAGTTTCATCTACTTACCCTTGATTGACAGTCTGTACAGTCTGTAACAGATGTCCACTCTGATATTCACCTGGTTAAATCCTGACCTGTAGATTTTTAACTGTCCTGTAGCCCATTCCACACGAAGGCTCCGTTTGTTTAAGCTGAAATCTAAGCACTGTCCTTGACTTTCTCACTTCCCCTTTCTGAAAAGCCAGTATCCATCCACTGCAGTTGTGGAACTGTCTCACCACTAAGATTGTTATGTGCTCTGGTTTATAATCCCTGGTGCTTGCTTGCTGTGCTGAATGCATTCATATACAGCTATTTGAGGTGTGTCCCTGCTTATGCCACTTGTTCAGGGGGGACTGTAAGGTCCTCATGTGCATTTACCCTCTCTGCCATTCCCTTCCTTTCTAGGCTTCAGTCTCCACTTTCCTGACAGAGCTACTTTGAAAACCTCATTATAAGGCAAGCCTATTGGCAATGATGATTTGCATTATCAAATAGCTCCTGTCTTTTTCAAGCACTCTGTTTCTCAAAGGATCCTAATGTCATAAGAGCTGAAGTCCTGCCTGCAGACATGTAGTCAGATGTTGATCCCATCGGATGTTTGTTTGCTCTAGGAAAGCCCTCATCTTGGATTGACACCTGGGCTCTGTTATTTATTACATTGACACCTGGTGTCATTCACCACTGCCCCTGTGCTCCTGTCATTAGCTCTGGTCTGCTGAAGACCACTTTTGGCTGTATTGTGGTGCCCAGGTAGATGGGTAACATGATATTTTCAACAGCCAGATGAGCCATGAGTTTCTCTGGAACATTCTGGGTTTGGACCAGAGGCAAGAGCTGAACTTCTAAGACAGCCAGTCTAGCTGCTGTCAGTCTGCAGTTACTGTCACCTATTGCTTCCTTTTGGTGGCCTTGGCTGTGACCCATGGCTTATATGCCAAACCTGATAGAACTTGTTCCTGGGCTGTTTGCCTTTTCCATACCCAAATAGCTACCGATGGAAAAAGAGAGCCCCCTTCCTGTTGCTGGAGGTCACAGCTTCAGCCTCCCTCCTCGTGGGGGTTCCTGTCCCATCCCAGCCCCGAGTGAGGAAAGCAGTATTGTTGGTGGGGGAGAGGTGGGAGGGAGAGTTAACATGGGGGAAAAAAACCCCTGTTGACAGTTTTATTCAGAAATACAGAATGTGGAAACTTGTAACTGGGTTAAGAGGCTAGCTCTATCACAAATTTCTACTTATGAAGACTGTTCGCAGAACCTATCTTGGATTTTAAAGGGTGTTAGATAATAAAGAAAACTGATTCTTTCTACATGAAGGTATAATACATTTATTAGAGAAGGAAGGAGTTTGACAGATCAGGATAGTTACTAGAGCCAAGTGTTGCTTTTCTTTTTGGAGCTAGAAAATGTCAGATCTCGAGTAACAGTTTTGAAAGGCAGTTTGGAATCAAAGAGGCAATCAACCACCATGAGACAGGAATTTCTGTGAAATTATTTTGAAGCAAATTTTTTCCATTAGTTAATCATAAAAAATATAAGCAAAGTGTATTTCTGACTGGTTTGTGTAGGTGCTTCAGGTTCTGGAGAGTTCCAAAGCTGCTACTACTGTTTGCTTAAGCATATTGACTCAAGAAGAAAAACAAAGATTTATTGAACTGCTTAAGTCCAGATGGTTACATTTTAGGAAACAGTGCCAGCATTCCTCCATCAGTACTAGAAACTAAGATACATCCTCCTGTTTAGGTTAAACTAAAATTGTATCAATTCTGCTGAAAGGCAATAGTACTTTGTGGAGCATGGAAGTAACACAGGTGCTTCCTGGGAAAATTTTAGCCTAAGGTCTGAAAAAAGTTTCTCTTGATGTTCTTAGATTGTAGAAGTAAGTGTTCTTATAAAAGAAGGCATCCAGTATCCAAAGGTGAGGAAGCAAATGATTGGGCAGGATAAGTCTGTTGTGGCTCCTTGGAGAAGTTCTGTAATACTTCCAGAAGAGAAGCAGCCTTTGGATGGGTAGGATGGAATTAAGTTTGGTGAATTAGCAAAGAAGCGAGCTGGTATATCCTTTCCTCAGGGTAAGAAAAGAAAAAAAGCAAAAAAACCCCAACAACTTCCACCACGTGCTAATTGCCATCTATAATACCAGCTGTGTGGAAGTCTATTTAGTGATTGCATTATTCCTTGACAAACTGTTGCTTACAGAGCTGAGGGTTCTGTGCTTGTGGTTTGCATAGGCAGGAGCAGCTGGTAGGGCAGGCAGATGAGGACAATAGTAAAGGTAGAGACAAGTACCACCCTCCACAGGGTGGGAAGGGTGTCCAAAGGCCAAGGAGGTTTTGGGTGCTGACTGGGACAGTAAAAAAGCTTCCTGTTGTTTGATTGACAAAGTCCTGAAAAATAGGAGTTGCTGTTTGCTCTTTTGAAATAAGCAGAATTGTCTCCAAGAGCTGCTTCATTCATTTCTTTACCCAGGGACAGTAACTTGGCAGAATGTAACTAGCTGCTGACCTAAAATGGCTTACAGTCTGTAACACTAATGGCAATACATATGGTGTGTTTTGGTTTTTCTGCTCTGCTGTGTTGGGAGGATTGCTGTCTTAACTTCAGGCTTCATCTCTCTTGCCTTTTTTGTCTGTATCCCTTTGAAGCCAGAAGAGCAGGGAATTTGTGCAATGCTAATATGATGTGAATTTATATTACATCAAATCTAAGAGTCACTGGATTATGCTTTAAGGTAAATTCTAGTGTGTGTCTGGGCTTTGGGCTTTTTGCTTTCTAGTTCTTGTCAGCTGTTGAAAAGATATGTGTATAGGTATTTGTTAGAGGACAGTGGTTTTGTAATTTAATTTGTGTTGTCTCATGGTACTATATTTATTACAAAGAAAAGTGGAAAATGAAAGCCATATAATTCAAGATGTAAAGATATAAATCCATTAATAGCTCAAATAGCAGATTCGTAGAGATTATAAATGATTCACAGTATAGTCCATATATTACAATTACTTTGCAATCCAAATTTTAACAAAATCTGACTTGTCAAGTTGAACAGCTCCTATGTGTTAACTTCCCTTGTCTGCTTCAAATATGGTACATATTTATTCTTCCTTATACTAGTGTATATACAATCTAAACCAAAAAGTAAATAGAACTTTTGGTGAGAGAACAGGATGTTGAGTTGTCTTAGAAGACATCACATGATGAGCAAAAAGTGATTCTGAATGTTCTTTGTTGATGGCAGTTGTTTCCCGAAGATTTTGGTATATTTTATGTGTTATGATAAAATAGTCTTGCAAAGTTCTGGTCTAGCAAAATAGCTACAGACAGGCCTTTAGTATAAAGAATGAGAACCTTCAAATGCTGCTTTGAATTATCCTCTTATTTTCAAATAAGCTTATTATTTGGAAGGAGAAAGGGGGGCACTTGGAAACTGTTTCTATATTGAACAAAACTTGTTATACTGATGCTGTAAATTGTCACCATATTTCATCTGTTGTCATGCTTTTTTGGGGGGGAGGGGGTCGGAGTTTTAATTTTTTTTTATTATTATTTATCAATCATTTGATTTGCTCTGTGTCTCATCATCCTTTTGAAGTATTTAATTTTTACCAAATACCTAAACAGACTAGCTGGTAAATCTGTAAAATAATTGGATTTATCTAATCCTCAATTTTAAAACGTTTTTGTGTGGATACAGAGGACTAGAGAGCATTGTCATGGCATCAGAAGCAAAAGAAGCTTGCTTTTTTTTGTTTGTTGTAATATTAGCTTGCTCAGATTATGTAGTTTCAGGAGTTCCTGAGAAGTTTCTGATCTTGAAGTTTTCATTGTTTTTTCTTTTCGTTTTTTCCTTTCTCTATACATGACTCTGATTCTCAGGCTAAGAGAGAAACTTCTTCACTTGCTTAGAGCCATGAGGCTAATCCTCCACCTTTAGGATTCTGTGGTGGTTATTTTAAGTCTAATGAGGTTGTTGGGGCATGGCTTAATAGGCTGATTGTGGGCAGATGGCAATTGCCTTGTCTTATTTTTATCTTCTAATGCTGTTGAGTAGTACTATAGAGGAAGGAGTAAATATTTGTTTGATAAATGTAACGATTTTTGGAATTGCTCTTAGAATTTGAGGATACTTGTTTCCAGTTCTCTGAAATTTGCTTTCTTCTAAGAAACTTTTAATTTACTGTTTTAAATGTTTCTTTTGTCTCCAGGTTTTGAAAGTATTTTAGAAGGGCTTTATGGACCAAGGCTACGAAGAGACCTCAGTTTATTTGAAGGTAAATGAGCCAGCTTTTAGTGCAATGACCTTAACTTACTGGTTTTTCTTTTAGCTAAAGGTAGTTTCAAGTATATATCTTGGATTTGAAAAAGGAACTCTTCCAATGCTTTTCTTTCCAATGTTCATTTATTCATTTTGTCAATACTGTGCATGAACAAAACACTAGGTAGAATGATACCCAGGTTTTGTTCCCATACAGGGGAATTTGGATTAGCTAAGCCTTTCTGCAAAGTAGTCATGAGAAAGACTGACTCTTCTTGAATAGTGCATCTCTTACTTTGTTTTTTTATCACCTTTTAGGAAGGGCAGACAAGCTGCTCAGCTTTCTATTGACAATAATTGGTAAAAGGAAGGTAGTGGATACTAATTTGGTCTTGTAGTGATCAAGAAAGTTGATGCTTTTTATATATTCATATTTTTAAAAAAATTTATTATATATACACCAAGCTTTTAATGTTCATAATACTTCATAGTATATTTAAGTGTGTGTGTGTGTATATTTATACATACACACACCTTTTCCATTACCCTTAGAAGCCCTAACATTAGTCCAAATGAGTTTGGTTTTGCTGGAATAGCTGTCAATATCAAATAAGTCCTTAGTTAAGTATGGAAAAATTTATCTGTGTTTGACAACATGGGGACTATACAGCAAAAAATTGCTATGGAGTGTTGAAAGAATTGTTTTGCCAAGTTCACCTTATGACTTAAAAAAATATTCTCTTTGTTTTCAAACCTTAAAAATGTTCCATCTTGTTTCTTTACAATTCACTGTCTGATAGTGTAATTTGAAAAGCATATCACATATTTAGTGCTAGATCATGAGGCAGAGTGGCATGTACTGTATATCTTTGCTCAGATTACTTTTGCAGCAATTGCTTTAACTTGGTTAGGGTTTTGTCCCCTTCATGATGTGCAAGTTCCTTGGCCTGTATCATACGCACAGCACAGTATTTTCATGGGGAAAGGGGGGAACTTGGAATACTACTTTGCTGGTGCTTTCAGAGTATTTTTTCCTGTCTCAAGCTAGGCATGCCACTAATAAGACATAAAAACATTTATTTTAAAATATGTACAGTTGGATTAAAGCTTGTTTTCATGACTAATACTCTCATCTGCTGTGATAAGCAAGCACATTTGAAAAGGAAACAGGATATTGTTATAAGTGTGCAGTATCTTTTTTTTTTTTTTATTTTATTTTTTTTTTTATTCTGGTTGTAATTCCAATACATTGTATATATTGGGCTTTACCCTGATGAGTAGTTAAAGCTTTTTTTTTTTTGTATCAATGGGTTTACTTTTTTTTTGCTTTTGGTAAGAAGGCAGAAAGTACTGAGCTAATGAGGCAGTGGCCAACTCTAAGCTATAGTTAAAAGGGCACGCTACACAGCAGAGTTTATATTGCTCCTTTAGGTTCATGTGTGCAGGTATTTCAGCTGTCTAAGGGCAAAAGTTTAACTAATTTACTTCATACTGCTGAAGATTTCTTACCTATTTAAAATCTGGTATTTCTATTGTTTACATATCTTTGCTATTTGATGCCCTTGTGACTTGAAAATTAAATTCATGTTTATCTAAAATACAGTGTTTCAGTGCTATTTTTTTTCTTAATTTCTGAAAATTTTTGTCAGTAATGTGCAAGAGTTTTTCAACAATTAAAGCCTGTTTCCATGTCTGATGCATCTATAAAATTGATTTTAGTTCTGGAGCCAGCTACAGAAGAGAGATGGCATGGTAGGTTGGGATGCCCACCTTACCTCACTCTATTTTTATTCATCTTTATAGATTCAGTAATTACATGTGAAATTGTTTATACTGGGACAGTAGAGGTCAGCTTTATCATTAGTTCAGTGTACAGAGCTATTTCTGATTTGAAATCGGAATTTTGTTGTAAAGAGTAATACAGAACTCAAGTAAAATTTGTACACATCTTTCCACTGTCCTAAGTGCCACTTTTCATTAAGATACAAAGTAAATAATTTGCTTTAGTTAAAAGATATGGCTAGTAGGATTAGAACTCATGTTTTCAGACTCTAAACAATGTGCCTGAATTACTACATCTTTTAGGCTATTCATTTTCCTCATCATAACCAATAAACTAATACTGTCAACATACAGTATTATGGATCATTAGCAGAAAGAGTGTGCTTGCTCAAACATCCCTCAAGAAATGATGGGGCTTTCTTGTGCAGAAATATGTGAGAATTGGCTGAAATATATGCTGCTTAGATACAATAGCATTTTTTTCTCTTACGTTGTTGGCTTTATCTATTGTGACATGAAAAAAATCAATAATGTGCATAAAATGTAACATGACTGATATATTTCCTCAGTTCTGTCTTGAAATGGTATTTGATCTATAGATTAAAATATTGTATTATCTTAGAGTTACTTGAGTGAGTAATAAATTGTAATGACAAATTTAAATGGTAAAAGGTACACTTCAGTTTTACTAGACTATTACACTTTTCCAAGAAAATAACTTTTAAACCTCTTTTTGTGTCTTGAAATTCTTGTACATGTAGGATTTACTTTGGACTTGCTAAAGTGGTTCTTGTCACCATTATTCAGCACCAGTTTTGTTCTCCTGACTGCTTGGATTCTGCAGCTTCTGGTTGCAAAGGGGTCAAGTGCTGTATCTTGGCATCTGACCTTGGTTCAAGCTCTGAACTGAGGCTTCTTATGTCATTGAATCGTTAGGGCTTCCTAATCCTTTTCTTATACAGATTTCCAGCTAAGTAAATTCACACATAAATTGTTATTCTTTACATTCTACTTCTGGATAGTTAACAAAACTGTTAAAAAGCTTTTCCTTTAATCAGGTGTTATGTGTGTACTTTCTTTTTGGAGGGATTATGTGCTGAGGTTCTATTCTCTTAACACTGAGGAAAAGCTGTGTCTTGTTGGAGGAAAGCAGCTCTCAATGCTCTTTTCTCTGCCAGGAAAAAATCGTCTTTGTACAAGATGAAAGCTTTTATTTTTCCTTATGTTGTTTTGGAGTATTTATAGTAGTGAAAAATTATATTAGAAACACAAATCTAATAGAATTGGAGTTTTTATGAAATTAAAAATATGAAGGACTTGATAAATACTTCAGCTGTTTTAATGTACTTACTAGGAAGCAGTAGTAGTGCTGGATAAAAAGAAAGAGGGTGATATGTTCAAAATTGTCAAAAATCACTGTAAAATCTTTTGGGACTTCATTATAATCAGGAAATACTGGTAAGTAAGAGTTGAATTTTTTAAGCTATTTTCTGTTTAGATTTACTAGACAATTATTTCATATTTAAGTTATAAACATGGAATCTGGAACTACAGATGTCTGAATTAATTTACTTAATTTGGTGTTACTTCTTGGGAAAAGTGGCTTGGAGAAACAAAGATGTGAGCCTTTTAAGGAATGGAAAAAATTCTTTTTTGTGAAAGAATGGAAATAAATAAATGTAAATAAGTTTAACAGCTCTGTGATAAAGGATTTTGATTTCAAGTAATAATCTGTGCTGTGTTTAGTATTAAAATCCTGTTTGCACAGTCTTAGCAACTTTTGCTCTTGGGCTGGCAAGCACAGGTTGTCTGCTAATATTTCATCATCTGACCCCAAGCAATATAAAATGGGAAGATGATCCTCATCCTCAATTCAATGCAGCTGAGGAAATTTTGCTTTTTCAGAGAGTAGGGCTGCCTATCTGTAGTTAAAAACTTAATACTGATCTCAGTATGTTTCCTGTGGTGGTGACCTGAGAGTATTGGCTGTCTGGCATTTGATATAGCTTGTATATATCTGATACCAGTTTTGCTTAGCTCACTGGCAGACGTGATATGTCTTGTACATGATTTATACTACTTTGAATAAAGGGTTTAGTGTTATGTAGAGCTGATGTTTCTCAAGGTTTGCTTTTTTGGCAATACACAAGGATGACTCTCTAGTTTGACTTTTATGAGTGGAAATTCAGGATTCCAAGGCAGAAGAACTTCTCTGGAAGTATAAAACCTGTCCTAGAGTTACGGGTATAATCCCAAGGTTCATAAATAGAGTTTTCATGGTTGCAAGGAAAACAATTATTTTGTTGTGAAGGAATGGTGTTGTTTTTATGCTGTACACATCCTAAAGGAATAGCTCTAATGGGCTGGGACAGGTAGATTAATTTAGCAAAAATTACTCATTATCTCTTGTTACTGTCCAGCCAAGAAAAATACCATGTCTGTTTTTAAACATCAGCCGTCCAACCTGTAAAAATTGCTGGTTTGCATCCCTGAAAGCATATAATACAATAATACAGAATTCTGTTCTAAATTGTTATTTTAGAGCTGAGCAAACTAGATTTAAGTAATAATATGGAGTTACTTACATTATGTTTGTGCTCACTGAAGAACCCTTTTTTTTCAGAGTAATTTTATTCTGATTTTGCCTTTTTAATAATATCTTTGGGAAGAAGTAAAAGCTCAGCAGTTGTGGAAAGAGGGTGGAGAACAGTGGGCAGTGGGAAACAACCCTGCAGACAGCAAGGTCAGAGAAGGAAAAGGGGAGAGGTGTTTCAGTCACTGGAGCAGAGATTGCCCTGCAGCCCTTGGACAAGACATGGTGGAGCACGTGGAACCTGCAGCCCATGGAGGACCATGTCGGAACAAATATCCACACTGCAGCCCATGGAGGATCCACTGGAGATGTCCTGAAGGAAGCTACAGCCTGTGGAGATGCCATCCTGGAGCAGCCTCTGTCTGGAATTGCAGCCTATAGAGAGGAGCCCATGCAGGAGCAGGTTTTCTGGCAGGAGCTGTGGGTCTGTGGAACAGTCTCTTCCTGAAGGACTGTGCCCTGTGGAAAAGACACATACTAGAGCAGTTCATGAAGAGCTGCAGTTGTGGGAAGAACACTGGAGCAGTTTGTTAAGGCCTGTAGGCCATGGGAAAGGCTCCAAGCTGGAACTAGGGAAAAAAGATAAGGAAGTGGCAGAGAGGAGCTGTTATGAACTGAGAGCAGCCCATTTCCCATCCTCCTTGCACTGTTTGGGGTGGGGGAGGAGGTAAAAGAGTCAGGAATGAAGCTGAAGCCTGAGAAGAAAGGGTGGTAAGGTGGTTTAGTGTTTTCCCTCTCTTATTATGCAAATCTGTTTTTATTGGCTATAAAAGAAATTGATTCTCCCCAAGTTGAGTCTGACTTCCCTGTGACAGTAATTGGTAAGTGATCTCCCTGTCTTTATCCTGACCCACAAGTTTCTCCCCCTGATTTTCTCCCCTACCTTACTTCCCCACCCCTGCCCTGTTGAATAGGGGCAGTGAGGGTATCAGTGGATTGAGGGGTTGGTAGCCAGCCAAGATCAGGCTATTGTGCTATTGAAAGCAGATAATCCCAAGAGCTTCCCTAAACAGTAGTGACTGTAATTTAGGGGTATGGAGAAACGGAGGAAACATACTTGGTTATTAATAATGGGAGTGAAAAAGTTGTTTAGGTTGTAAGCACATGAACTGGAAATGAACATGATGGAGAAGACCTTGGTGTTGTAGTTAATCGTGTTTGGATTCACCTGCCAAAACACTGCAGCTGTAATAAAGGCTGCATAATAGGATACTGTAGGAGAAGTAATGCCTGCAGTTTAAGGAAGTCTGGTATAAAGGTTGAAAGACATCATCTTGAGTCCATGTGTTCAAGAAACAGGTGGTCAAGTGAGACTTGTGCAGAAGAGATGGAGCTGAATCTCATGAGGAAAACCAGGTGGACTAGATTAGCCACAAAGTGAAGTGTAAGGGGATAATGAAAGTCTCTGTAAAGACATCAAGGTGCTAAATACCTAGTTATTGTTCATAGGTGCAAGAAGAAAATTGCCACAAAAGCAAACTGGAAGAAGTTGTCATGTGTAATTTTAAACAAGAAACTAGAAGCTTAATTTTAACTATTAGCACAGTTGGTTTGGGAAAAGTTTGAAAGTAACTGGTGTTTGTGAAGAGAAGGATATTGGCTGAAAACTCTTAATTTTTGAAATGGAGCTTAATATCTTGTTTAAAGAGAGTAGATTATATGTCTCCATCCAGTAGAAGACTGGACTTGATATAGGCAATGTAAGTTTAAGTCCTGCATTCCCTCCAGACCAAAGTACATTTTCTGATAAAACAAATAAAAGTACTTCTCTAGATATATCAAGTGCTACAAGTGAGCATAAGGCTTGGATTTACCTATAGTGGTGATACAAAATCAATTAAAGTACTGTAATTCCTGTAGCTCACATGGTGAGGAGTCCGTATCCTAATTCTTAGCTTAGTTTACTACAAGTTTGCACACTTCAGTTAAAAAGAATGATGTCTGCAATTCAGAGCTTTCTTTGCTCTGAATTCAGATGCCTCAAGTAATTATGACAGATAATCGAATTACACGAGTTTACATTTTCTTTTAAGAAAGGCACTCTCTGCTATTTGTAAGTTGAGCTGTACAAGCCAGACAAGAATTTGAAAATATCTGAAGAATTTAATATGACTGAATGCATTGTACCAATAAATCAATAAATTCCATCACTAAAATGATATATAAGAAAATTTTAGGAAGTGTATTTTGTTTGCAAAATTCACTTTTGCTTGTTTAAAACATCTAGCTTTCTTTTCTTCCTTTAAGACTGTGAGCCAGAAGAGCTAACTGACTGGTCTATGGATGAGAAATGTTCCTTTTGTAATTTACACAAAGAAACAGCCAGTGTAAGTATGAGCATTATATTAAATATTACTCCCTAAGACTCATTTTTTGGTATGAAAGTAGAGTCAGAGAACTGAATTTTGCACGTAAGTTAGTTCTGCATTTTGGCTCAAGGTAGTTTGATTTTAGTGGTTCTATTTCCATTCAATAGCTCAGTAATTTCATTGTATATTTTACTACCAGCAGACTAACTTCTGAAAGGTGTTGTGATCTTCATATGTTTTCTAGGATCGTGCATCAGTTTTCGGTTCTTCACAGTCAACGCCTACAGAGGAACTGTCATCTCAGGGCCAGTCCAACACTGATAAGATTGAATGCCAAGCAGAAAACTATCTAAATGCACTCTTTCGAAAGAAAGGTAATAAAAGCATGTCTTTTGTGTTATGATAAATCTAAAAGAATCAAATTATTCACGGTTAATTTTGTTTCCTAAGTATTTTTTTATTTATCTACTGAAATAGATGTTTCTACTAGTTCTCTTTTTTATTCCTTTGGTTTTCCTTAATCTTTTTCTTACTTGAATCACCAAATGGAGTACTACTCTTCCTACTTACCATTCCTCTTCATCCTCTTGCATTATGTCATATAAATCCCTGTTCATAAATTGCATTGGATTTTTCTTTTTACCATGAGCTGCTAATTTGTTTTCAGGTGTCATTCTCTGGAATTCTAAGCATTTAAACATTTTCTGTTCCTAAATTCTCACTTCTGGTTTTCAATGGGAAAAACAATTTAGGCGAGAGTGCATTGCAGATTGCAAAATAGAATTTGGGATTTTCTTGCATGAAAGCTGCTCCTTCAAATACATCCAAGTTGGAGGTTAAAACTTTTTGTCAAAATACAGTATTTAGTAGGTCATTTATTCTTTGACTGTTCTTGTTCTTTGACACTCATCAAGATAGAGCAGTACATGAGTGAATGACAAGTCAGCTTAGTTCATGAAAGTTACTTGGTTACTCACTGTCAGTGAAAGCAGCAATAGTCATTTTCTTCCTTAAATTCATGTGACTGAAGAAATGTGAATGAAATTACTGTGAATGCAGTAACTACAATTTCATAGATTTTTCTTGTATGTTAGCTGAGTATGGCTAGGGTGGCCACTGTCTCTTGCTTTTAACCGAGTCAGGCACGGTGTCTTCTTCATGTAGATGGGAGAAAAAAACAAAGTTAGTTTTCTCCCTTTTACATTTTCGTAGCAGGAGAGATTGTTATGCCCTTGAACCTGGGGTATGTAGAGTGTTTTTCTGTACAGACTTTGTGTCTAGTCAGTCTACATTTTCCTTTTTTGCATTTTAAAGAACTTGAAATGGAGTGCAACAGCATTTTGAGTACATCCTTTGGACTCTTGGCTTTCTTTCAAACCAGCTATTTTCCATTTGAAATAAAATGTCCAATGAAGTTGGCACCTCTATACTTCTTTAAGTGTTATTATATTCTCCTCACAGGCCCAATTGTATGGCATCTCCCTAGGCAGAAATTTTAAATCCTTCAAATTTCTACTTTGTGAGATCTCTTCTTGGTCTTGATGTGTTTCAGTGTTTGCCTGCTTTATGCTCCTGCTGCAGTTGATCACTTTTGATACTCCTTGAGAGGAGCTTCTGTCATGGGAGAAGTGAAACTTGGCATGACCTCACTTTATTGGAGTGAATGACTTTTAAGTGAAGTTTTTCACAAAGAACATTTGGGTTTTAGCATCTTCTTTAGGTTTGATCTGCCAGATCAGTTATGCTAGGTTAAAGAGGTTTTATCTGTTGAAAAGCAAAACTTCCCATTTTTCCTGTGATTCTCTGATGTACTTCCATATTCTTGGGTAAGAATTTACTAAGAATATTGTTTCAGTTCAGGTTTTAGCAAAGTCTTTAAAGTTATTGAAATTGAGGGAAGTGAAAAGGCAAAAAATAGTAAAGAGCATATGAAACCAATATATGAGGTATTCAAGTAACTGGTTTGGATTTTAGGAGGAAGATGAAGAGTTTTACTAAGAAAATCCGAAGTCTGATTTCTAATTTTTGTAAGTTTTTGAGTTGAGGAAGAAGTTTCCTAAGTTTCCAGTAATTGTTTAGCTAAGAAGTATAATAAAACATCTTAGAAAAAAAAATTTATTCAGGTCATACCAAGTATATCTGGTGCCATCTGCTGATAACAATTAAGAAATATTTGGTAGTGATACGAAGTTCAGAGTTCTAATACCTTTCTTGCCCAAAATATATTTCGTTGTGTCTAAAAATTGTATATGACTAATTACAAATTTCTCATGTGTAGTGGAAGATTACTGCTATGCATCACAGGATGGGTGAAGTTCTTCCCCATGTTGAGTGGAACAGACTGGGCAATGAGATGCTGGAGAGCAGCACTGCAGAAAGGGACCTTTGGGTCCTGGTTGATGACAAGTGGAACATGAGCCAGCAGTGTCCTGGCAGCCAGGAGGGCCAACCCTGTCCTGGGGGGCATCAGGGACAGCATCACCAGCCAGGCCAGGGAGGGGATTGTCCTGCTGTGCTCTGAGCTGGGGTGGCCTCACCTCGAGTGCTGGGGGCAGTTTGGGTGCCACAATATAAGAAAGATGTTAAACATTAGAGAGTGTCCAAAGGAGGGCAGCAAAGGTGGTGGAGGGTTTTAAGGGGAAGCCATACAAGGAGTGGCTGAGGGAGCTTGCCTTTTTCAGTCTGGAGGAGACTGAGGGGTGACCTCATTGCAGTTATAACTTTCTCTTGAGGGGAAGTGGAGGAGCAGGCACTGATCTCTTCTCCCTGGTGATCAGTGACAGGACCTGAGGTCAGCCTAAATCCCAAAGCTGTGCCAGGGGAAGTTTAGGCTGGATATTAGGAAAACATTCTTCACCTGGAGGATTGTTGAACACTGGAACAGGCTCCTCAGGGCAGTGGTCACAGCACCAAGCCTGACAGAGTTCAAGAAGCATTTGGACAGTAATCTCAGGCACATGGTGTGACTCTTGGAACTGTCCTTTGCAGAGCCTGGAGCTGGACTTTGATGATTCTTGTGGGTCCCTTTCAACTCAGCTTATTCTATGATTTTAAAACAAGTTCAAAATCTTTACAATGGTGCGTAGCAAGATTGTGACAGATTTTAAACAAGTTGAAATGAGAGGTTCTTTTTAATGTAAGGAAAAGTGAGGACAGCCAAGCAGTAGAACATACCACCCAGAGGTTGTAGAGCCTCCCATCCATGGAAGTATTCCTTACCTAACTGGGTAAAATTCAGAGGAACTCGCTTTGACCTCAAAGATGATGACTTTGAATAAGCAGTTTTACTAGTGACCTCCCAAGGTACTTCCTTCCACCATGATTCACCAGTTAATGATTTACATTACAGAACAGTCAATGTCATAACAACACTATTTGCATTTATGGCAGATAAGACTACCTGAGTCTAACCCTGTTGATTGAATGTGCATTTAGCAGCAAGAGCACTTCAGATGCAACCTGGGACCACAACTTTCAGAGTATATGCTCTTAGATACACACCACCACCCCTCATCATATTACCTTTTTAGAGTAAATAAATTAAAAATCTGTAAACTGCCAATAGTTGTAGCAGTTGAGTATATGAGAAATTCTGCTGCATTTATTCTTCATAGGGCGTATTTAGAAATAATTACAAAAATTTAAACTAATGCTAAAGAAATTATAAGAACAAAAAAATAAATCCTTTGTTATTCTAGCTAGATAAAAGATAACTTTGCTCCTAAGGGAAAAGGTGACTTCTCCTGCAAGTGCCTAAAAGCAATATGTGCTTGGCTATTACTGGTGTGAAGAATCTAAAGTAGAATAGAAAGGCAGTAAAAACTTGACAGTTCTGAATTAGTATTATCTTGCAATTTTATAATAATTGATGCAGGGGATGGCAAAATCTGTTCCACACTGTTGTGTTTTCCTGCTAATGGTGGCTTCCCTGTACTCTCTGGTCTTTTGCTTCTTAAAGGTGCAGATCACACCAGGATGTAAAATAATTCTCCCATTTGCAATGATGATCACCTGTTATCCAGAAGTTGCCAAAGGAGTTGTAATAGTGTGCATGCAACAAACTAATTGCTCTGTATAAGCAGGGTCATTCCAGACCCTACTCAGTCTTGATGTTTTGTGTAATTCATTTTGTGTGAGTTTCTGATTACAGGCAGTCAGATTTTTGGGTTTTCAAGCTAAGCTGTTAATCAGTAGATTTCATTGTCTGAAAGTACAATTTCCCTGTCATGCAAACACTTTTGTTCCTAGATAATTCAGTTATTTAATTTCATCTCTTAACTTGCCATGTTCTTTTCTTGTATTTTGCATGTGCATCAGTACTTTACACCTGTTGCCAGTATCTGTTGTTAAATTTTTTTTCTTTAAGTGTGTCTCTAAGATGGGAAATTCTAGTTGAACATTGAGTTCAGTATTTAGGAATCAGGAAATAGGTATACTCTGTTTATATTGCTGTGCCTGTAGGTTATGTGGTGAGATCTTTCTCTTGGTAGGTATCCTCCATCATTTAGAATTTTACCTCATACCTCTCTTCAAGAAACACCTGCCAATTTTAGGTATTTTGGTAGAGATCTGGTTGAAAGGTAGTTGGAAGATAGAGCTTTAACCAAAAGCAGATTTGTTTTGCCATGCCTTGGGTAAGTTCTCTTGAAGGCAGGATGTCTTAAAAATGCTGGAGCTTCACCATACCTCATCAAGCAGTACAGAGAGGCCAACTGAAAGGTCTGACAGGAAGCATCTGGCAGTGAGCCAGCTCCCCTCTCGTGTGCTATAGGCAGCAGATCTCAAAGGTGAAGGTTTGTGATTCCTTGGAAAGCTCTGTTGGTGAAAATGAATTCTCAAAATGGGATATGTTTTAAATAAACCTGAAACAAACAGGAAAAAGATCTTCTGCACATTCATCCTAATCCTGAGCAGCATTCCTTGATCAGTGCTGGCAGTCACTCTCTTGATAGTAGATGGATGAAGCTTCATTGACATAAAATGCTTGTGTAATTATGCTGTGTGACTCTCCAAACTTCCTATTAGGAAATGTACACTTTGCATGCAAACATCTACCCAACCCAGCTGTTTCAGTTTCTTCATTTCCCTGAAAAAACCCCTCAGTTTATCATCTGTTTTATCTGTTTCTGATTAACTTTGTTATCCCAGTAACTACAGAACCATGTCCTTTGGTGTTTCCTCCAGGCAATCAGGGCTCACCTAAAAGCTAATTCTTCTTCATTGCTTTCACACTTACTCTAAATCCCTCTACCTTCTTGACTGAAAACTGTTTCACTCATCACCTATGAACTCAAGGATGTGCAGTGGTTAAAATATTGTAAAAGGTATTTGCATGTGGAGGGTTGTAGAGTTGAAGGGAAGAAGGAAGAGTGAGATAGTGAAGTACTGCTACTGCCAGTTTAAGGGAAATCACAGATCTCTGAGTATGGTCAATTGTACCTAGGAAATGGTGTGTTGCAGTCATTAATGTAGTAGCACAGCTTACTTTGAGTTTCTTAATTACATTATTTATGCTAAGTTACATTTACATTTTGTTTTTTCTGTTGCTTCTCTTAGGATTCTTTTTGGTGATTCACAATTGAAGTTTCTGTTATGCTTTTTAATAAGAGGTTTAATTTTTTTCTAGCTGATAGATAACATTAAAATAAAGTCATATGTGTCACGTTTGATCCTTTTTTTGTTTGTTTCTAAAATTAGATACTTCTTTCCATTGAAATGTTGCATATACAAGCAAAAAATAGGATACACTCTATTTAGAATAGGAAATAAAGCTTTTCTTCCAAGTGTTTTTGTTGCTAGCACTTTGAAAATGTCCTGAAAATCCTGTAAGATTTAACAATAACAGTTTAAAGCTTTTTATTCAATTGCTTATAGTGCTACAAATTGTATGGGACACTTCAAGTAGCGTCATATAACTTTTGACATTTCAATCCTGAACCTACAATGGGGATTATAATCTCAGAGTGGAACACATCTTTTTGCTTTTTTTCCCTTTTTAAGATAATTTCCTCAAAAGGCCAACTGTTCTGTGTTAAGAAGAGGACTAATCTTTAGAACTACACTTTAAAACTATTTTTGTTATGATTCTTTGAAAGTAACTTCTTTCTGTATTAATCCATATCTTATTTTACTTTCATGGTTTGTATTCAAAATTCTTTATTTTCAAAACTGAACATGAACAGTCTGCAAATGAAAATACAACTTATTTGCCAACAGTACAGATTCTGAGTCCCCTAAGTAATGCAACCCCACATTCTCTTACCTGCATGCTATAATAGAGGAGTAAGGTAAAAATTAATGATCTGTGCTAAATGTTCTTCTAAGTTACTTCCAGTTAGGAATGCATCTTAAAAAAATTTGGTAGACATCTGAATTAATATGTTCATTACACATCTACTTATTTAACACGTTTGTGTGCTTATAGGAAGTATTTATTATGAGAAAAGCAATTAAGTTTGGTTCTTAATATGTCTATTGCCTGTGTTTTTTATTTCTAGATCTTCCTCAGAACTGTGATCCTAACATTCCCCTAGTTGCTCAGGAATTAATGAAAAAAATGATCCGTCAGTTTGCGATTGAGTACATTTCAAAAAGTAGCAAAATTCAAGAGAACAGAAATGGTTCATCATTTGAACCGAGTCTGATGTGTAAAAGTATCCAAATGAACCAAACGGAAAACTCCCTTCAGGAAGAACAGGATAGCCCTCTAGACCTCACTGTGAATCGAACTCAAGAACAGAATACTCAGCAAGGTAAATTTCTGTATCTGATAATCTGTGTTTTGGTGTCATTTATTTATTCTGTGGTGTCTTACTCCCTTAAAAAATAAATGTCCATGTCAAATAGAAACATTTTTCATATTGTATGTTAGCAGATAAGTATTCTGATTTCTGAGTGCCTGTGTTAAATAAGTGGAATTGGAATTTCTCAGCTTTGGAGTACTGAATCTAAGTCCTCTGACCTGTGCTGTCACAGGTAACAGTGGTTCAAAATCTTGTTGAAGAAATGGCTGTCAAGAAGTCTGAGAAAAGAGAAAAAGATGCTAGGATTTCAGAGAGAAAATGTCACTCATTTTCAACTTGTCTCTGTCAGCTCTTGAACACTTTGATTCTTTAAATACAGGCTTGCTAGAGTCATGGGAAAAGATTATTCTGTGAGAAAATTTCCATACTTCATACCTTAATCATTACAGATCAGTGCAGCTTTCTCAACTGAGAATAAAGCTAGAAAAATAAAGTCTTTCTCACTATCATTTACTGAAAGGAAATAATTTCTTTGCCTCAAGGAATATTGCTATCCAAAACTGATAACAGTATAATCACAAGAGTGTTTTGGACTTTGAACTAGATTTGGATTAGCAGCAGTTTTCAGGAAGGGTTGTGACTGTCATGTGCAACTGAAAGCAGTGGCAAAAGCAGCTTTTGTCTTTTGCAGATACCAGGGTCTGTGTTAATTCTGTAATACTGTGGACCAAAGGGAAAAGTGGACCTGTGTGTCATGTACCATACTAAAAAACTTGAAAGAAGCCAGAACCGAGTTTTTTGGGTTTTGTTTGGGTTTTTTGTTTGTTTGTTTGTTTTAAAATACATGAGCAGATTTGGTATGCGTGTACCTAATGATGCAGTCTTTAATTGGAGATCCTTGGGTGCAGGGAGATCTGATGGATTCCTCATGATAAATATACCTATTCTAGGTTAAATTTTAAGGATCCTTTCTCTTTGACAGAAAACACATTAAGAAATACTAGAATTCTTGCTTTTTCTCTGTATGGTCAGTGGAAACCAGTTCATGCCAAGGTTTAGTAAAATCTTAGTGGTTTAAATCCTGAGAAAATACCTGTTGTGCTTGAATGTAATTTTGCTTTAGATGAATTACAGATTTTAGAGTTTTATAATTGGCCAGGTTGAAGCACATTTCTTTTGCAAGAGCAATAAAAAATACTTTCCTGATACCAGCGCTATAGCATGTTGCTTACTTCAACAGCTGATTATAAATAACTAGTCTTAAATGTTCATGAAGGAGCAGAGTTCTCAAAGGCAGGTTCTTGTCATTGCTGAGCCCAAATAAATCTTTGAATAAAGAAAGGGGAGGCAGAAAGTGGGCAGGGATAGGAACAAAGTTGTGCTGCCACCCTTATTTGAAAATCTATTGATCTTTTGTCTTAAGAAAAATATAAAATATAGAGAAATTGAGTTATTTAAATAATCTTTTTATGTCTTTTTCTTATAGTAAGGCTAAAGAGCACATTTAGAATTGTGCACCTTCAGTGAAACACCTGAATCTAAAATAGTTGCTCAGCACACACAGTGTACAAGTTACACATTAAACTATGTAAGACACTTCAGAGTCTCAGGACTTAGACTGCCATGTTTGCTGGAGTGCCTTTTAGATGTTAAAGGAAACATCTTACTGTGGAATTTAGAGATGCTGAAATGAGAGATAACAGTGGAATAAGACTGTAGTTGGAGAAAGGTGACTTGAACATCTTACCTACCAGGGAAATTGTATTGTGCTTTCTGTTTTCCATGAATGTCTTAATTTTGAGCTTTTCACTGTAGTGATGGCAACATAAGCAGATAAGTTCAAGATGAAAAATGTCAGCCTGCTCTTTTTATTTGCATTGTGTTCTAAGTGCAAAGATTAATGAAAAAGTTATTTCAATTGGCTTTTGTCAGGGACTGTGTATTATTACTGCACCTCTCAGTTCTGTACTTTACCTGAAGACAGTGTGGTCTTAATAAAGTGTCATATGCTTATGGCAGGGAGTTACGAAGGTTTTTTAATTGGATTATTTTTTGAAATGTGTAATTCTCTGACATAGTAGGCTTCTTTGGTCTGGAGACTTGTAAAAGCTGTACCGTGGTTTCGTTCTTAGTAATGCTTTTTGAATGACATTTTTGAATGTCATGCAACTCTCTTTAGTATTTACTATTTGTAACTCCTGTTACAATTTCCAAATGAAGTGGCAGTTACAGAGGAGGAAGTTCAAATTTGTACATTGCTTTGATGGATCCTCAAAGTTGAAATCTTTAATTCAAATCCTGTTAAGCAATAATGATCTAAGTATAAATTCTTTAGGTTCGCTTTCTACTTAGGCAGCTACTTTGTATTTGCAATAGTTATCTTTGAAATGAATGATCTGACTAGTTAAATAGACAATATTGCTCCTTTACTATGAGAGTGATTCTTGGGCTTGAGAGGCAGGAATAAACTTTATTTTCCAGATTACTAGAAGCAGTGAGCAGATCCAAGCTGAGTGCCAGCTCAGCACTGAAAAGAGATTCTGCCTCTCCATTAAGTTCTCCATTAAAGAAAGTTTCTTACTTTCCTCCAGTATCTGGAGGCCATCTCTGAAGAATTGTACTGAATTAGCCCCCATTCTCAATATTGCCTATGCCATCTGGGGATGGGGGAAAATAGAGGGGCTGGCAGTGAAGTTGAAAGCCTGGGAAAAGATAGAGATGGGGAAGTGCTTTCATTTTTATATTTTTTCTCATTATCCAAATCTATTTTAAATAGCAATGAATTAATTTTCCCCAAATCTGTTTTGCCTGTAATGGTAATCTGGCAAGTGATTCCCCTGTATTTATTTTGATGATCTTCATCTTATTTCTTCCTGTCCCTCACTGAGGATGGGGAGTGGTAGAGGGGCTGAGTTGAGGTCTAGCTGCTGGCCGAGGTAAACCCATTGCACCTCTGGAACTGCAGCATTTAGTACTGAGTGTTTAAGCACTGGCATCCAGGTATGTCCAGCTGACACCTGACTGGTACTGAAGTCCCACAGCATGCTCTTCTCTGCAGGTGGAAGTGTGGTAGTTTAGCAGGGTGCTTTAATTCCTGTGTACTTTGCTGGTAATCAGGCAATCATTTCACTGTCAGTCAATTAGCAGCAATAGTCCCCAAAAATACCTGTATCTTGCTCCTTTTTCTAAGCCATGTAACTCTTAAGACTGTTCAGGCCTTGAAAACAAATACTCTGGTGAAACAAAACCTGTTTTCCATGCTATGCATGTAACAAAAGTGGGGTGTTATTGTGAGCTTTTCCAATATTGCTTTTCCTCTAAACTAAGCCAGTGAAGAAGCAGCATCCTTGCAGAATGAAATGGTGAGTAAGGAACAGTGTTGGAATATCTTGCAGCAACTTGTTTCCTCATACAGTCATGGGGCTGAGCTCTTTCAAGAATGTTCCTAGCAGCAGCAAAGTTTGATGCAGAGGCTTCTTTCACTTTGTTGATACAGGAGAGTTGATAATTCTCAAGCTTCTAAGCAAAGTGACTTTAAATGAGAGGTAGAAGCAGTACAAATGTGTAATCTGCAGATTTAGCTGCACAAGCTTATTATTGTTTGTGTTGGATCTCCTGGAACCAAGATGACTGGAACCGCACACTGATAGTGTGTAAACACAGCTAAAATATGCAAGAAAATTTTCATAATTCCCTTGTTTCGTGAGCCATCATAGACTGAAAGACATCAAAAGATAGCTGGTATTGAAAGAATTCCAAACTTTATGAAAAATACACTTTTTCTTAAGATCCTGTTTTTACTATATGCATTGGTGAAAATACTATGCATTTTGAAGATATACATGCTATGTTCCCAAGATACATTGTATGAGCTGTAAATATATTCAAGAAACAGTTTAATACTTTTGCCTGAGAAAGTTGCCCTACAAAGCTACATTTTTGAGGGGAGTAGGTGTTTTTCTTCCCTGGCTGCCATGGTGGCTAACAGCCAAGGTCCCTGTCAGATGCTTTCTTCTCTCAGGATGGCGCAGGAGAGGAAATGGGGAAGAACAGAAAGCAGAGCATATGAGTTGAGATAAGGACATGGTCATTGCTTACTACCACTTGCCATCATGGGCTAAACAGACTTTGCTTGGGAAAAATAATTTGAATTATTTTTTCTATTATTTGAATAATTGCATTATTGCTTATTAATATAACTATTTAATTATTACTTCAGGCAGTGGAAACAAAAAGAGTCTTTAAAACACTGCCTTTCCTCCCTCCTTTGCTGAGCTCAGCTTCACTCCAGGTTCCCTTGTGACCAACCACCACCTCTGTAGTGCAAGGGGATTGGGTGTGGGCTGTCCACAGTCTGCACCTAATGGTTTCTCTCTGCCACTGGTCTTACCTCTGCCATTTCCTCATTCTTTTTGTTCCCATTTTTTGTGTCCATCTGGCGCTTTCCCCATTTATTCAATACCATTTTCCAGAGTTTCTGCCCAAGTGGCTGCCCCAAGCTGTGCCCTGCAGTAGGTCTGGTAGCCAGCCATCTGTGTCTGGCACAGGGCAGCCCCTGGCCTGTCCTCACAGATACTGCCAGGACTGTGCTGGGAGCACCCAATGTATGGCCATATACTTTTCATCTGGTATTTTTTTATGTTACAAAATAGCACTTAAGTCAAAAGGGGCTACTCAAAGTGGTAGCTAAGAATTAATAAAAGTCTTTGGTGTTCCTACTGACAATTTTCTGAAAACTCTGTGTTCAGAAGCACAGAAAATAGTCAGCAAAAGTCAAGGCACCATTAGGTTAAGTACTGAAGAAAAGACTGTTGTTTTGTTTCTACAAAACCCCTTATCCTGTGGATGGATAAGGTAGAGTCGTTACTTACTAAATCTCACTATATTAACACTAGGTAGGGCTCTCTGAATATTTTTAGAGCAGCTGTTGCCTTCTGGAGGCTGACCTGGAACAGAGACTAGACAGAGCAAGAGGAACAAGTAGATACTTATTAAAAGGCCTCAATGGGTACACCTGTGCCTCACAAGAGCCCAGCCCGAGCACACCCAAGATGCCCCAAAATGGTCACAAAATGGACACTCGATCACGGGGTCCCACACTTTTATAAGTTCTGGTCCATTAGCATATGAGAATCAATTGCCAACCATAGCTCCAGGTTATGAAGCTCCATCCTCCTTGTTTTTTCTTCTCACTTCTCACAAAACTGCTGTTTTTGTTCTTGGACCTGAAAGTTGTCCTTGGTATCAAGCTAGAGAAGGAATTGTTTTGTCTATCTACTCTGCAAAAGAGAACTCAATAGCACTTAATATGATACATAAAGCTACCCACTAAAATAACACAGGATCTTAAAAATATAAAAGCTAAAACTTGAGGTATCAGAAGAAACAGGGGATGGGCAGATTTTGCTCAACAGTTCTTAAACGTCGGAATTTCTGTGACTGGAGGTCCTGGGTCACAGAGGGCCTTAGACTTCACAGCTGACAGAACCAAGGCCAGAAACTAAAGCTAGGGTAGGCAGGGGTAAACCTCTGAGATCCCTAAGCCAATGATAGCAGCTGCTAGGAGAACAGGAGAGCAAAGAACTGCAGGTAGTAGCCAGGCTGATGTGCTCTTCCGCATCAGGAGTAGAGTGCTCCCCCTGCCTGGAGGCTGAGAACTGAGTGGACTAGATTACCTGATCTAATAAGACAGTTCATAATAGCTCATGAGAGATTTCCTGAAACCCAGAAAAAAACTCAGTTTAGAAATCAGTGTAGAAATACCAGTTGTAGGAACTCAGGGCTGACCTGGTTTCTGTTGCTTCCCCTTCCCCTCCCTGCCTCCCTAACAGCACTAGTCTGGAGGAGTTTCAAGTGATTATGGTCCTGGTTATTTTTAAAAACTAACTTTGATCACACTTAGTTTCATCTTGGTATTGGTGCACCTGATGATCTTGTGCTGAGAGTCAAAGGCCAGAGGTTGAGCCATTTCTTTGCAGATGAGATAATTTAATTTGCATAGAAATAGCTGCATTAGAAGACCATGAGTAGCAAACCTGAAAAACATCTGATATATTTTTCTATATTATCCAGTGTTACATACTTTTTTTTATGAAGACTCACTTCTTAGTAGTCATGACTTTACCTAAAGGGTGGAGGTAATTTCATATCTTTTATTAAAACCACCTTACAGAGTGGTTTTTCTGTTCCTGATGTAATTCAGTTGCTGCCTAGAATTCTTGCTGTAACACCTGTTCTGATTGATTTGTAAGAAATAATAAAAAGTTCTGGTTCATTTCTACCTTGCAAGTAGTAACAAGCTTCCAAGATTCATAGTCTACCTCCATGAGCCTCTTTGCCAACTTTTTGGTCCTGTACCTAATGTACCAAAGTGAACATCTCAGCTGTGTGTGCATACATACATTCATTTCATTAGGTAGGATTTCACTATGTCTTAGAGCTTTACAGCAAATGGTCTCGTTTTCCTACCAGTTTGAGGTGGGGTTTTGTGACTGTTGTTTCTTTTTGGTTTTGCTGGGGGTTTTTGTTTTGTTTTGGTTTTTTTATTGGTTGGTTTGCTTTTCTTTTAAATTCAAATGACATTGCTAAAAAAAGAAGTTGTAGTCCAGTGACTCTATCTGGTATTTTGCATGTATTACAATTTCTTGTATGATTCTTTTTACTGAGTATCATCTTCCCATAAAGCATCATCTTCAGGGAGGTGTCATGTACTTAATGAATTTGCATTTGCTGTGTTGGAAGAAACAAATGTCTTGAACCTCAAATTACTTCAGATCTGCATATCCTTTAGAGGCTGAAAATGTATCTAGTTTTTTTGTTTCAGGAGGCTGAATTTTCACTACTGTGTTGTTTTAGTCATTTTTTGACTGATTGCTAGCATGGTGTGGTTGAAGCCAATTCTGAAAGATTGGGAATGAAAATTATTTTCCTTATGGAGTCTTATAAGAGCTTTTGGATTTTGTTTATTTGTTGTGACTTTTTCTTTTACTAAAAATCTAGCTGGCTTTGCCTTTTTTTTTTTTTTTTGTAAATTGGTGAAGACACAATTAGCTTTTTATTGCTTGTTGTCAACTTTGAAGTAGTTTTTTTTCTAGTGATGTCTTCTAAACTTTTCTGTGGTGTCTATGAGTATCAACTGCAGATGCAGAAACTGTTGTGAAAGAGACCACACAAGCACTTAAGAAAAGGAGACAGAAGACTTTGTGTGACTTACTGAACACAAGAGATGAAATCTGTCTGTTGCACTGGACTCAGGGACTTTGGGTTGAGCTTGGGTACTCCTGGGTAGGCCAAAATGTCCATGTAGAATTTTTCTGTAGTGTTCTTAGTTGGGTTTTTCTTCTGCAATGTCAATGCATCCGGAAGGTTGGTTGGCATTAGTCTTTCTAACTTCCTTAAGAAAGATTTTGAAAAGAATGTATTTGAGTGAAAAGGAGCACCCTTGCCAAGTGGCATATTTATATATATTCATCCCCTGTAATGCTGCATTGTGATGTTACTTTCTCCCTCTCTGACCTCCTTCAAATAGTTGTGGAAGGATAGTCAAAAAGCAGTCCAAAATCAAAAATCTGCATTTGATTATTACACAGAACTGTTTTTCTTTGTGTTATTTGTATAAAGGAGAGCTACCCAAACAATTTTCTTGACTTCTTATTTGACCATTGGCATTTGGATCCTTCAACCAATGCTTCACTGTCTGCATCTGAGACTGTGGGAAAATATATGCAATTGTTTGATGTTTTATAAATAACAGGCAGTAACATGAAATGACACTGTAAATGCAATGAGGGGTAGTATAAGGGTGATTATAGAATTGAATGTTGAGCTACATGTTGAAACTCAAAATTGAATTCGCAGAGCTCAGGCACACAAAACAGCCCAAGTTTGAAACAGAGAACCAAGGAAGAAAGGTATGAAATTAAATATATTTAGGAGATTTAATTATAACTTAAATGTTATTGATTTTTTTTTAAAGAAAAAAGTTTAAAAGGAGTATTTCCATTGTTAATGTTTTTAAATACTGATTTTTAAAAAGCATGTCTTTCTATTTAAATACTTCATAGACTTTAACAGCCGTGTATAAATCTTGAATGTAGCATTTACCAGTGACTTGACAGAGCAGACTCCCACCCCACTTTAGGTCTTTCATGTTTCTGACTTCTAATATTATTGCACATATGTGGAGGCAGCAGGAGCAGTATGTAAAGTGTTGGAACTCTATTGGGCTCATGCTCTTTTCCCAGTTATGGGGAAGTTACTGGTTACTGGAAAGTTACCCAGTTATGGTACCTGCTTATCCAGTAACCTGGTCTGATGTCATTGCTGGCCCTGCTCTGAGCAGGAGGTTGGTCTGGAGGCCCCCTGAGGTCATTATTAGCTTGAATTATCCTGTAAGCCTAGGATTTAGTTATGTCAAGTTTAACTTCAGCATCAGAATTCTCTGTTTGTTTACAGTATGCAAATACGAATAGTAATTGTAATATCAAGTGCATTGTTTTGGTTGCCTTAAAAGTAAAAAGTGCAATACAGACACATATGTGATTTTTAGGAAAGCAGTCATGTATGGTTAATACAGGTTCTTTTAAATTTTATTATTTCTGAATGGGTTTACTTTTTATTTTTTCTCAATTTTAAAAAAGTTTGGTTACAAATCAAATATACAAAATCATTTCCTGATGGCTGATACTGTTAATGGAATAAGGTGTCAGAAATTTTACAAGATAAAGTAGCTGCTTGCAAATTGTGCCATAGTTGAAAATACATTTGCTGACAAAGTCTCTGAGATCTTCCTTAAAACCACTGTTATCATCACTACTCGTTCTTTGCAGGGGATGGAGTGCTAGATCTCTCTACAAAGAAAAGCGCAAGGTTGGAAGAACCAAAATATGATCCATTGTGTTCTGAAAACTCAGTGTCTGGGTAAGCAATGTTTAGGACTCTCTTTGGCTTATCAAAAAGACAATCCAGGTTTCTCTTCTCTGGCCAGGTTTTATGTTCATAACATACCTGTATATACTGGCACACACATGTGGTTCCTATTTTGCTTTCAAAAGAATTTTTGTCACTCATAAGTGTGTGTCTATGTATATATCATATGTTTCATTTGTCTTTTTTCCTTTTTTTTCTGTTTAAAGAAAAGTTATCAGAACAATCACCAAACTTTAGTTCATGTTACTAAAAATTACATGAAAATTGATTACATAACACATTAAAAGTAAGAGACTAGTGGAAGAAAATGCAAATAATTCTTCTAGAATTTATTTAGGGAACTTCAGTTTTGGACAAAAATGACCATGTTAATATTAGATACAAAATCTTCTTCAACTAACATGAACAAGTTAAATTACTGTTATCTATAATATTCCTTTATAGAGAGAGAGCAAGTGCGTGAGAGAGAGCTCTTAATCATCATACTTATACTTGCATCATGGTTCTGACTATGGTGTGTGGTGGCAAATGGTTAAAATTTCTTTATTCAGCAAGGAAAACGTTATTGCATCTGCTGAAAGCTACCACAAAATTAGTGAATTGCATTGTTTTGTTGGATTTTATGATCTTGGCATCCTCCCATCCACTAGCCATAGCAGGACCCTTTTTGTCACCTGTACGTCTTACAAATAACTTATTACAAATAGGACTACAGTCGCAGCATTTGTTGAATGATGTAAAAGTGCATTTTATTAATTTGCTGATATGAAAAGGTTTGAAAATAAATGGCTTTGTAATTAGTGAGCTGTAAATAGTGAGTAGAAGTTTTTAAAATTGTGCCTTATTTTGCGAAAAACGGACTTGATTGTTAACTACAGCACTTATCTTCTTGTTGTAGAAAGCCTAGTTTTGTGTAAGTCTGGGATGTTTGTGTGTAGTTATGTACTTATTGCTGCAAATTTTCTATGAGGGGGTTGACTCTTTTATTACTTGTTTAGCGGTAACGTCACGTTTCTACTAACAAAAACTCCTTCAGGATTTGGGTATTTAACGGAATGTTAATTGTATAATTAAAATTATAACAGTGTTGCTCTGCATGTGAACAAGGGAATATAGCAAGCACATGAGACTATTACCAAATACTGAGCTAGGATATAAAGTTCTTGGAAGGGCTGCTGTAGAAGCCACGGTATGATTTTTGACACACTGTCCTACCAGAACTGTAACATTTTGCTAGGATAATCATTTAACTACCACATCTCAAAGGCTAAAAAGTATCAGAAGCAGTGATGTTACCGAAGCAAGGAGTATAATAAAGGAGTGGACCCTTCCCTTCCATAGCTGTGTGAGAGTCTCTCATACATCAGTTTACCATCGTTTCATTCCATCCATCCAGGAGACTACACAGAAACAGAGAGGACTATGTGGAAAGAAGTGCTGAGTTTGCAGATGGTTTGCTCTCAAAAGCTTTGAAAGACATTCAGTCTGGAGCACTGGACATAAATAAAGCAGGCATACTTTATGGCATACCTCAAAAAACTTTACTTCTCCACTTAGAAGCCTTACCAGCAGGAAAGCCTGCACCTTTTAAAAATAAAACTCGAGATTTCAATGATAGTTATTCATTTAAAGACAGTAAAGAAACTTGTGCAGTCCTACAAAAAGTAGCCTTGTGGGCAAGAGCTCAAGCAGAGCGCACAGAAAAAAATAAACTCAGTCTACTTGAAACCTCAGAATTAAAATTCCCAACAGCTTCCAGTTACCTCCACCAGTTAACTCTACAGAGAATGGTCACTCAGTTTAAAGAAAAAAGTGAAAATCTACAATATGAAACTTCAAGTCCTACTGTACAATTAAAAATTCCTCAGCTAAGAATAAGTTCTGTGTCCAAACCACAGTCTGATACTGCTGGTCTTCTGGATGTTATGTACCACGTTTCTAAAACCTCCTCAGTCCTAGAAGGATCAGCTCTTCAAAAATTGAAAAATATCCTCCCTAAACAGAACAAAATTGAATGTTCTGGACCTGTAACTCACTCAAGTGTTGACTCCTACTTTCTGCATGGGGACCTCTCTCCTTTGTGTCTTAATGCTAAGAATGGGACAGTAGATGGAACCTCAGAAAATACAGAAGATAGTTTGGATCGTAAAGATAATAAACAACCAAGGAAAAAACGTGGCCGCTATCGGCAGTATGACCATGAAATCATGGAAGAAGCAATTGCAATGGTAATGAGTGGGAAAATGAGTGTTTCCAAAGCACAAGGAATTTATGGGGTACCTCACAGCACTTTAGAATATAAAGTAAAAGAAAGATCTGGAACATTGAAGACTCCACCGAAGAAGAAGCTCCGATTACCAGATACTGGCTTATTTAATATGACAGATTCAGGGACTGGCAGCTGCAAAAGTAGTAGCAAGCCTGTGTAGAATAATTGTTAGCAAATTGTTTTGTGTGTGTGTATGTATGTCTTTATACACACACTATGTGAGAAATACACATGCTCACTCTGACAGAAGACGTGAAATGATACAGTTCAAAAACCACATACATGCCTTTTGAAAAATAGTTTTATTCAGGGTTTTCACTGTGGACAGAATTATAGAGTTGCTCACTTAATTCTGATAGTGTGTATTTAATATAATCCTTGTATAAATAGGTGAAAAGATTCAGGTTTTATTTAGTAGTCACTAGCATAAAGATGTTTTGGGAAAACGAGTATTTGTCATGTGAAGCATAATTTTTAATTGGTGAAGAACCACTTTACCCATTCAATTATCCATCTTATTATGGAAATAAACAACCAAGGGTTAGCAGACTTTTATAGTTCACAGAATACTTGCAATAAATTGTAAGTAACTCAGATTATACACAGCAAGGGATTAAAAAAAAAATAGTTCCTCACAAGGAAGTGGATTTGTGAAGTATTAGTAGGATATAGTACATTCTGTGAAAGAAAAAAGTTCATTATTTAAATATCCAATACAAGTAAGAAAAACATTTCATTACAAAAATGTGTGTTTAGCAGGCATAAACTGCATTTTTTTATCATTTTAAGAAAATTTTGTTGTTGGTTTAGAAAGAAATTGGTGTTTACAAAGTGTACACTTATGAAATCTGAGAAATTACTGTAGTTATAGAATTATTAAATATGAAATAAGATGGAATACTAAGAGCATAAGATAATTTAAATTTTAACATAATTTTCCTTTTTAGTTTGACAATTAAGGTAACTTGTAAGGTTTAAAAAGAAAGTTGGAATGCAACTTAGAGCATGTTCATAATGTGCACAGAATGAGCTTGAGAATGGTTTGGGTTTGTTTTTTTGTTTAAACGTGCTGGTTAGTTGATGTTATGACTACTTAAAATTTATTTAAGGATTGTGTCACACTCCTATTGAAAAACCTCACTGTAACTGTAATGTATTTGCTGCTGTGACATTTCAAAACATTTTCAGTTTATCAAAATGAATACCAAGTTACATTATCATCTTGCTAATAACCAAATTTGCAGTTCAGGGTCTTGATAGAAATACAAATATGAAACAGTGAAGCTGTTTTGAACTTTCAATACTTATAAATTCTTTATAAACTTGGTAGTTAGAAGTTAGGAAGTTCATTTTAAATATGTAACTTTTAATAGAATTTAAGGGAGACCAATTACCTTCATATTGCAGTTTTTACATGAATTTCAAAGTATTCACATTGGACTTTTTATCACACCTAATTTTTTTATTTAATATCAAAAGTATATGTCTACAAATGAATGGGGGCTTGCTTCATACATTCACTACTGAACATCAATGCCCTTTTCCTCTCAACTTGTAATTTTTTCTATATGTATCTAATTTGGCATAGAAAAATACTTTCTCTAACTTTTATACACGTAGTGCACATGCACACATTTTTTTTCCCCACTTAAATTTGCATGTGTATGGGTTAATTATAGAAATTAAACGGGACATTAGATACATATGGGCCACATCAGGTAGTTTAATTTATAGATAAACTTGCCATTTAATTCAGTGGAGAGCATACTGCAATACTGGTGGCAAAATCTAACCCATATTTATTAACTACTAAAAAATGACAACTTCTACTTTCAAACAGAATAATCCTTTGAAACTGCACAACCAGTATCTCAGTTCTTTGGTCTCTCAGATCTATACTGAATCTTCTTCAGTCATTAAGGTTTACTTGCATATTACAGAATGAATCTCTCAGGCACTTGATGATTCTGGGGGTGTCCTGTGCAGGGTCAGGAGTTGGACTCAGTGATCCTGGTGGGTCCCTTCCAACTCAGCTTTTAGTCTGTGATTCTGTGATTTTAAGCAGAACTGTACCTGATAAGGAGTTCACAGAACAGCAGATGTCAGGGTCATCTTTCATTTTAAAAGAATTAAGCCATATTTTGTGAGGGCCAGAAGGATTAATTTGTGAATATATCCCCACTGAAAAATGCAACTGAAAAAACCTTAAAAGTTTCAACATCTGTCCTTATACAGTTTTACTTGCAAAAATCTGGGGCTTCAATACATTGCCTAATATTTGTACCATACTGATGTTTTCTACTCCTCAGACATTGTTAGAAATTTGAGTCAGAACTTTATATTGAAGGCAAGTGACAGCACTCTTTTTATATCATTTAAAAGATGACCTGACCAAAAGTTTAACAGGATTCATAAAATCAGGGATCATTTTACTATTGACTTAACAGTACTCAGTAGTTTTGTATGTAATATTATAATTAATTTTCAACATTTTAGTACTTGTATTTATTTTTTGGTCAGAAATAGTAATTAAAATATTTTTTGATAGTTTATAGATGATACTCAACTTGTAATTGTTTAAAGAACAGAATTATTTGTTTCTAATTATTAGGCTAACGTTTAATTACACAGCTAAGGAAAGGCAGGGAAATGTGTAAATTCTCCTCCCCCAACCCCTATGTATTTCATTAATGTCATTTAAATTATACATTTTGAACTGTTTTATAAATTCAGTTAACAGTCACTACTTAGTAATTGACAATTTCTGAAAATTCCTGTTTCAGCAGAATTTTAAATGAAGGCGAAAGCAAGCCCTACATGCTTTCTACTTATTTGAATGTTTCTCAAGTATTTTATATTAAAAAACAGTGCCTCTGTTTTTAGAACTACTGCTCAGTAAAGTTGTTTAAACCATTTCTGGTAGCTAATGACAATTTTATATTAAATTGTATATTAACTTTAGTGAGACTGATTTTTTTAGTTGTTTACAGTACAAATACTTGTATTTGTTTTTTAATTGCAGTATTTCCATTGTCGCAGTAATTTAGTAAAACTCTGTGGCTGCCTTGATTTTTGACAGATTTTTGTTAACAACTGATTTTTAGGCAATTAGTTATATTTATGCATAAATCAATTGCACTATAATTCATGAATTATTTATTACAATATTTTCTAATGAATTCCATGTATTTGTCTTGTGTTGTAAATGTACTGTAATTCTGTTTCTTCTTTGTGTTGTTATATTCCTAAATCTGATTGTATGAATTTAATTGTTTAGTTAACGTGTTTCTACGTTGTAATTTGTAGTAAAGCACTTCAATGCTTTTGCACATAAATTTACAACACTGATGTGTGATTGATTTGCTCATTCAGTAAAAAAAAAGAAAGAAACAAAAACCTGTACACTGACTTATTTGACTTATTCCTGAGGCACAAGTTGATTAGCCATGCCATAAGACCAAGAACTGTACAAATTAGGCTCGTGTAGACTAACTTGCTATGAGAATTTTATCAGAAGTAGTAGCTTTAAGGAAGGATGGTTTATTTTCTCAGAATTGATTAATCACTAGTGAGAAGCAAATCAGAAAATTAATTTTCTAACACTTCCTTTTAGTTAGCAGCTAAAAATTATAAAGAGGATATAGCTTTTTTGAGGTACTTACTTAATAAAATCAGAAAACAAACATTTCTGTAAGACAGATTTATATTTCTGTAGTAGTTCCATGCTGTTTGTATGAGTACTTGAAACTACGTTCTGTTACAGTTTTGTTCCTGTTCCTGGTCTGTAAAGATCTGGCTAGATTGGTCTATCTTCTCTCTGGCTGAGACAACAGGGGAAGGACCTCTTTTGGGAGTCCTCTGATAGAGCTCTTCCCTGATAGTTTTTGTGAAGGAGGCAAAGTTTTGTTTCTTTACTGTCAAGTCTGGTAATTAACCTTATCACACTGCTGCCTTTGTGCTGTTTTTGGACTCCAGTCAATCCCCACTCCATGTTATTAATTGCCCCTGTCTGCCAGAAGGGAAATACCATTCCATGCTTAACCTCTGTCTTGAGTGATACAAAAGGTTCCAGGGTAACAGTGCATATTGATCTCTCACTTCCCAACCCCTCAGTTTCCTGCCCACTCTCTCCAGCCATCTTTTTGTGTGTGGTTTGGAGGAAGTGGGCAGTTTGTCAAAGTGATAGATCTTCCTTCTATGAATTTATTGATTAAGCCTTTTATCCTGACGATAGTCTAAACTGCAGTTTGACAAGACAGATTTAAAGAGGTATAGGAAGTTATTACAGGAAACTGAAGTATAATTCCATAGTTGTATTGACAAGCTACTAAAATTAGTATGTTTAAATATATTGACATCTCTTTAGAGGGAAACTTCAAGGAAAATGTGTTGCTTTAAGGCTTGAGTTTGTTTGTGTAGTAAGCTCTGCTCCCAAATTGTGACTGAGTAAGGGCTCGATGTGTTTTTACAAACTCGGAAGATCATTTGCACTGTGGTACTACTGCAATAGAATAGGTGAAAGTTGTCTGTTGTCTGTCAGCTTTAGAAACTAACTCACTTTACGGGAAAGCAGATTGTAGATGTCACACAAGGGTGGATAATCAGGAAAGAAATCGTTTAGAACAGTGCCCATTATGTCTGTGATAATCAGAATATATTGCTTTATACAACAAATTGATCTCCACGTAGCAAATTCAAAACAGTTTTTAGGCCTGTGGATGATTTTGTCACTCACTTTGAGAAGTTTGTAAGGCTCCAGAAGTTTCTTCCACCAGTGAATAGACTTTAAATAGCAGTTATGGGCACAGATCCTCTATAGTTAAAGCTCTCCAGTGAAACTATAGACAACACCTTACAAGTCTAGACAGAAAGAAAGGTACCAGTTCAGAAATTCAGTCTTAAAAAGGATTCTGCTATAGCTATCTTTTTAGCAAATTAGTACTTAACAAATTTACTCTGGTTTACAAACAGAATATGAAAGATGAAGGCCTAGTGGCATGTTGATTGGTTTGGTTGGGATTTGTCTTGTTCTGTTTTTAATTTGGCCTTTCAAACTTTAATCAAAATCATGGTGGTGGGGAGGCCAATTATCTTTTATCCTTAATTGTAATATTAAAATAAGCTTTCTTTTTACAAGTGTAGTGGTTTTGATACCTTGTGACTCCCGAATTGTGAAGTCAGACTTTTTTCAGTGTAGTGGCATTTCAAAAAGAGTCAAACCCTGACACTGACATTCCCTTGAATAATGTGGATTTTACTTTAGATTGGAAGTGCAAAGAGGTTTGTGGGTTTTTCCTTTTTAAGACTTAATAGTTTCAGATTAAATATAATTGCAGCTTCAACTAATGCCATCACAATTATCTTACACCTTTATGAGTTAGTATCATCTAGATGCCTTATTTTAAATGTATACTATTTCATACTGAATATTACAGTAGAGGGAAAAAACATGAAGAATTATTATGCACAGTTGGCTGGTTTTAAGCTCTAATCTTTAGTCTGTCTAGGACCATAAAAATGCAAGCTTGCATGTAATAACTTCCAGTAAGAAACTTGAAGCTAGAAGTTATTATTGATGCTAAAAAAAATTGGGTGTAACTTAATTAATGAATAGGTAACTGTGTTTTAATATATCACATTAAATTTTAACTATGTATGTTCATTAATCAGTACAGTTGTAAAACAAATCAAAATGAAAATTTTTTAAAGTATAGGCTTAAATACAAAAAAATTACAGGGGATAATAGTAGGAAAAAAGTTAGTGTCATGTTCAGAGTTTGGTGATATGTTTAAACTATACATACTTTTCTAAAACAGAATTCTTCCAACATTTTCTGCTCATGCAATTGGTTTCAATAAAGCATTTGAACTAGGTGTTAACTATCTGTTGATAGTTGCTATCCAACATAAGGATTTTGTATTTAATTGAAGAAATACCTGTATTAATTTCTACCATGGAAAATTTTCAGCTTTTCAGTATATATGATTGATTAGGTAAGTAGTGACATTAGTTTTAATAATTTATAAGAAATTGATTAAATAGTTAAAGTAGTATTTTATAAGTTTGTTTTTTTTTTTTTAGTTAATGCATTTGAGAACAACTGCTCAGCAATCTTTAGATATAGGCCTACCCTGTTTATAGGATATTTAAAGAATATTAACTTCTTTCTCAGGAATTACTTATTCCAGTGGTGATTCTCTTTCTTTCTGTTTAAGGATTCAGTGTGTGTACACACACGTATAATATATTGCAAAGAGCTTGTGATGCACCACTGCAATTTTTTTAAAAACTGAAAGGGAAAATTTTATGTGCAAAGAGTGCTAGGCTATTTTTTCCATTTTCTGTTAGCTTGTTAAGTGCTCTTTAAAAATAAGCATAGAAATAAAAATGTCTTTAGAAATACCATTAAGTGTATCCTGAAGAGCACTCAATACACTCGAGTATTTAAATATCTAAGAGTGGGATTCAGGAGAGATGGATCCATTCTTTCCTCTGCCACAGCCTTGAACCTCAGTCATTTATTTACCTTCTCTGTGTCCCATTTAGTGAAATGGGAGTAATGCCAAGCTTGACGGGTTCTTGGTGAAGTTTTCTTTCGTTGATAGTTAAGATAGTTTGAAAGACCAGAAAGTTAACACTGGTGTAATTAGTTAGGTTCTAGAAGCTGTATTTCAAATTATTCTTTTTGCCTCTAATTTCTTCATGATTATTTTTCTTAATGGTAGTTTAGTGCTATCACTGATAAGATGCACATCGTTGCTAGTGACACTTGCAAGTATAATTGAATACTGCAAGTAGAAGAGAACTGTTTTGTAAACCTCAGATTTTAAGGCTTGAATTAAACCATTATAACAAACATTAGATGTGGTGTTTTACTATAATTTATATTTTGTTTTGATTTGTTTTCATTTTCAGTTCAAGCTCAACAGCTGATGCAAATTCAGAGGAAACAGCTAATTTGGAAAAAGGAAAATCAACATTAAACAAAGTTTTGGAGTCTTTTTGTTCATATCACTGGCAACAGACTTTGGCTATGTTAAAATTCCTAATACAGGATGAAAATGTTCCTGTAGTTTGCAGTTGCAAGCAAACACATTTGGTCCACTCTGAAACTCCCAGTTCCCTTACTGAAGAGGATGTTCACGTTCCATTTTGCAGTTGCAATGGACACATGCTGACAAAAAGGTGCTGTTTACAAAATCAGAGGCCAAACACTTGTTTACCACCTCTGTCTGTTTGTATTAAAGATTTCCATTCTTTGTCATGCCAAGCTGTAGCAATTGGATGTATTAAGACAATGGTGAACAAAGCATGTAGTTCTCCTAAGTATTGTGCTGACCAATTGCAAAATTATAACAGGCATTCTGTGAAAGCAGCAGCATGTACATATTCAGCTAAGGACTGTGACCTCTTAAGCAGCATTAAAAATTCCAACAGATCCCGCAGCCCATCACCACCTCCGTTATCACCTGTACACAGTAAAGAATTTGAACTGTCAGAAGGAATGGTGATGGATTTTCCAACTTTAGACAACAACAAGCTTGAAATATCCATCAACCAGCCTCCATCCCTCTTGCCGGCTGAAGGAAGCAAGGGAGAATTTGAGTATGAGGGTAAAACATGGAAAGGAAAAGAGATTGATGATTCAGATGGACCACTGGTATCAGCAGGCCAAGAAAGCAGTGATGGTTCTATGAACGCTGAGAAAGGTGAACATTCTGCCATTTTTCAAGATTTAATGGACCGCATTAATGAGAAGTTGAAATCAATAGACACTACAGATCTAGCAACAAATCTTGTAAAACTTTCTAGCAGTGACAGGGCACCAGAAAATGATGTCAAATTAGGAGACTTCATAACTTCTCTTTTGCATAATGCTAAGGCAAGTGATTACAGCTTTATGGAATTACTGCACCAACATGATAAACAAGTGGAAAATAAAATTATCCAGACTAGATTTCGCAAGCGTCAGGAAACCTTATTTGCAACATATAATTCTCCTGATTCACCAGTCATCCGACGACAGTCTCTGCAAATCAAGAGGGAGCTTGCAAGCCTTGATGAAACTCTTGTAAGAAAAAAGTCAATTTCTGAGAGAAATGCAAAGAAATCTACAAAAAAAATTGATAAAATGCATCCAAATAAAAGGCATCGTTTTACTGTGATAGAAGATGAGACTTTGCAACATCTTGAAAGTAATCCATGTGTGAATTGCCAAACCAAACCAATGTGCTTTCCAGTACACCAAACAGAGTCTTTCAAGCTACCTCTTAGTAATTTTCAGACCAGCTCCAGCTTTTTAGTTCTTTCAGAAAACAGTGCTATTGCAGCCAGCCAGGCAAAACTCCCAAATACACAAGGAGATTGTGCAACCTTGAAAGAGACTGGTCAGATTCCTCTGACGGATGAGAGTAATGAAATCTTGGGTAGAACTAAACGTAACATTGTGCCTCCTGGGTGGTACTCTGTGTATGTAACAAACAATATCATGTTTAGAAAGTCATCCAGTGCAAAAAAGCCTTTGAAAAGTTTGGAAAAAATGAAAATGAATAAAAATGTCCATGCTGAAAGATGCAGTGACATAAATATAAGCAAAATTGTGAGAGACACAAATCTGCAAGTTGTTGTGGAGCGTTTAGAAGATACAATAAATTTAGCCAGAAAGACTAGCAACTCATTGTTGGATAGTTACAAAATAAGCCAAAAAATAAAAGATCATGCTTATGAACAGGTTATCAACCCAGCTACTAGAAGGGGCTTACCTTTCACTCTGAGTGAAATGGGATGCACAGGACAAAGCTTCCTTCCACATTCACATGTACCAAGCAGCAGTAAAATCAAAGCAATTTGTGTTGCATCAAACACACAAGAAACTGTTATAGATCAAGAAATTAATCACAGCCTTTTGAAATCTCTGACTTTTAATTCAAGCAGTTCAGCTTCCAGCAATGGGGACTTGCATGTAACACCTGAAGCCCGGGAGATCTCATCTCCCTTGAGCTACTCTAGCCCTATTAAGCTTATGTTTGTGTCAGAAGTTAACAGTCATGAAGGAGTCAAATACACTTTGACATCTGCAGCTGCATCTTCTAAGGGAAGCACAGATCTCTGTTTGTTTCAGGGGCACACAAACACTTTGTTAGATAAACAGGCCACAGGTGACCTTTCTCATGCAGTCTGTGTCCAGGGTTGTGATTGCAGTGAAAATGATACTAAGGAGGGATCAAGCTGTGTTTATGCTGAAGCAGTTACAAGCTCTTGTCCAGTTGGTCAAATTAACATAAATGACTCAAAAAACCCCAATGAAGTTGTGGAGAAATCAAGCAGTAGCAGTGAATCAGTTTTCAAAAGAAAACCTGGTAGACCAAAGAAAATAGGTCCTCAAGTAGTTAAGCAGGTTAAGAGACCTATTGGACGGCCCCCTAAACCAAAAGTAGACATGAGTGGAAGCACAAAACCTAGACCTGAACTTAGCTGTGGTGGTAAAAGTGTCAAGTCTGATGCAGCAGCAATGGAAGAAGTCAACAGCAACAAAAATATTACTGTGACAGTTGTTTTTGGAAGGTCAAGAAGAACTAAGAGACATGTTTCTGAAGGTAATCTAAATCTCATCAGCATTCTGCCCACACAACATTCTAACTCTAATTTTGCCAATGATCCCAGCAAAGCAAGGCACAGTGCAGAAACTGGAAGTGCTTTGACTGAAATGGTAAAAGCCTTCCCAAATCCTTCGACTGAAAAGGAGGTCTCTGGTTATGACTATGTCAGGCCTATCAAGAGCAATCTGGCATCACCCCATCCTTGCAGCAATGTTATACGGCAGATTAAGAAACCATTAACCACCGTTCGGAAACCTGGCAGGCCAGCAAAAGTAAAAATTTCTGGCATATCGGTGACTGTCAGTAGACTTTCACCTCAGGAAAGAAAAGTGAGCATCAGCAATGGTTTGCCTCCTTTACAACAGCAGAATGTGTTAGAAAAAAATATACCACAGGAAAGAAAAAATCAACTGTGCAATAATATGGCTCAAGTAAAGAACATGCAGAAAGATTCTAGAGAGGATGGATCACACGAGGTTACTACAGCAGTGTCAAGAAAATGTGAAATTCCATCGAGACACTCTGCTAGAGACAGAAAACCTTCACTGCATTTTTTGCATTCATTAGCATCTTCTAGTGCATTTACTTGTAGAAGTGCCTTACTACATAAATCTTACAAACTCCATTTGAAAAAAGCTAAAGAGCGAAAGGAAAAACTTACACAGTCAAATCAGAGCACAGCATCCAAAGATACCTCGGAACTGAGAAGTTCGGGAAATGCTAAAAAGGATCTTAAGGATGGTGAATTCGGGCCCATTAATGAAGTATCATTGGATCCCATTTTTTCATCAAATCCCTCTCTCAGGTGGTGGCCTACTTCCACTTCAAGTGACACCTTGTTGGAAGAACTAAACAATAGATTTGAACAGATGACTAATACCTGGTTGAGAGTGGGGGGAAGTGAGTTTGACAAACGTGTATGTGAAAAGAGGGGTCCCGTTGAACAAGGCTGTAATGCTGAAATGTCAGACCCTTTAGACTCCTGCCTTGCAGAACTTGAAACATCACCTATAAAAATGCTTTTCCAGAAAAAGTGTAATATGAATGAACTCTGCACCTGGTTTATGCAAACTACAGAAACACAGTCTCTCTCTCTTGTGAGAAAGGCAAATGCTCGCAATCCCTTAGAAGTAGTTAGTACTAGAGAGATAAAGATGGAAACTAAACAATCTGATCCTAGCACTTGCCCTTTCAGAAAGCACTTTAAAAAGTTTGCACTATCCTCCCCTTCAAAACCAGCAGGGAAATTGCAAATATTACGTAACGTGGTGAGGTCTCCAGTCTTAAGCATGAAAAGTAATTTCACCTTAGCCAGATTAAAAAGAAATGAATTTAAGAAGTTGCAGCATGATAGGTGGGGACAAACAAAAAAGCTCTATAATCAAGCTTCTGGAGGCTGGAAATCAAAAAAGAAAAATCTGCAGTTATTTTGCCAAAGCCAGTTGTTTAAAAGTACAAGTGGGGACACCAATGATGAAACACCCAAGCTCCAGGAGAAAAATACAGTAGAAATCCAGCCCACTCAGACTTTGGTAGAGTCTCAGAATAGCCTCTTGCCAACTGAAAATGAAGCCAGAGATGCATTTGTTCAACAGATGATGGAAACTTCTGACTTTAACCCACATCCTGGTTTAGCAAATATACTCAAGTCACATTCAGAGGCAAATGGAAAAATTTGTTGCCAGCGAAATGTTAGAAAAGAACAAAGCCAAGATAAACTGTTTCAAAATACTTGGAAAGCCAAAACCTTTAAAGACTGTAGGATATTTCTTCGAAAAATCAACCATATTGAGCAGCACAGTTCATTTAAGTTAAATAATGTCATTTATTCTCCTGAAGCTGTTGACAGTAAAAGCACTCAGGCCTATATGGAAGAAAAAAGACATCCTCTTTTAAGGTCCCATTCTACTAAACAAAATACATTAAAGAAACAAGAAAGTGAAGTGGAAACATCTAAAGGATCTAATTCTTCTAAAGTGACTGAAAAGCTGGATGGACAGTTTCACAGCAGGAAGTTAAGTAGTGATGTAAACCAGGACGATAATCCTGCTGGTAGTTCTGAAGGTCTTACTAGAATAAACAAAAGAAAAAGTCCACAATGGGAGACCACTGATACAAATTTAAGAAAAAGGCATAAGAGACAATCATGCAGTAGTGGACAAATGGCACCTTATTACCCAAAGTACCAAGTAGGTAAGTTCCTGTTCCCCACTTCATCCTAAAATTAAAATCCTAAAGAATTGGAGAAGTCAAACAACTAAGCACTTTTTTTTTTTTTAAATTGCATGTTACTCATTTTATTTTCAGAAAAGTCATGAAATTAATCATCGCATAACATCAGAATAAGTCAGAAAGTGCAATGTTAAAATGTGTATAATGTTTTGCACCATTCTTGCAGCTCTGATAAGCTAACCAATATAGTTCGCACAGACAAGAATTCAAGTTCTGACATTCTGAAGTCAGTCACAACTGGCTGTTGACTTCAAAAGGAACAGAATTTCATTCCATTGTGTAGTTTGTCACAGTGTGAGGAGGGCTAAGCTATAAAATGAAGCATAAATTCAGTGAATTAACATATAGCTGGTTTTAAAAAATTCTCATTGAATGATTTCTGTTACAAATCTGTAATAGTTTTGTAATTTTACAGTAAAAGATAGTGTTTTATACTTCTGAAAATTATTCAGTCAGAGACCCATTTTAGTATCCTTTCCATGCCAAATGGAATCAGCTGACTCTTAGGGGTTTGCACATTGAATCCTTACACAACAATTTAAAATGCAAAATTGTTTTTGACAAGTACAATATGCAGTTACTATGCTAAATACTTTGGCTTGGAATCTTTTTAGGCTAGTGTTAAATCATTTTTTAAAGATAGGTATTTATAAATACATTGTAATAAAACTGTGATCTCAGAAAGGCCATTATATTATTTAGAAAGAGGGCACATTTGTGTAATTATTTCTTCTGTTGCGTGAAGAGATCTCCTTAAACAGAAGTCTCAGCTCATTTCAACAAAATTACTAAGGTGTGATATCCTCACCCCAGTGTGAGGATAAACACAGCTCCTGTAAAACACAGCTCCTGCAATGTGATTTAAATGACTGCCTTTGTAGAAACAATATTGTATTAGCTAATTGATATATTGCCCAAATAAAAAAAAACTGATTCAGAATATCAGAGCAAAATCTTAGGTCCTCCTTTGTATCTTGTAGAAAAGGATCTCTGATAATAAATTGAAGGGTTAATTTAAATTGCAATACAAACAATATAATGGCTCTTGTATGCTTTATTTCTTTTGTACTTCATGTGATATGTAGAATTCTTCATATTAAGCTCATTCAATGTAACCCTGCTTTTTCCAAAGTACTGCATTTTTTTATCTATAGACTACTCTTTTGTATTTTAATTCATGTTCTGGGGCCAAGCTCAACATAAATAACTTGTTTTTAAGAAATTCAAACTTTGACACAAAATTGCTGTTAAAAAAAAAAAACAAAACATAGAAAAGGAAAGGATAGCACATACCCATTTCTGTATTGCAAATGAAGAAAGAGCTCTCTCATACTTGTAACTGGTTGAGAAAATGTTACATTCCAATTATATTTATCTGTAAATGTTTTGTTTCTATGGTAATGCAAGACCTGTTACTGTGATATGGTCTCATGTTAGTTTTAATTGGGACTCAATTTTATCTACTTGATAACTTTCATCCTTTAGTTTTGAATGTCCAGGAAATCTGATAACTATTTTGATATTTTACATTACTTCATTTACAGTTTTTGTTATTTTCCCTCTTACTCATGGTTTCTCATATCAGTCATTGTCTTTAGAAAGGCTGTGAGGAAGCTCATTGATAATGGAAATGTTGAAAGACAAAGAATGATGATTCTGGAATTGTCTCCACACTTGCAACCCCAGATCTTTCTTAGGGGTACTATTGCACTATTAGAGGATTGTCTGATATTGAAAGGATGTCTTGTTTTTCTGTGTTGATTCAACATTGTGTACTCTCTGCACCAGCCAAGGAAATCATACAAACATTTTTAGCCTAATATAGCTACTCCCTAAAAAGAAGCAACATGATTTCTAGCTGTGCATGCATGTGACTTCAAACATAATTCCTGCATCTGGAAGTTCAATGCACATGAAAACATCATGTTTCGTTCATATGTTCTTTGGATTGTAATTTTGTTTATGTGGTATCATAAATTTTATCATTGTTCTGTTATCATGCTTGAAATGTTGCTATTGACACATTTATGGTCAGTATTTGAAGTTTTTCTTCAACTTCTGCGGCTCTCGGGGGTCTTACCAAATGTTCTTTGAAGAGAGATGTTGTGATGCTATTTTATTGTGAAACATTGTGGCAGGTGGGCAGAATATTGTTACCAAATGTTGATGTACACTTGGTTTTCATTAGCATTTGCAAGCAGGAATAAACAATTGAATTCTTACAGCTCAAGGTAGTGTCCAGCAACCAAAAGTAGCCATGCACTCATGCAGCAGCAGAAAAGAGTTAATTGCTTTTTCTCATTGCCTGTTGTATTCAAGATAAGGTGGCTGGTAGATACTTGGGTCCATTTGATGTTTGTTGCTACTTCTAACTGTAGCTTCCACAATGCATTTGATGTGTTGAGGGGCACTTCCCTGTTACTCTAAATCCATCTTCTGGCAATTTTAATTTCTTTAGCAACCCTGAAACACTATTATTTTCTGTTGTGCAAAGAAAATTGCATAAGCATGTTTTTAAGAAAGCTTTTGTTTTCTTTTCACAAGAGTAGTTCACTTGTAACACTGAAGGTCACATTCACATGCTTTGGACTTGGACAGAAAGTTTCAAGAAAGCCAAGCTAAAATACAAAAAACTATTTATCCAATGATAAAACTGGGATGTGTAAAATACTCAATTTTATGAACTTACAAGGTACTGAATATTTTAGAAATCTGCTTCAGAGGGTGTGGACTTCACAGAGATGGAAAAGAGACTGTGAACCTTCTACAGTAGCAGGCAGAGCTGACATCACAGACCTGTGCACTTGCCCTTCGTATCAGGGTGGGAGTTTCCATACAAAAGCTTTTAAAAATCCATTCCTATCATTTAAAATTAGAATATTTTCATATAACATGAACTTTTTAATTTTCACCCTTACATTTTGGCTTTTCTTCAAGCAGTCTGGAGTTTTAGAACAGATCTATTGGATTTGTCTGCAGAGAATATGCCTTTTCAATTTTAATTTTTTATTATGTTTGAATGTGGTTTCTGAATTCTACCTTACTGAAATCAAGTTAGTGCAGTACTTGAAAAGAGAATTTGCTAATTTTTGTTGTCATTTCAAAGTTGTCTGCAAGAGTGAAGAATCATAACTATGAAAACTTTGGTGTTAGGAGTCTAACTGGTGTCTTCGTTGTGACATAAAATAACATCTGTATTAGTATTACAAACAAACATTTCCTTAAACTTAACTTCCATTAATATAAGCTTGCCAAAAATTGGAAGGGAAAATTTTATGAATTCTTTTTTACACATCTGTCTTAGTATGGCTTTAATATTCCAGTATTGTTGCTTATTTGTTTCATGGTAGTGCAATCCAGTAATGACAAAGCTACAAATGGGAATTACTTCCCTACTACTGTGAATGACCTAGTGACAAACAAGAATGGCTCTAGCAGGTTGGTCAGCTTTCATGAAGGACCACATTCTACACCCCTAATAAACATCAAATTTAAAATACTAGGTTAGGAAAAGTGCAGAGGAGACATAGTGTAATAGTCATTAAATCTGTTGATTTTAAGAAGGCTCTTTTCACAAAGGCTTTTCATCAGAGGGTTACTTGGCTCTAAAATGAGTTTCACCTGTGATGAAGAGTAAGCAGATATAAATTTTCATATCTGTAGTTGCCAGACAAGAAGTTACGTTTTCACAAGTAGACATAAACCGAAGTAAAAGCACTAATAGAAATGTAAGAAGAATATGAAATGCATGACTGTTCTCATTAAGGGGGCCATTTTTAATGCAGAAGTGTAAAAGCAGAAAGGTACACTAGATACAGAGTTGATACATGTGTAATAAATCCTTACTTCTTTAATGAACTTAATGGTCTCTGCCTCATTCCCCATGATGCAACAACAGCAGCTCCCATGCCACAGCCTAATTCTCCATTTTGTTTTACACTCTGGAATTGCCAAACTCCATACTCTTCCTTCCTTCCTTTTTCTCCCATCATGTCATCTAGTGTGGGGTGTGTAGGTTTTGGGTGCTGTTTATCTTTAAACTGTGGTTATTTGCATATTGCCTTAGAGTATGCTGTTACTCATCTTCTTTTGAGGGTTCTGAGCTAAGGGTTTTTGCTCTTGCTTCTTTGAATAATGGACTATTTTAAAGAACTTGGCTCTGAGGTCTTCACATTTCTTTACCTTCTAGGGTATGTAGTTTTCTGTAGTTTAGTGCCATGATCATTTAGCCTTCGTGTAGGATTTATATACCCAGTTTTATACCTAAGCTGGGGTGCTTTTTTGTCATTTTATTCAGTATTGTTTTGCTGTCTGTTTTTAATTTTACATCTTCAGAAACTGAGAAACTCATAGTCATGTTTTCCTGTTTGTCCTCGGTCCTGAGGAAATGGCTAGATTTTTCAGTTTTCTTTAGGGAACTGGTAATACCAAATATATATAGACAATCTTCTGGCTTTGTAAGCCTTTTTCTAGAAGAGAGAAAAGCAGTTTTCCAAGGCCTGCATAGTGCTTTTGAAAATCTGACAAGACATTTTCTTTTTAAAATCCTCTCTTCTGTTGAGAGTTTATGGCCTTAAAGCAGAGCTTCTGCTGCTGTTAGATAGAAAAGGAAGGAAGTCAAACAACAGAGCCTGTGAAGATGTAAACTGTAAGTTAAGTATTTATGTAGTCTGACCATGACCAGAGCAGAATCATTTTGCTGAGACAATTCCACATTTTGGTGTTGGAATTTTTGGGTTTTACCCAATAAAATTATACAGAAATGTGTGATTTATAGACTTGTACCTGAATATATTTATCTAGAGATATGTGCTACCTGTGAACCTTCCTAAGATATGATTTTAAGAGAAAATCACTTCTTTGAAAAACTGCAAGTAGAACCTTGATTAAGATGCCAATTGGGAAGTTATTTGGAATTTTTTACTTTGTTGCTCACAAGGGTTTTTTTAATAGTCCTTTATAAAAAGCCAGAAATGTAAATCTTATTCCACTACTAGTCAAATAAAAGATAGAAATTACTGTAACTGAGTAATAATTAATATGTACTCCACAGTCCTAAGCAGGTCAGGACTCAATGTTGGGATTGGTTGCAGTGTAACTTGATAAAGTAATCCTGTTCTTGAGACACATCTCTCTCCATCATCTTTCAATGCATGGGGTCTCATCTTGAAAGCCATCTATGAAAACCAGTTTTCATTTCTCCTCCATCTGTTATTTCTTTTTTTCCCCTGTTGGATTGCCAGCTTTCAGCACACTGACTCATTTTCTCATCTAAATGTTCCCTTTATGTTTCATTCTCAGTGAGTTGTTTTTCATGAACTTTTATTGTTAATTACGTAGTAAATCAGAGGATCATGTTTTCCCTGCAGTTTTGTACTTTTTTGTAGAAAGATGTGCACACTTCTTCAGGGAGGACGATGAGCCCAGTTGGGATGTCAAGTCATTGCACATCAGCTCTGCTCCTGCAGTGAAAATTGCACCTTTGCCATTGGCCATCTCTGCCTGTGGTGTCTGTCCTGCTGCTTTTTGTATCTATTGTATTTTATGACACTTATTTGTAGTGTTGCAGCCAGCGTGAACTTGTGCTTCATCTGTGCTCCACGATAGCTGCCTGAGCCTTTGTCCCAGAAGTGCCTGTGCAGCACCAGGGTCCTGCTGAGCTGTTGTTCATGTCAAACTTTGCTGCTTCGTTCTGTTTATTCACTTTATAGCTGAGCCACACTTCAGACCAGCCAGGCCATTACACTCTGGTTATTCCACATTTCTCTGCATCCTGCCTTCATACTTTGCTCTGCTTTAGTACCACACTGTAACTGATCCTCAGATCATGCATCAGCTTTCCTTTTATCCCCAGCTGTGTGTTTGTGAGTGCCAAAGGACATTCTGCAGAAGATGAGTGCAGCCCAGTTTTATTCCTGTTTTGATTTTTTACTGCATGTTTCTCATGGTGTACTTTGACTGGTCCATTCTATCTGGTCCATACACCTGCCAAGAGATTTTTAATACCATGAACAAAATGTCAGTCAGCTTTTATCACAGATTTCTTCAAACTCATATATGGAAAGTCTTTTATAAAAAGCCATACCAGATTTTTAATCTATTTTTTTCATATTGAAGACCAGGTCATTTAATTCTTTTCCTACAGTGTAAAGATATGTCTTTTCCAAGGTCAAGATATTTAAACAGATTTCATCTTCCTATCTCTGTGCTTTTGGGCCAACAGCTCTGGATGCTTTATAACTCTAGATAAGTTACAGTTTCTGCTGCCATGTTCATGGCAAATTGCACATTGTGTTCTTGTGGGATAGGTCAAGCAATTTTTGTTTCTTTGCATTTTTTCATAACTTAAAGGGGACTATTTTCTGATGCTGATTCCTTTCATGTTTCAGACATCAGTAAAGGCTGTTTAGATTATTCTTCAATTTCTTTGGAGTACAAATAATAGTATCTCTTGCTATGTCAAGAGGATGCAAACCTTGGTGAGAAACTTCATGATTTATGGAGGCAATGTGCCCTTTTCTGTATTCTTTTCTTTGTTTTTATCAATCTGACTAGATTTTACCATTTGATTTGTATTTTTGACAGCAGAAACTCACCTGACTTGTGTCTGCTTTCAGCTTTATTGGTTCCTTACCACACATTAAATTTAGACAGGAGTTTCACACTTTCTTTCAGTGGCTGTGCCACTCACCTGCTCTCCATCCTCCACTTACTGCCACATGCTCCTTTCTGTCTCCACCTCTGGGCATCCATAAGAGGAATCTGCTTCTGTCTTTTATCACAGTTTATCTGTACATGGGGCAGGTATCTTAACTTGACTGCAGCTTTCTTCAGTTAAGATCAACTTTAGACCTACTTTTCTTACTTCATGCATACCAGTAGAAATGGCCTTAAAATTAACTTAGGGCTTAAAATACTTTTAAAAGCGTAAGTCTGAATTTGTGCTTGATTTGGGATGTTTTATATCACTTGTCAAGCCATCAGTGAGTAATGTGACTACAATCCAGTTTTTCCGAGCAGGTCTTATGTAGGTATTCTTATTCTTTGTTTTCATTTTGTAGCTCAGGGTAGAATATTTCTAAATTATGATTCTGCTATGAATTAGAATAATGAGGCTTTCACATTTCATATTAAAATACATGCATACATGAAAATAAGGATGTTCAGGGAAGTCAGTCTTTTCAGATGGATCTTGTCACAGGTTCCTGTTACCTAAGGTGTGAATTTCACAAATACTCAGAGATTATACCTGATATTTTACTGACACAGGTCTGCCCTCAAAGCTGTCTTATTTCAAACTATTGAAATCTTGGTCCAAATAACAGATTATTTTCATGTACATGAAATGAAAACCTAGCTGAAAAAATCTTGTCTAGAAGCTGTAAGAATGACTTAAAATATATTTCTTTACAAATAAATTCTTATTCTTACTTGAGTTGTGCTCTCTTGCCTATGTGTAAAGTCTTTCATTTTGAATGCAGGGTAAATTTTAGGGAAAAAAAACTACTTTAAGTTAGACTTCCGTGTTTTTATTGGGGAATTTTAAATAATTTTCAAAACATTCAATAACAATTTATTTTTAAAATTTAAGAAATTTATTTACGATACAAGTGAATATTTAAGAGCTATACTTAAGGTATCAATTCTTAAAATTTGGTGGTTGTTATTACCTGTCTTTCAAGTTTAAAGTTCTTGAGATGTGTGTTTGAATAAATTCTCTTGTGTATCATATTTGTTGCTGACATTTCCTATTTATCAGTTTACTACTTACTGCTGGTTTTAAATTACATTTAAGTAGTAGAAATCTCAGAAAAGGAAATTACTTATTTGCAAATTGCTATTTGACCTTCCTTAATTCAGAAGTCTGGTGGGTTTTAAACCACCCAGGGGCTGTCTCATCGTATTTCTGAGATGATTTCTCTCCATAACATAATTGTATTTATAATGTCAAAAAACTGTTATGGATTAAAGATTTGAGCTCAGATGACAGGACTTCCATAGCTGCATTCATCACAGCACTGAGATGGAGGCATTGTGCTTCCTCAGAACAGCCTGAACCAGCAGCACACACTGTTCTCAACCTCCAACCTTCGCCTTACTGAGCCTTGTTCAAAACCATTTTTAATTATGATTAGGTAGAAAAAAAATGGTAAAAGCTTTTCTTCTGTTATAGTATGTTTGAAAGTCAAATACAACAGTGCTTGTCTGTACAACAGGTGTTTAGGGTTTTTATTTATTTGCATGCTGCTAACTTCTAGTAATAACTAGAAATTAGTTTTCTCTCAGGGAGCTGCTGATCAGAGGAAGGTTTGTTTCATGGTGGTGCCTAGAAGCTAAGAATTAATTCTGTTCATCATCAAATAAATGATGCTGCCTTTCAACTTTGAATCTTAGCTGCTTTTTGTTCCCAAGATCTTTTAAGAAAGTATGCCATGAACAATGTGAGATCAGAGGATTAATTTTTTTCTTTAACAGCTTATGTACTATCACCAGTAGTAAATTACACCCTAAATTTTTAGGATTTCTTCATGCCCACTTCAGTGACAGCTTACATTAATATTCTGCTTCCTTGTTCCTGAAGAACCCTCTGCCTTCTGTGGACTGCCAGAGAGTCTGTAATACCACAAAGGATGGTGACTCTTTTCAAAAAGATCACTGTTCTACATAACTTTCTCAGTGAGGCTGCTTTAAATAATAACTTTAAAAGGGGGAAGGAATGTTGTTGCTATTTAAACTTGTCAACATATATTCGAGTCTGCCCTGTATTTTGGGGAGCCATTAGAATGGAGCTCTGTACTTCCATGGCTGTGGAAGCCTGATTAATTTATATTTTAAAAGAGTTGTAGTTCCTGAATTCTTCAATGAAATTGCAATATAAACCTTTTATGTTGCCTATGATCTGTTGTGTGTAATCAACTGAGGCTGACTGGTTTTGGGGAGAATGTTCTCTCTCTAACCACACTCTGAAACTGCTGCCATCCATTCCGCTTGCCAAACGTTGCCCTGAGTGTGTAACCCCCTGCTGGTCGGTGTTACTGTTGTGCTGTGGTATTTGAAGCACTAATCATTAGTACTGCTATATAGTTTTGTCTCTATGCAAGTTAAAGCTTCAACAGTTTATGGGTATCTCAATATAAAGAAAAAAGCTACCAGTAAGTAATGCTCTTTCGCTGACAGGCCAACAGTGCTCACAAATTCCTACTTGCCTCTTCTAGTTACCTTTCTCATATATTTTGATTTTTTGTATGTATTTCATTCATTATTTTTTTCTCCCTCAAACCAAGCAAACAAGTCTGAATTAGTCTGAAGAGCAAAATAAACTTTCCACCATGATTTCAGTCTGGAATTGTGGCTGGTTCTGGCTTCTCACCCTGTCTCTTTATCTCCATTCATTTCACCTCTTGTCTTGGTATTCTGTGCTGTTTTGTTTGTCCTAGCACTCCAGCTGTGTTAAATTCAGCTCTTATAACTTTTAAGACTCCCTGAGTATTGCTGATCTCCCCATCTTGCTTTGATTGATTTCCAGGGCATTTCTTTCTCTCTCTGATTCCCAAATGAGATTCCATCCACGCAGCTGAAATATGTTATTTCATATTACAATGAGAATCCAGTTGGTAAATGGAAATGAGACATTAAAAAATTTTCTTTGTAGATTTCTTTGCTGCTGGGTTTTGGAATTGTGGAAAAAATGAGTTTAAATTTCAGAGACAATCAGTCAGGCTGTGCATGCTTGGTTTACTATCTTTTCAATATATATTACATTACCAAATCAGTCTCTGTTGGAAATCATACTGAGGCTACTGTAGTCATTGTAGATCTTAACCCAGTGAATTCCACTAGTTCCTTTTTTGAAAAATTCAGTAGAGTTTGTAGAGAGAATATTTCTTTAATTCTGCTAAATTTTTACTGTTTCTTCTCAGTGTTTTTGATACCTTTTTATAAAAGCCTTGAGTCAGTGCTGTGTGTCACAGATGCTCTTATGCTTTCCAAGCCAGCAGTCTGCAATCACTGCTGACAGTGTTTAACAAGTGCAGTTTGCAGAATTTCTGTCAGACAGTAGGGTAAGAGCCAGTTTGACCTTGCTCCCAAACTGGGGGGAAGGAGATGTTTTTATCTGTAGGTGTTGCAAAAGACTTTGAGAAACATAGCCCTAGAGTGATACTTCCATAGCTGTTTTACAGCACACGAGCACAGCATTGATGGCAATCTCTGATGGGAAATGCTGAGGACTGACCTAACAGATAACAGACATTTTTACCCATTCCTACTTTTCCTTTTTCCTACCTTTTTTCAACATATTGTGACAGATTAACTCAGCAAACATATGGACTTGAGCTAGCCAGACTTTTTTAAAAAGTCTTTTTTTATTATTTTCATACAACAACACATTTTGTCAAATAACTTGTTTTTCCAGAAGAATGTGGCTCCAAACTGATGAGAAAATAAGCAGTTCAAAGAATATTATTTTCCTTTTGTACTTGGCAGCCTCAGCTTTTCTAGTGTTGCTCTCCCATCCTGCTGTTAAAAATCAGTATTTGTAATAGTATAATGATTTGGTAAATGATAAAGAAAGAAATGTGAATTGTTAAAAATATTATAGTTGTATTCAGGCAGTTTAAACAGGAAGTGTTGAACATTTTCTTTAGCACTTAGGAGCATGAGGAGGCCACTTACTGCTTACTTTATTAGAAGGTTGAATTCAAACCTTTCTACTTATTCCTTTTTATTTAATGATAGGAGGAAGTTTTTGTGGGGAGAGATGATCCCTTTAGGCCCCAGCAGATCTGGAAACTTAACTGCACACAGGGTTCTCTGCTTAGCCAAGGAGACCAGGGAGGACCTGAGAGTCCATCGATGTTACTCTGATCTGGCTGCTGAGTTAGAATAACACAGGGGTGACTTGTTGGAAAAACACAGGCAATCCATCCTTTCTGCAGCACTGTTGGAAGATGGTAAATTCAGAGGTGATTCAGTAATGGTGATAGGGGGACTGGGAGTTACAACACACACAGAACCATCCCACAGTCCTCAGTGACTGTTCCAGAGCCATGGGTTTGGCGTGCAGCAGCTTCCAAAGAAAGCCCAGGGCCCGTGGGGGCCCTCCCAGCTGGCACTGAGCCAGCAGAGTGCCCTGTCCCCGTGCACAGCGTGGTGTGCCCGCAGCCCCAGAGCCCCTCCTGCCACCCTGTGTGCTTCACAGGGCTCTGGGGAAGAGTCAGACCCCTGAGACTGAACAGGCCCCTTGCACAGAGCCATGCCACAGCACCTGCTGAATTGGGCTCCCTGAGGCATTTTTTCAGATTGCTCTTGTTTCAGATCAAAAAGTATACTCACGTTTCCATATCCCTTTTTTTTCTGTTTACTTTCTAAGAAGAGACAAGAATTATATGGATCAGTTATTATACATGGTGAAATATAAAATCTTTTCAATTAAGCAGTAAATATGTTGCCAGCACTTCAAGACTATTTAGAGAAAAGGGCTAGGAGAGAGTAGTATAATTAAATATGAAGAAAAAACCCCTGAATTTTCAAGACATCTCACTAATTTGTCATATAAATTGTGAAAAAAATGAAGATGTTTTCACCTTTTTCACTGGGATCTTGGCATTGTTGTCCTTTCTTCAAATGCCCTAGTGAAAACAGAGCTATTGGATATGCCATGGCTGGAGTTTATGTTCCAAGTCACCGAAGCACCTGTAGCTGACTTCCACAAATCACATGCACAGAAGCCTATTAACTGAGTCAGTCACAAGTGAATAAAACCCAAACAGATGATAATTGCTGGCATGGTAAACACATGGCATCAGGATTGGAAATTCTAACCTTTTTAGAGACCATTTTGTAAGGTCAGTATATGCCTGTTGGCTACGGAGTTAAAGGGAACTCCATCTTCTTACTGGAGTGAGTGTTGGCAGTGCAGAGCTCCAGAGGGCTGTGAAGGGGGGATTCTCTTCCCGGCTCTCCTGACATAGGAGGCTCCATGGCTTCTGGGGCCTTCAGGCTGTAATAAGAATTCCTGACAGGAGGGTTGCTGTGTGTAACAGCTTTTGCTACAAATGCTTAATGCACTGTGAAACTTGTGCAAGTAGAGTGGAATAAAATTTAGAGTAGAATATATTGATGGATTAGACTGGAAAAATTCAATTGCTTCTGTTTAACTTTATCCCTTTAATTACATTCTCTGATCTAAAAATATTTATATACACAGTTCTTTTACCTTGTTACATCAACAGCTGGAAAATAAATCACAACAGGTAAAGGAATGAAAAGCAAAATGAAAGACTAGGTTCTTCTCTGTTAACACATATATTAAAGCAGATCTCTAAATATACTGTTTTCCACTCAATTTTTATCAAGGTAAAATTTTCTAAAATATTAAACTTTTTGTGTTTATGTTACCTATACTGAGGAACTGGGGGAAGAAATTCGCATTTCTCTATTCCTGTTTTTATGCACACATTTAAAAAGCAAAGTCTTGAGTTTCCTAGAGTTCTTCTCTGAGAGGTAAATAGATCACCACATGACAATTATCAACATATACTCCAGTTCTAGTTTTACAAATTCAGTCCAGCCTATTGCACCTTGTACAGAAACCTGTACAAACCTAAAAGATGAAGAGTAGGACAGTCCCTGATGGATCTGAGCCCTTGGAAAGGGCTGTTTGGTACTATAATAGTACTCAGCATTTTCATTTGTAGTCCAAGCAAATGAGTAGGAATGATGGCCACAACTGCACCAAATCCTAGGATACACTGTTACCACCAGCAGTGTAATTTGGGAAATGTCCCTTACCAGCTCGGTACCATTCCTAGTTGATCTACAGAAGGAATGTGCCAGATCATACAAAGAGCCCAGACCTTTGGCTTTTCCTGCCTGGCACTTGCCCAGCATTCAACACAGTTTATCTCTCTACTGCTTCAAAGACAGTAGAAATGCTGGGTTTTAAAGCACTTTGCAGTATCTACTACCACTACTACTATCTATCTACTACTTCATAATTTGCAATTTCTTGATTCCCAAGGCATTTATGTTCCTTTCAGATAGCAACCACCACCACCAAAAAAATCAAAACCAAAATCACCCCAACCTTTAAAAAAAAACAAGACCAAAACATTCCTGCCCTATCTTTCATTTAGCTGTTGAGTAGTTGTTTTAAGTTATATTTTGCTAACTGGCCATGCCTGAAAAGCTGAAAATCAGTAGGGTTGAGGAAAGCTGCTAACTGCAGAAGTCACCCTTAACACCATCTCCCACATGCACTTAATCCCATGGTCATAAGAAAAGCCTTTGACTTTCTGAGGGCAAAGATCCAAGTCTGAAGAGGTTGTAAACTCAAGTAAGTATCTGCTGATTGAAGTCCTATCCATCATCTACACCTGCACTCCCTTCTGCTGCAGGAAGGAAAAGATCAGAGCAACCAGAGGAAAAGGGTACAAGGCAAAACATGCTAAAAGATAAAAGCTGAATAATAACACAAGGAAATGCAGGGCATGGGAGCAGTGCACCAGTTTGCAGAGTTGGGAATTAGTGTTAGTAAATGAGAAATTTATGTTTCACTGCCACGTCAGAAAGGCACACAGCCTTGAGGGACACTTACATTAAAATGTAAAAGAATTAAAACTGTCTCTGATATCCGTGACAAACAACAGTGAATTGTCACTTTAGCTGTTGCCTAAGCTCTTTCCCTTTTGCTGTGACATAGGAAATGTTTTAATCAAATTCAGTCTTTGGTATTTGAGTAACACAAGGCAATGTTTTAGGGTACAGTCCTACACTGACTGTCCTCAGCTACTCTGCACACCCATGTGAGCACTACACTACAGCACATTCAGTCAGAATGTGCACCTGAGTTCTGTGATGAACCCGTTTCCCTGGAATGCAAGTAAAAGCCATTTTTGCTGCTTAAATACCCCTTTGATAGGGAACTGTGTTCAGATGGGTTTTATCATGGTGATTACCTCCTACCAATAATTACAGTACTTAGTATTTTTAGTGCCTCTGAAATATTTTCAACTTTGTATCATTCTAGAAGTTCTCAAAACCTTTGAAAAGGATGGCAAAAAACAATGTATCACACACAGGGGGACAAATCACTGCAGGAGGTAGACAATAAAAGGGATAAAGAGGTTTGATATGAGGATTAGGATTGTCCTCTGAGTGTGTTTTATATATTAAAGGACTTCTGAGTGCTTTATGTATTAAGGAAGACATTTTTGATGATGAGAATGGTGAAACCCTGAAACAGGTTGTCCAGACAGATGCTGAAACATTCAGGATGGAGCTGGATGGGGCTCTGAGCAACCTGATCTAGTTGAAGATGTCCCTGCCCATTGCAGGGGGATTGGAGTAGATGACCTTTAAAGGTGTCTTCCAACCCAGACTGTTTGATGATTCCAGTATCTGTCCTAGGCTGCTTAGTGACCCCCCCACAAAGGACTCAGTTTCTTTCCCTTCTTGTATTACTTTTTTCCCCCTAGATTTAAAACAAAATGCTGTCTATATGTGAGTCCTTCCATGGCTGCACTAAATTGTCAGCAATAAAAACAAGCCCCCAAACTCTTGCCCAGTTCCTGCTCTGTGTCTTTACAGTAGTCAGCTGGAGATGATTTAAGCAAGACCAGCTGTAACTGCATCTCCTGCAAAGGAACAGCTCGAGCTGTCGGACAGGGCCTGAGCCATCCCCACACAGACAAGCCCAGTCTGGGCACAGCTGGGTTCTAATCTCAATGTTCCTGGAACACAGAGCACTAAACCAACAAAAAACCCCAACAATACAGGATCTGCCACCACCTCATCTTGCCTCTTATCAACTTGTTTGCAGGGCAAGAGGATAGTGTACTAAACTTTTTCTCATTTTTTTCCCCCTCTCCTACCCCCACTTCTTTTCTCACAGCACGCTACAAGTGAAAGTCTCGGAGCCGCAGAATTCAATAGACATGAACACAGAAAATGAACATTTGAAGTCCATAAAGATGTGCCTTAATCAGCCCACTGAGTGGAATCTGAGTTTTTCAGCAGCATCTCTCGCCAGCTGTAAAGTTTTTAACCAAAATCTCAAAACTGATGAGAACAAATAGATTGCAGCTGTTCTTGCACTATTATTTTGTACATTGTTCCTGGTTTTTTTTTTTCTGCTAAATAATAAGCATTTATTACATTGATCTTGAAATGACCTTGTGTGATTTGGCTTTATATACTACTAGCATTATTCAGTTTGATGTACTTTTTCTTTTCTAAATATGAAGTTTCACATCTGACCATCATAAAATTCCTGCAGTTCAAATTTATATCAGAATCAGATGTTCCCCTTTAATAGTATTGTGATTTTTCTATGTTCTTTAAATTTAACTATGGTTTCCCAATTTTATTTTTGTGCACGAAAGTTAATATATTATGTAATTTGTGGCATAGGTCACCATGTAAAGATTTATGGTAATAATTCAAACAAATCTGTGACAGGTGGAGACCCACTACCTCGAAGCAAAGCAGTACAAAGGTAAATTATCCGAGGAGATCTCCTTCACCAACGGATTGAAATGTATGGAAGCACCAGTTTGTTTCTGCAGTATGCTTTCATCTTCACTTACCTTGAGAACTTCTGTGTGACAGTGTTTAATGACCCTAATGTCTAAAGAAAGACCAAGCCTGCTGGAGAATCTCATGAAAGATTGTCATTTAACAAATCTGTATCTGCACTTTTTGAGGTTTCTGCTAAATGGTCTTTCTTCCCCATTTGTTTTTACAAATTTATGCCTGCCACCAATTAAAATGGATGTAAATGCTCTTCCTATTTCATTTTTTTCCGTGTACTTTGGAAATTCAATGTAAAATCAAAATTTTATCTCTACTCAAAGAAGTAGTAAATGGTTGTAGCTGACTACATTGTAGACATTCCATGCTTAAATGATCTTAGCAAGGTTCATGTACTTCATTCATCAAAACTTTATTATTAATAGAGCTATAAAAAAAGTGTTAGAATAAAACCATATAATATACTTCTCTTTTCTGGAGTCATACATTCAGTAGCTAGAGTAGAGGTTTCTTAATTCATGATGAGTTGTCTGTCCTTTACTTGGCAAGAACTAATTTTCCAGAAGGAAATTTCCTTGGAAGACACTGTATTTTATAAACAAAGGTTTTAAGGATTCACCTTACAAAATGAAGATGTGCTTCCTCTTTACAGAGGTTTGTTTGGTTTGCAGGTGCAATCCAGTAACTGAAATAGAGATTGTTATGAATTCTGGTGTCAAAAGATCCCAAGAGGATGTTGAGTCTCTGAAGCATTGGACATGATTAAAAGTGCAGAATGTGATTAAAAGAATAAACATTCATCATGTTTCGAGCTGTTCAGAAGGTGTTTATGTATCTCAACTGTTACATGCACGTGGATTCTGTGGGGCAAGAAAGCCAAAAGGTGAATTAAACTTCCCAGGGAGAGGCACTGAAGCTGACTTCAGTGGAGCCCCACCAAAGCACAAGGATCAGTAAGGAGTCAGGCAGGACATAGGAGTCTTACAAGCACTGGAGCCAACACACCTGGAATTATTTGTGGGCCCATGGAAGGAGGTGCTACATGGATTTTCTGATTTCAAAAACCCAGTAAATACCAGAACCTTGCTGGTTTGGACATGTCTCACTCAGCTCCAAGCAGAAGCCTGGTTTTTGTTAACAACATAATAGTAATAATAATTATTATTATTATTATTATTTCTCCTTTGAGTTTTAGTTGGCTGCTGACTTGAGAGTTTTCAGGCATAACCCATGCTCACCAGCCCCTGCTGTCCTTCAGCCTGGAGAGCAACCAGGAAAAAGGCCTGTTCCCAAGAGAAGCTGTTGTAGTGTGTAGGCTGAAGAGACAGAATACACAAGCAAACAAGAATCACAGTGTTGGTTTTTAAAAACAAAAACTAGTGCAGGAATAAACATGGGATCTCTAAGTCTGATGAGTGACCACTGCTATTTTACCATTATTTAACAGACAATCAAGTCTAGGTCTGGTGTGGTTCATGTCTGACACCTTGTTGAGTTTGGCCAGCAAAAAGAGGAGGGACACACAGTAATTGGTCCAGAGCAACAAAGAGGCTGTTTTTAGGTAAAATATTTTAGGGATTAAAATTTCATTCCTTAAGTAAGCATCTGGGAAGTTAGGTACATAGAATTAAAGTAAAAAACAGCATTATTTTAGCTAGAAGGAATAATGCATGCCAAGTAAAGATTTTTTTCACTGCAAGGATGATAATTGCAGGCTTGGCACCTTGTCACCTTTGGATGTAATCTTGCTACAATGTGACTTTCTCCGGAATTCAGCTGCATACATTGAAACCTTGATTATCATCAATAGTGAACTTTGAGAGACAATGCACATCTGATTTTCCCACCCTGCAATTAATTATGTAGCCACCCCTCCTGGAAAGGTGAAGTAATTTTACAAGAACACATCAAATTTTGTATTACACAGAAAACCCTTCCCTCTACAGGGAATTGAGCAGGCAATGTGCCCAGAGGGGCTGGAAATCCAGTGCCAGTTGCTGCTCCGGTTTCTGGCCTGGAAGGATCACAGGGTAGGTCTGGCATAAAAGGACATCAGGAAGGCCCATAGTTGTACACCCTGCTCAAAGGCAGCCAGCTGTGAGTAGTTCACACCTAGTCCTGTCTTAAAAACTCCTAGGACAGAACCTGTGCAGGCAACCTGTTCCAGCAGTTTCTAACCTGTTCCACTGCCTTTTTCACCTTCTCTACTGGTCTGAGTTTCAATTTATACTCATTGGGTTTTTATCCTCTTATCATATGCAACAAAGAGCCCAATTTTATCTTTTTACTGGACTCTTTGCAGGTGGCGGGATCCTCCCAACATTCACAGGCTCAACAAGCCCAGCTCAGCCTCTCCCCACAGGGCAGCACTCCAGCCCCACACCAGCCCCAGGGGTCTCCAGTTAGACAAAGGCTATTTTCTATTAACACCCCAGTGAAGCCACATCCATCCATAGCACAGGCAGCCACAGACTGGGAGGTGACCTGAGGGAAACCTCATCTTTTCAGTCCAGCTTTCCCAAGAGATGCCAGAGACAGAACCTGTATATGTGGCAAGGCACAACAGAACAGCAAGAAGGCAAAACTAAAGTCTTATTCAGGAAGGCATGCCAGAGGCTTTTATAGATTTTTAATGTTCCTGCTTTGCCTCAAACTCATTTTAAGAAAAAATAAGAATGGACTAGTACCAGTTGTTTAAAGTTAAAGACTTCATATTAGGAAATACAAGAAATAAAAGCATCTATTTTAAAAAAACTAATATAGAAATGTAGAATTATAAATGATTCATATAAAAGGAGTAAATATGACTGACAAGGAAAAACATCTTTTCAAGCCTGATGTTAACTACCAGTATTGACAAAGGCACTTTCTTTTGCCTTCACTCATCTGATTCCTCATTCAACCGTCTTGAAAGATTCATCCGGGTTTTCTCCATTGCCAAAGTTTTTGCTTGTCTTTGAGGCCTTGAACTTGACACTGGGACCAGTTCTGGAATTTCATCACAACTGAAACATAAATTATTTAAGAGTTAGGTAAAAATGACTAAGAAAACTGAAGAGCTTTTATAGGAACAAACTTGAAACATGATCTTAAAGAACAAAAATACTTCTTAGCAATTAAATACTTTTTTTTTTTTTGAGAATATACTGGTGTTTTCCAAGTGATATACCAGTATCAATAAAGATATCCAAGTGATGAGCAGATTTGTAAAATAAGCAAAATTAAATGGAATCAAATTCCCCCAAAATCAGATGGAATCAAAGCAAACATCAAATAGGCAAATGGGAGAGACTGACCCTGGTCACAATAAAGTCCACAATAAATGGATTACTTGCTTAAGAAAGAGTTGAGCACAGCTGAAAATAATGTTTTAATGCTTATATCCTGCAAGATCATAAGGGAAGAAATCCATTGTCTATATTCACTTCTAAATCTTTTCTAGATGCTTGTCAACTACACATTGGACAAGCAAAAAAAGACAGAAAAAACTAACTGGAAGAAGAGCAAAATGTAAGCCAAAAATCTGACTTTTTTCAGCTAGAATATCTGTCGACTCAACACACAAAAGGTATGTTAAAAAAGTATTACACACTCCTTGGCAGAACCTGACACTGTTTCAAAAGTACCAGTTCAAAGAAATTTTTTCCTTAAATATTTATCAGTGTTTTAGGAACAGAGGATATGAGAACATACAGGTTTGGGAAAGAAAAACATTTGAATTAAATTTCCTTGCTGGAACAGACATCATGGTTTTGATGGTGGGGAGACAAGGATTTACCTTTCAAGACCACGTTTTACACTTGCACCAGGTTTTCTTCTGCTCACAGACCTCACTTCCACTGCTTTCCGCTGTCCTAAGTATAAGCAAAAGTTCGTTTTCATATCTCAATACCATTTATTTTCTTAAACTAGTTTTATATCTATCTTCCTTCAGTGCTTGTTACTGCATTGAGACATAGAAATATGCAGTCAGCATTGACAGAAAGTGGTCACAAAAAACCAGCAACAAAAACCCCACAATTGTCTACTTCTCCCAGACACAGCTGTACGTTACTGTCAGTGGCTGTGGCTGGGTTATCTGCAAGCCTGTGGTCAGTCCTTTTTTCTTGTTTGAAATCTGTGTTATTGAGAGAGGCTAACGGCACAAAAATTTCCACAGAACAAACTTTAATCTTTTAACAAATACAATTGTAAAAACTGCAACAGAGTATGAACGGCTTTCCCATCTATATATTCACATAAAGTTAGTATGAAATTATTTTATTAAAAAACAACTAATTTTGTAGCCACTGTACCTTTGCCAGTTTTGCTTCTTGTAGATCTTAATTTTGCAGTTTCTTTAACTTCATTAACTGGAGTATGAAGAGCATCTTTATTATTTTCTGTTAAACAGAATAACACATGCAGAAGTCATAAATTAAAATTTGATTATCTTAAACACCAGGATTTTAAATGTTGGCTGTTACATTAAAAAGCCACACAATTGAACCTCACATTTTCTTTAAACCAGAAACTAGCTAATAAGTTTAACAGGAAGTTTAAAATGTCACTCAGCTGTAACTCCACCCTAGCAAAGGTCAATCACTCAAACTATTCCTGAAAACTGTTTAGCCCTCTTCCACCATGTTGGAAGCTGAGCAAGCAGGACAGAAGATCAGCTTGTCTGAACAGGGACCTCCTTGTGGAGCTCAAGAAGAAAAAGTAACTGCAAGATCTCCGACAGCAAGGTCAGGCTTTGCAGGAAGATGGCAGAGCTCCGGCTCGTACATGCGGGGACAAGGAACCAAAGGCCAAAGTTCAATTACAGTTGAACCTGATCAGTGTTTTGTGAGATAGTAAAGAAGGACGAGTGAAAGTACAGTAAAAGCAGGAGAAGGTCCAAACAAAACACTGGACAAACACCTGCCAAAGATGGTGGGTCACCTGACTAACAGGACTAGAGAAAAAGCAGAGCCATTCAGTGCTTTATTTGCTTGATTCTTTAATATTACTGATGGACCTCAGGCTGCCCAGTCCTCTGAATCAGAGGACCATAAGCATGGGATCAGTGATTTTTCATTTGAGGACACTGAAATTGAAAGGGACCAGCTCCAACAGCTGATTGTCTTAAGCTGAGCATGAGCCAACAGTGGCATCCTGGCTTGTACCAGAGACTTCATGGCCAGCAGGTCCAGGGCAGTGACCATTCCCCTGTACTCAGCATTGATGAGGCCACACCTCAAATCCCATGGTCAGTCTGGGGACCCTCACTGCAAGGAAGGCTTTGAGGTGCTGGAGTGAGTCTGGAGAAAGGCAATGGAGATGGGAAAGGGTCTGGAGCACAAGTGACATGGGCAGTAGCTGAGGTAGCTGGGGTTGTCTCCCAAGTCCTCTTACTTCTTATTTTCATAATATCGAAACAATTCCTTGAATTGTACACCTGCTACTGTACTACACCCCTCCTGAATTACCTTCTTCATTGTGAACAGTATTTTCAGACAATGTGATGTCTCTTTCCTGTGTCCTTTCAGACAGACCTGTTTCCTCAGTTCTTCCAGAGTGGTTTTTGCCCACATTAGGATCCTTGGCCAGTTTCATTTGGATCTTCTCAATAGCTCTTTGACATGGTTTATCTTCCACTTTCTGGAGAACAGACATTTAATGTTAAACGCTGCTTAGATTTACAACTATTTCTTTTATCTATATATTTGCCTGTTAATAGGATTAGTTGAAATTACTGCACAAAGGATACAATGTGTGACACAAAAGTGACCAGTCAAGCTGAAAGGAGAAACACTTTCTCCATCAATACTAGGTATTAAAATATCGATATTTTTTAATACTTTTTTTAAAGAAAACCTGAAAAAAATTAAAGCAACTGGACATGGAGTACAGTTGCCTCTGGAAGATATGCCCATAGTAGGTTCAGCATTCTTATCAAAATTTCTATATACTATTGTGTTCATGTGCCACACTTCCAAATTTCAATTTTTTTCCATAATAATAAAAGCACTGAAATAAAACCCTTGTAATCCTTTCCCACTTCATCTTAAATCAAGCATCCTTTTCATGTTGTCTAATGATCTTCCCATTGTACCAGAAGTTTAGGTGTAAAATTTCAGCTGTTAATAGTTAACTAAAGATAAGCTGCAAAACTGCAAGACTTAATACTGAATTTTAACTTAACAAAAAAATAACTACAGCACAATTATCAAAAGAACTTACTGTACTGCAGTGTATTAAATCAGGCACACTGTTTCAAGCTGCTTATACTGTCTATGGTTTATGCAGTGATATCAGCTCAGATTATTGTAAATGAATCAAAAATTAATTTTCAAAACTGGTTAGAAGAGAAATTCCAGTCATATTGTCATAGTAAACAAAAGGCTTTTTATTTTTAAGCATGAGAATATTAGACTACTAATGATTAAAAAAGTAAGAACCATGCTATTTATATACTACCTCTTGAATCTCATTGAGCAACACCAGAAGATTCTCTGTAGAAGAACTAGTGAGTTCTAGTGAATTTAAAGCTTTTGCATAAATACGGACATCTGGTGCAGTTGGATCGGCCAGGATTTCATTGCAAATTTTCATGGCTAAAGTATCATGCACTGTTAACTCCTGCAAAGGAAAGAAATTAGGTATCAGCAATTTTGCTGGGTACTATTTACAAGAGACAGCAGTGAGAACAATCTGATTTATACACTTGGCTAATTTTACACAGAAAACATTTTCCTAAAATGCACTATTTTCAGTACATTCACCAACTGCTTTTTATAAACATCTTCCCCAGTATAAATAATTAGCCATGTGCAAGTTCCTACTAGCATTTTTTATTTGTAAGAGGGAGGAGAAATTGGGGATAGCAGGGGAAGAAAAGGGAGGAAAGTGTTAAGCTAAAAGACTTCACTACTGGAACAGGCACTCATTTAATCCAACTGCTGACAATGGGAATCCCAGAGGGGCCCAGACAGGTAACAGTAAGCAAAGAGGGAATAGTTCTTAATCTGACACAAGTACTATTTTCCTACAGTTTAACACTTTGTACCTGATAATCCTGAGACTTCTTGGACTGATATTTCAGTCCACTTGGCCTGGTCAGGTCCACTAACAGTTCAGAAACATTACTGATATCTACTTCAGCCAAAGGTGATGTTGCGGGCGCATTTAACAGTGTTTGCAGAGTTGGAAGATAAGCTTCTTCAAAGCACTCCTGGTTAGACCTGTTTCAGTGAAGTCAAATATTAGTAGCATAGTAAGACAAAATTAAGTTTGCTCTTCCATGATGAAAGTTCACTGACCTGGTACATCCATCAAAGCAAAGTAGGAGCAGCCAAACTTGGTAGCAACAGCCAGCAAGATCAAGATATCAAAACTGTTTCTTAGTACCATTAAAAATTTTAGCACATGGTATTTCAAGCAAGTTTTAAGTAACACTTCCTTCCTCTGAGGAATTTGAACATTCATCTTTACTACTGAAAACATGACTGATATATACAGACATGTTCTATCTTGAAGGACAAGAGAAAACATTTCCATACATTTTTCTAATTCATTTTCATAGATTAATCTGCTAATAACCTGCATAATTTGCTTTGGGGATACTTCTCATTGTGAACACCGGAAAGGAAACCTGGCCAAAAAAACCATGCAGTGGTTAACAGGATTTTTTGAAGAAATACTTATGATTTTTTTTCAGAAGAGTTCATAACTCCTGCCAAGCAAGCCTAAAAATCATGTTTCAGTTGGTTCTGTGGCAAGTTTTCTGTAAGTGTGGTTCCGCAAGGCTTGTCAAAACAATTTAATAAGTAAGATGTCAAAAAGTACAAGGTACAGTTGAAGTGAAGCCTTTACTCTTGCTGATATTTATATTAACTTCCTATCTGAACCTAAATAACTACAGGAGAAAACCAAGAAAGCAAGTAATTTTTTAAAAAAACAGATTATTTGCTGCTGGATTATGGAGCCAAACCAGCTGACAAAAAACCCTTTTGAGCACTACAATTGGCCACTAAGGAACCTAAGTAAAAACTCTCCCTTTCAGCAGCTTTAAGGCTTTATATTGGCTCAAGCATTACTGAAGTATCATTCAGATTATTCCCTGTAAAGGAAAAAAAACAAAAAACAAAACACCTCTAATAACACACAGGCACAAGGCAGAATCTTCTCCTCTTATGCTGCCTGAGAGTTCAATACACTACAGAAGATATTCCACAAGAATTGTTCACTGTTTACAGGATCTTGTCCCTATTCTAGCATCTCATACCACCCTTCTGACATGACAGATAATTTAAAAAGTCAGGATCAACATTTTTTCCTCAGAGTTCAAATATTTTATTTCAAAAAGTAAGCCTCTTGATTATATCTGTGACCAGATGGAAATATTAAAAGAGCAGCACCTTGAAAACAAATGGAATTTTAAAATTCAGTGAGAGTTCAGTATCAAATTTAGGTATGAGCCTCCACCAAATCTCACTTATTACCCAAATTCTCCTTTACTAAATGGCAACTTTGCAGACAAGTTCTTAATTACACGTGGTATTCAATAATTCACTTCTAATAATACAGTATCCATCACTGAAGAGAGTAAATTACTGAATTTAAAATGGACCATTTGTGATCCAGGATGCAGATAATATTTTGAGACAGAAAATAAATGACATTTCCTAACTGAACAGAGATTCTCAATCAATGAGCCAGACTAAGACATAAGATTTTTTTTTCTCCACAGATTTTTTTGATTTTTGCTTAACACATACACCATGTTATTTTTTCAAGAAAAAGATCATCCATGAGGTGCCACAAGAGATTGCCTCATTTGCAAATGACTTGGAAATACATGGGATTACTCTGGTGGGCAATCACTAGAACTCAAAAAAAGACAAAGAAATTCACAGCATCAGAAGACAACATCCACAAGTAAAAGATTATCAATGTTAAAAGCTTAAATTCATTACTCATTATCAGAGATATTCGAAACATATGAAATAAATTTTTCTATCACTTTCATAAGAATTTAAGTAGGGAAAATCCCAGTCTATAAGAAACTGGGCATTTTTCTTCAGCTTTTTTCTGACAACAGCAAAAACACATTGCTTAGGGGGTTTTTGCCTCTTCAAGACAACTCACATAATATTCCTCTTAATGTGGCAACATATAGGCCACAAAAGTTTAAATCAATTTGGTTTGAAAAATAGATAAGGTAACATAATACACCTAAATTAATACTTAACTATAAAAAAGCAGATAAATACTTAGTTTGTTCTAACTCAATCAAACCACTAGCAACTACTGAAAGGTAAGCTTTCAGCAGCAGGTAAAAGGAGATGAGAATTGCTATTCAAGCTCTTACTCCCCTACATAAGCTCTCTACCTCTTTTGTCCACCACCAAAATAAACAGATTTGAATATGCTGTGAATTTAAATTGGAGTATTCCTTGGTTCAAAAACAAAAACAAACCCCAAACCACAACCCAGCAGCCTGCTGCTTTGATAACTGCTGAGCACTGATAATTTTCTTTTGAAGAATTCCTGCTAGCTACTTTTTAGTGACACTTCAAAGCCTACCTGTAGTGCTCAATAGCATAAATAAGTAAGTACATCTTTTAAAATTAATTTTATTCAAAATCTTTGAGAACACTTTCAATTGTAGGCTTAGGAAAGAAAAAAAAAACCATGGAAAGCCACAGGGATAACAGGGAATTAATGGACTTGTCTTCAGAATGGTCACAGGTTGAGATGATGTACTTTCAAAGGCAATAGGCATAGGAGGCTGAATTAGATGTCTAAATCTAATTTGCATTTGTGCCACTTCTACTTGTGAAGACCAAAAACAGGTTCCTAAGGCTGCTAGATCAATGTCTATTGTCATACAACGAATTACAAAGAGCATTACCTATTTGCATAAGCAAATAAAGGGAAGAACACTCCCAGACAGTGTCGGAGCCGAGTGTCGTCTTCAGTCACCGGATTATACCACAACAAAACAAGACGGGAAAGGAGCTTGGCACTGATCAGCCTCCCAGAGAACATCAGTTTGGCAATGCCTTCTGCAGCTTCTGTCCTAAGTTCTGAATACTGAAGAAAGAACTCATCATATACACAATACACCAACCATGTTTCTCACTAACAGTTTACTGTAGTAGCCTATGTCCTATCTTACCAATCACTTCTCTACATTCACATATTTCCACCTGCACAGACCACAAAGCAGCTCAAGTGTAGCATTAGCCTGTACCAGTGACAAACCAGTCATCCTCTAGGACAGGTATTTTAATATTAGACCATTAATTTCAATTCACATCACATAATGTTCCCAGGCAACCTAATGGGATGATAAGCCATCTGCAAAAATAATTTTAAAATAAAACTAAGGTAAATTTTATCATATTCCTTACCTCACTGTCTAAGAAACCAGAAAGCAGCTTCAGAAGGTTGTGAACTGTGGCAGTCTCCTCTTCCTCCTCTATTGTTTCACTGTCATCCTCACCATTTTCAGTTCTAATATGTGCACTTTCACTTTGAGAGTCATTGCCTCTTCTGGTTTTAAAAGGCTCAATTCCAAATAGCCTTAGTTGATCGAAGATTGCCTTTAGAGCACTGAGCTTTATCTTTATGTTATCTATTTGTAAAATCTAGGTTTAATAAAGAAAATAAATATATCATATTCCAGTAGACCACCAATCTTGAAATTAAGCATAGTAAGATTTTTTCCTTTAATAAGATTGATTTTTTGGGGAAACTTTTTGTGATACTTGAACCAATTTTCAAACTTTAGGAAGGTATGATACAAATTTAAACCTGAATTTATGATACCATCTGGGAAATAATTTATCAAGTCATCTAGGCAATTTGCACTACATAAAGTCAAATTAATTTTACTCATGGAGTGAGCATCCATGTGTGAGATGTAATTTTATTGTTCAACCCATAAATAGACACTGGACAAACAAAGTCTGTTTGCCTGTGGTAGCTCCAGAGTGTTAGGTATTCCAGAAATATTGCTAAATAAAAGTACAGCCTAATTAAAATCAACAGTAAATATTAAAAAAAACCAACCAAACAAAAAAAACCCCAGGGACCAAAACAGTAATAAAAGTCAAAGTTACATAGGTTACTAAATGTATTATAGTTTAAATTACATGCAGGTAAAGCCATGCATCGTGGGTTAGCCCAGAGATTCTACACCTGTTTAGCCCAACACCCTGCTTCTGACAGCAGCCTACATAGAGATTGTGGTGTTTAGTACCTGCAGAAAGATTACTTAACTCAAAAATTGAAGTTACTAAAGTAACTGAAATCCTCTCCCAACAAACTTTTTTTTTTTAATGTGACATACTCAATGGCAAATTAAAAACAATAGTAAAAGTTACTTTTTTAGGAACGCAAAGTTCTCCTATTATGACTGACAACTCCACTATCTTGTCTGAGCCAAGCACATCAGCTCAACTCCTGCTGTCATTTCTCCAGTGTCTGCCTGAACACACTCCTAGAAAAGCACAGTGGCTACCCAGACTTCCCTCAAAGCCAGGGTCAAAAACCAGGGTTAACAAGTGTCATATTTGATATGATTAGCTGGATATCAGAACATTCACCCCAAGGATGGGAATTGTGGATATTACAGCATCCAACATGCTCCATATCCATAGATATTTGGCCAAGCTATTTGTTAGTCTGAATATTGCTTTATCCTCTAGTAAACAACTCTTCCTTAATCCTTAACATATTAGTTATTCAGAATTAATTCAGACACCCAGTATCACAGGTAAGTATGCAACAGAAATGTGAAAACCATCAGACGCATTTTTAGTTTGGTTTCCCAAGGAAGACTGAGAGAATCTCACAGCTTCTCTTTTCTGTATTAAGTAACAAATATATGGCAGATTTTACCCAGATTTGGAAGAGAAAGTGAGACCTTAAAGATAAGGAATTCCTAGAAAATTTTAAGACAAGTGACCTCAGAAGAGAAAAACATGCTACTACAAAGATAAACTTGGTATTAGACATCAGAAAAACCTACAAGAAACAACATTCTCCAGATCTTCAGAAAATCAGGAATTACTGGTTCTCAAAAACATTGCTATGTATGATAGCTTGTTATAGATACAAGACTAGATTAATTTACTAAGCCACAAAGAGCATAACTTCACTTCTCATCAGATATTTTACCTGTAACAGCAACGGAAGCTGTTGTTGGGCAAATTCTTTGTTCTGAAGGGTACAGCAACCCAAACATAGAACTGCCATATTTCTCACAGCTGGGTGGACATTAGTTACACCTGGAAGTATCTGAAAACAACAATATTAAACTTTATAGACAAAATATATAAATTGAAAATAAAACTCTGACTACTAAAATATGCTTACCCTGAAATTAAAAATAATTTATTTTGATACAGGATTGGAAAATGGCAACTACCAAACACTCTATTTATCTAGGTATAAACAGAAGCAGATTGAATATGTTGTTTGAAATCAGCAACAAAATAAAGGCAAAAGTCACATAAGTGTTTTGCTTTGTGTTTGTTTTTAATAAATATTTTTTTTCAAAAAAATAAAAAAGGAGTTGATCACTCTGGGAAATGAATAAACCAACACATAACAACAAGCCTACACATTTCTCCATAAAAGACATTAACATTCTTGCAGAGAAACAATACCCAGCTCCAAGTTAGAAAATACAGATGCCACTTTGATGTACTTGAAATAGTTTTGAGAAGACAATTTTAAAAATCCACACAAAAGAAAATACAGACTAGATACAGTATGAACAATGCAATGGCATCATTTAATATTTTTACATTTACTGAGGAGTTCAAGTTATTTTGTATTCCTACATACCAGAGATTGAATGATTTCATTAATGGTTGGACTGATTCCTTTAGTAAGTGACATGATCTTCAGAACCTCATGGCACATGATCAGACACTTCAACAGTGTTTCAGGATCATTCTTCAAGTTGGTCAGGGAAAAGAGAAAAACATTATCAATACAAATGGTGGCTATGATAAGAAGAATGGGGCCATTAAACATTATTTGTCCCTACCCAAAGAAACATTTCCTGTCCCCTACACATTTGTTGTGCAGAAATATTAATCAACATCTGTCTATAAGCTATGATCAAAATGAATTCCTTTTTATGTTTTCAGTTAGCTAAGAGTAAAAAGAGTAAGAACAAGACCCTTTTAGAATACTTTAGTTATTCATACAAAAGAACAGTTTAACTATAATTCATTTTTTCTAGAGCATACCATCAGCTTCTGTACAATTTATCTTTTGCTAGACCATACTATTGGTTTCCATAATTACAGAAGAATACTAACACCATAAATGTTTGGTTTCAATTTTAAAAATGTATTTCAGACAAGGCCAAGCTATAATTTCTTTTAAAACTAAGAATAAATTTTAAAACATAACCATCACTTAGGAATACAGGAAGGGAAGAGACCTTCTCCACACGCATTTCTTTAATTTCAGTTTGCTCTGCTGCTTTTATCAGATCATTTTTTGTGTGTTCCAACTCAGTGATTTGCTCTTTTAATACTGAGGCTCTATTAAAATCCTGAAGAGTAATGCATTCTTCCAAAGCCTGTTTTGCTTCAAAAAGTTTCACTTTTATTTCAGCCAGCTGAAATACAAAGTAAAAAGAAAATTAACATCATAACCTCAGTGGTATTAGCCAGTGATACACTATTGACACTAGCCAATATTAACCTACTAAATAAAACTCTAGATGATTAAGCTTAACAAACTATTTTCCTTATTAACTAAAATCTGCTCACCTTAAGCTCTCGCTTTCTTATTTCAGCAGGATCAACAGGCTGGTCAACTGCAACAATTGGCTCACGAACTTCTGATATAATTTCTGCAATCTATTGTTACAAACAGTATATTAGTGTCTTTAATTGCAGATCAGATATATACTAAGCATTTAACTTTTCCAAATTTAAAATATTATTCTTCTGAAAAATGATTGCGCATCTGTGCAGTTTCTCTTAGCAGCTCGTTCCCTGTAAATAACCCTGAATTGGACAACACGTATGTGACCATGAGCACATTTCAATCCCATTTTCTCCCATCCAGCTGGGTAAGCAAGGAACAAGAAGACCTTAAGTACCTATCTGAGCTAACAGGAGGGAAGAGAAATATGAAAACTGGAAGTCTACATCATCTTCACTTAGAATGTTTTCATCAAAACACTTTGCATCTAATACGATGAAGTATCTGGAACAGGCTACTGAAGTGTAACACCTTCCTAGTTTGAGGACTGCATTTACAATACCAGTCCCATCTTTAAACATAAAGGTCTCTAGAAAACCACAAAATACAGCTAAGCTTAAAACCAAAATAAGAACAAACAAACAAACAAAAAAAACCACAAAAATACCCCCCAAAAAACCCAAGAGGGAGGGATATTTCTTTTACAATGCTTCATAAAGGCTGGCTGATTTGTGGGGAAGACAGACTAGAAAACGAGCTTTTACAATTACTTACAATTTGAATCCTTCTGTCCTCATCCTTAACAATACTGAGCAATCTTTCAACAAGCAGAGGTATAAGTGCTGCTGAAGTTGAGGGTAAAATGAGAATCTTTTGCAAAATAACTAGCAGATGCTTTCTGGATTAGAGAAAACAAACAAACAACAATTGTTTGCTTATTCAAGAAAATGGAAGACATAGGAGTTACTATCCTACCAACTTGGAGGTGGTGTGATGAAGATTTCATAACGCACTATGAGAGAAACTTTTCTCCATAGCTACATTGTATCTTCTTACTTAGCAATATCTTTTAATGATTTTACCTGTTTTTTCTTGATTAAAAAATGCTGAGTTTTTAAATTAGATATCCCTACTGTCCAAAGAAAAGTCATACCAGCATATACAGACAGTATCAATGCTGCAGAATGCTTTGATGGAAATTATCTGACTAAAAACTAAAA
>VYXF01009865.1:321887-371603 GCA_013397295.1 Polioptila caerulea
AAAACCCAACCAAGACACACAAACAAACACCTCACCAAAAAAAAATTACCATTCTTCACTTGGGTAAAAACATTGCCTTAACAAAACATTCATTTCCACCCTCCAGTTAAATAATTATTCTGTAACTGGCTCATTCTGCAGCTCTGTCACTGCCTTCAAACCTAAGTTTTTAGGAAGCATGCCTGGTTGAGCAGGCATAAGAGAAGAGAAGTTTCAATTCAAAAATGCATCTCTTAGGAACAGCAGCAAAATTTTACTTTATTTTCCCAAATGATAACAACTGAAAAAGTGTTGGTTTCTGCAAGCTCTAAAAAAAATCTCTCCAAAATCTTTTTTTTAAAAGTGAATAAAAATTAAAATCACTGTTCAAGCAAAATTTTTGGGTTTGGAGGATACCTGAACACTTGAATAAAGAAATATCCTCTAATTTTAAAAAAAAATCTACTTTAGTAGTAAGAGATTCATTTTTAAATGCAATGTACCTCAGTAAATAATCTGCGTATATAGCTGGTTCTGGCAACACCTGTTCTAGTACAACTTCACCCTCTTCACCTTTTGATTTTAGATATTCACAAAGACATCTCCAATATAACACATTCTCAGCTGTTAAATCTTCCAGTGGAATCAGCTTTCTAAATAAAAATAAACAAAGCAATATGAAGTGATGAATAAAAGAGTCTAAAACAATAAATACACAATAGTATTAGAAAATAAGAAATAAATATTATTTCCTAAAAAGCAAATGCCACAGGTATTCCCCACAGAAATAGTTATAGACTGAGAAAAATAACTTCCTCTCTCTTGAGGACACAGAGTTCCACAAACCATTCACTCCATTGCCCTCCTCAGTATTTTAACTCAAGGCTGTTCACACCAGCTTGCAGAAACATTCTGCCCAACACTTCAGACCTTCTAGAGCAACCACCCAAGTACTTTATGAAACATGGTTATCAATGCACAAGTCTGGAAAACTGAATATCATTAATCCACAGAAATGTAAAACTGCATTAAAATATTTTTCAGCTTCTATGAACTGTTTCTTCAATTCTTAATACAAGATCTTGACACAATAATGGAGTAGTAATCATAGTATGTCAAATGCAAAATCTAATACAGCTTCTTCTCAGCAACTCCATAAGCTCATCATCCATCATGAGATCCCCACTCCTTTAGATTCATAGTATTTTTCATGCCAAGCATGGCAATTAATCTTTGTTTTCAGAAGCAGAACATTAAGTTGTGCATTAATTCGACCTCAAAACAGAAAAGACAATATCACTGCTGTGGTACTTTTACTCCCTTGAATCCCATTTTACTTGTAAACTATCAACAATTTTGGTTTTGCTTTAGATTGCTCACCTACAAAACGAAAAGAAAACCCAGCCAAAAACACCTGAGGCAATGTGTAGATGAAAACTGATCATTTGACAGCTTCTCATTAATCCGACAGGTCTTTATTTAAATGTAAATTTAACAAACAGAAATCACAGACTTCAAAAATCTAGCCATTTATCACTCTGAGACTCCATCATTCAAGCTGTACTCAGAAACTTCAGAAAAACAACTCTAGTGGTTTCCATAAATTAAATTAATGTAAGCTTCATTACAAACTGAGTAAATTCACTTTTCAAAATGTCATTAGTCTAACAGATCTGCTACTTTAAAAATTCTCAGATAGCCCAGTTTTTCAAAATGGTAGCTTCATTTTGCTTAGGATCAAAGTCAGACCAATCAGAATGGAATGATTTTGAACAGTGGTAGGAGTCTATTCTCAGATAATAAGTTTAAATGACAAATTGTCACTGATTAAAAAGCAATAGCAAAATCTTACTTGGTATTATGGGAGGAAATGCACAGTATCATGAAATGTCTTGCATTCGGGTTATTATCATGACAGGTGTTTTGAGATCAGTAGATGCTACAGGCATTGCACTCCAAAGCTATAGATGTGGGCCTGTCTGGCTTCAGAAAGCATCAATAATAGTGAAATAACTTTCTTACAGCCTCTGGAAATGTGCCAGTATCTTAAGAGGGTAAAAGGAATTTAGTTTTATATTCTCATACAAAATACTCATCTTTTGGAAATGAAGAATGCTCTGCATACCTGCTATCAAGGTTTTTACAGTTCTGAACAATGTCATGAAGTGGAGATAATGAAAACATAGCATTTAGTACTGGGATGGCCACTTCTGGGCAGTTTTCTACATCCAGTCTATGAAGCAATTCTAAAACATCCCCTTCAGTGAATTGTAACCAGGCTTGAAGTAGCTTCTTCTTCATTACCTCCTTAACAGCATCTAATAATACAGGAATTCAAACAGTTTAAAACAAAAGTTTTTAAAATATTAAATTTTAAACACACTTTCACAAAACATTTTTCTGTAGAAGTCTTGCAAAAAAAGTTATGACACAGTTAAACTTTACATTACATTAAATAAAGGAAAACCCAGCTGAGCAAGAACTACCTAGGGCACACCCTTTTTTTGAGGAAATGGAATTTTTCCCCTCACAGAGAAATAAAAAAAAAATCTCTATCCTAAAAACTTTTACATTTAAAGACAGCACCTCAACCCAGAAAACCTCCAAACCACAAACTCCTGTAGAACAAAGAAACATTCAAAATCAGAATCACAGAATAGGTAAGACTAGGGGGGACCACAGTGGGTCATCTGGTCCAATTTCCCTGCACAAGCAGGGCCATCCCAGAGCACATGGTACAGGATTGCATCCAGATACTTCTTGAATATCACCTGTGAGGGAGACTCCACAACCTCTCTGGGCAACCCGTTCCAGTGTTTGGTTATTTGCACAGTAAAGAAATTCTTCCTCATATTCAGGCAGAACATTCTGTGCATCAGTCTCTGCCCATTTGCTCTTCTCCTATTGCTTGGCAGCCCTGAGCAGAGCCCAGCTCCATCCTCCTGGCCCCCTCCCTTCAGATACTGACAGACATTGGTGAGGTCCCCTCCCAGTTTTCTCTTCTCAAGGCTGAACAGGCCCAGCTCACGCAGCCTGGCCTCATAACAGAGATGCTCCTGTCCCAAATATTCTGGATAAGCTTTGTTACATACTTGCTCTGTTGCAGGAATTGGCCAGTTTTGGAGGCNACTTCTTGAATATCACCTGTGAGGGAGACTCCACAACCTCTCTGGGCAACCCGTTCCAGTGTTTGGTTATTTGCACAGTAAAGAAATTCTTCCTCATATTCAGGCAGAACATTCTGTGCATCAGTCTCTGCCCATTTCCTCTTCTCCTATTGCTTGGCAGCCCTGAGCAGAGCCCAGCTCCATCCTCCTGGCCCCCTCCCTTCAGATACTGACAGACATTGGTGAGGTCCCCTCCCAGTTTTCTCTTCTCAAGGCTGAACAGGCCCAGCTCACGCAGCCTGGCCTCATAACAGAGATGCTCCTGTCCCAAATATTCTGGATAAGCTTTGTTACATACTTGCTCTGTTGCAGGAATTGGCCAGTTTTGGAGGCAGGATACTACATGTGAACTGACATACAGAATTCTCATGTTAATTCAATTATGTGAATAGATTATGAAGTTTATATATGATACTTAAACTCCCTACTCACTACTGCCACAAGAAATAGTTCCTGGCTCAATAAAGTACTATTTTATCAATGAAAAAAGTATTTATGGGAACATCCAAAATGTAAACATCCTCACTGCATTCAAACAGACTTAAGCAGGGAAGTTGAAAGGCTAAGATTCTGGCAGAGGTAAAATCATTAGAACTAGGGAGCAAAACTATTATGCTCCTAGGCTCTTTCAGAAAAGAATATCCAGTACAAGGGAAACAAAGTCCACACACACAGACAACATTCATCTTTCCTCTTATATGTAACTCATGATAATAAATGCAGCACTTAAATGCAGTTAAGAGCTCAAAAAGAACTGTAAAAAAGCCTTGAAAAAGCTAAATTACAGTCCTAAGAATAAGAAACTTCTCAAAGAGGGTGAAAAACATAAACCAGTAGATTATAGGAGAATGAGAACTGAACTCACCCTGAAAAGTAGAACTAAGCAGAAGGTGAATTATGTATTCTAGACCTTATCTAATTATAAGCCCTCGTTCTGAAGCCAATATGGAAAAACATCCAGAATTTCAATGTAGGTACCTTGAATGAGCAGGTTCTTTGCTTGTTAGCTCAGGAGTTACCCAGATAAGCCAATTTAAAGATCAGAGTTACGGGATTTGCGATATTTGCAATATAGAATAGCTAATTTGGAATACAAACCTATCTTACCTGCAAAGAACATAGGATTATCAGTCAAACTACATACCCTGGCAGACGTTTTCCCCTGTGATTCTAGATGTCAAAAAAAAAAAGTCCTCAACAGCTGGGATGTAAAGTCATCCTAAGGAAGAGACAGACACTAAGAAAGTATCTGTCCTGGATCACAAAAGAAGGCACCTCTTTATGCTGAACACATCAATGTCACTGAAATACAGGCCACATAGAAAGGCTGTACTTTCTTTTTAAGGGAATACAACAAACACTTGTTCCTGACAAGCGAAAGATCACATGAAAAATTAGGGAAAGTAATTTCCTCCCCAGTTTGGAAAGATTACCAAGAGAAATGCATTCACCCTAAGAAGTATCTCTCAAGACCAAGCATTATTGGGTGAGTGGTGGCAGCCAGCAGACAAGCAGCAACTGGTTACACAAAATAGCAAACTAGTGTTTCAATCAGAAACAGTAATTCGGAACACGAGTTTTCTGTGCTGGACTTCAGAAACAGAACATGGCAATCTTCTGTAGGCTACTAAAGACCAATTCAGGATAGGTGGGACTAAAACTTCTTATACAGAGGGAGGTGGTCTTTTTAAGTGTAGTTCTATACAGAATTAAAAAGAGTCAGCTGATCATCTCTGCCTTTCCTGTCAAGAACAGAATATGATCCCCAGCTAGCCAAAAAGAATAGCAGATCAATAAAAACACATGCATGCATGACACACCTCAAAGAGCTCTAGTTCCCAGTGAACGCAGCACTTCACTCTTGTTTTCTAAGTGCATATCCACATAGATCATAATTCTCACAATTCCCAAGCAGCACATCACTCACTCAGCAAGGGAAATTCTCACTGTAAAATTCAACTTAGTGCAGACTTTCCAAACAAAGTAGAGGGATTACACATCAGCACTCAGTAAAAGTGGTAGCTTTATTGTGAAATTCATGCATATAATTGCTGCTGTTGGGAGAAACAAAAAAGCCAAAATGGTGTTCTACACAGGCAGGCCAAAATAGTCTCACTCAGATCCAGCTGATGTTTTGATCTTTCAGCAACACCACCACACACAATTATGGGTACATTCTGAATGGCTCTTTCTATAGAGTGATACAGTACGAAAGACATTAAAAAGAATAAAGCTGCCCCATGGTGAAATGCACAAAGGTCAAAGATTCATCAAAAGAAAATTCAAGTTAGTTAAACAAAAAAATAACCAGCTGAGAAATTTCTCTTTGAAAGCACATTGGAAATATTTTCAAACTGATATTAATGTTCACATTTAAATTCTTTAATACATTAATTAGTTACAAAAGTATCTGTAATTAAACATTTCCGAATACACCAAATTAATTACATTTTCCTACTTCTGTGCTTAATTACTTTTTTTTTTTTAATTTTAATAGCATTTGGTCCTATTTTTAAGCTCACTGGCTTTCAGGATTTTTGAAAGTGCAATTCTTTTCTGATTTGTTCACTATAAGGGGCCTGGAAAAACAAAGCAGCCAGCAGATTTCGTGCATCTAATCACCACTTGGTACCTCATTACTCCCTTTAAGCTCTTTATTATTGCCATTACAGCTTCTGCATGCATCATCCCAACACATTAGAAAGTATTCTCTCTTAAACTTTAGTATTAAGATGTTAAGAAACCTGTGATCTCTTACCAGATCTGTCATTAAGTCCTTGTTGCAACAATTTGACTCTCTGGGCTATTGTCAGAGCTCTCATGTGAACTTTTTCTGCTAAAACCTTAAAAATAATTAAGACATTAAAAAACAGTTCCACATATGATAACAAACAAACCCATTACCTAGCTATGGTTTTATACTTTGAGTTTTAACTATCCACAGAAATCTTAAAGCAATAGAAACCTGTAATGCCTATACCAACAGCACTCTACCAACACATCAACAATCAGATCCTCATGCATGGAAGAAAATGTAAAGTAAAATAAACAATAAAGTTAATACATAGCTTAGAAGCTCATCAGCTCTGCTTGAATGCAACACCTGGACATGAAAATCATCCCCTCTCTCTAAAGTGCCTAAGGTAATGAATACCTGCAATAATTTACAGAAGTTAGTACTTGCTTTAAAAAACCTACTAACACAGAGATTCAGCTGAAAAAAAAAACAATCTAGCCTAAGATAAAATAAGCAGAAGACTGTTCTGTGTGGAAAAATTGAGCACATTGTTTCAAGATCTTGCCTAAGATGTCTGCATAAGAAACAGACATGTTAACATACCTTCTTACGTCTGTATGTAAACATGAGTAATAGCTGATACTTCTCAAAATTGCAATACCAAAATCATGCAATTTTTTACTACTGCTGTAGTTCAAACATCCACTATGTAATAATAGAGAAGCAAATTTGCTTCAAGAACATCACAAAATGCATAGATAAAAAATAGACTGTATACATAACTTATACTGCTACTACCTGATCTTCAGCAGAGAAATTCTACCACACAAATAATTTCTATCAAGTTCTACAGTCAAGTTCAGCAGTAGACTTTTTCCTAAGTCAGTCCTTGAAATGAATGGTAAGTGATCCAATTTACCTCATATGCCAGCTTCCTGACAGTCTCCTTCACATCCATAGTGCGGCCTACAATTATTGGCAAAGTCCTCTCTGACGGAGCAATACACGACAGCACGGCACGCCGCACGTCTGAGTTTGAATCGTTTTCAAGCAACGTGCTGTAAACTTACAATGAAATTGTCATAATAATGCTTTCATACAAGTTTGGAACATAGGAAAAGAAAATACTTGAAAAAAATTCACCAGCTGTCACCAAGACCACTCTCCTGCCCATGCAGAGCTGATAATTTAGGAAACAGTTCAGGGTCTATGAAATAATGTTTGCAATCATAAGATCTTCAGTTAGTAACTCCAAAAATTGCTACTTTAGAGCCCACCCATAAATAACTGCTTTGTCATTTACTACCAGAAAAAAAAATTCCAAACATTGGCCCTTTAAGACCTCTATTCATTAGTTGTACCTCTTTGTTATCGATGAAGTAGATCCTCAAATTTTCCTATAAATGGAAAATTGCAGTCTCCATTAAGCCTACCAAAACTCATACAGTAAATCCCTCAAGCTTTTTTATTATTTTCTTGAATCTTATTCAAAATTCAAAGCAACTATAACATTAGTTTAATCAGAGTATACATTAATTCATCTTGCTCTGTAAGACAATGGTTTATTGAATATGAAATTTATGTGCTCCGAAATAAGTAACCTATAAACAACACGTAGAAAATAAAATTTCAAAGAAGCTTCCTTAACAACAGAAAATCCCATCTAAGTAATTCTTCACAAAAGGCAATATGTAAAGATTAATCAGGGCACAACTTACATACCAGCTGTGCTGGTACAAACCTACACTTTGTCTAGTGTTACAAATGACAATGTAAATATGGCTTTGGCATTTATGTACTAGCTTTTATAAGTTATTTTTAATCATAATGATTTAGATACAGTATAATTTGTAATCCCTTTTAACTACTTTTTGATATAGTATAATCTGTCACCTTTGTATGTAACATATAACTTATATAAATAGTAACATTATAAATACATTATAGCTTAGGCCTTTGCACAATATTAAAATAGAGACTGTGTAATATTAAATGCTTTCATTTTTGTAACTAACTAAACTGAAATAGCTAATGTTGATCAGAAGTATTTGTAAAGACAGCTCAAATGTCTGTATAACAAAATATCATTGAAAAGAACCAGACAAGTAACACCAAAAGCACAAAGTGGAATCTACCACTGACCCTCCAGCTACCAATAACCATCAAACCACAGACCAGGGGGCCTTGTGAAGCAATAAAACACAAGACTTAAAATCACATCTGCACTGTGGCATGTACTCTGAGAAGATGAGGTCAAGGGCCAAACTAAGAAGAAGAATTCATGGAACATGTAAACTCAAAGGAATGTTTGAATGTGTATAGCATTCATTAATATGCATTTGACCAATGCAATGAGAGAGTATATAGGAACAGTTGTTAAAGTTAAGGGTGTGTTTTTTGGCCAATCACCAAAATACACCAGTGCTGGATTTTGTCCCTTTTATCCCTTAATAAACTTCTAAAATTTTAAAGAGTGAGTTTTGTTTCTCACATCTGCCTCTAGGCTGTCCTGGTTTAGGGCAAATTTGGGAGGAAACTTCCAAAAAGGGTCCCTCTAGAAAGCAGATTCAAGCATCTCCTCCCCCTACTGGTTCAGGAAAAGGTTTTTTTCAGGACATAAAAGGAAGTAGAAGCTTAGTCAAGAATCATACAATACACAAAGAAACCCACAAACATCATCAAGATACTGCCTAGGAGATGCTGATCTCTTCTAGAAAAGTGATCGTAACTTGAGACAATAGTTTTTTCTCTATCATCTCTACTCTTTTAAGAGTTTTGTACCAGTTCAATTAAGAGTACCAAAGGGTCCTTAGAGGGCAAGAATTGAACACGTATGATACCTCCACTCTAGTTTACAACACATTTTCCCAAGCCTGCTTCTACATTCAGTTCACAGAGCAGCCTGAGCCCAGTATGACTGTCCAGCAGAACTCTCCTAACAGTTCTGTCTTTTCCCCTTGAACACACATAACACCTGCATCTTCCATCTCCTCGAGGAGAGTTTCACAGCTTACGAATTATTACAAGAACACTCTCTAACACCCATTAACTCAATGCTTAAAAAAAAAAAAAAAAGCTTTAAAATGCTTTAAAGTAACATAAATTAACAGATGTTCTTAGACAAAAGAGAAAGACCACTGCTACTTACTATTAACAACAGGGCAGTTTTCATCCTTAGGATCTTGAAGTCTTGACAGGGCCAAGACAGCTTGAATTCTCACATTCGGAAATTTATCTTTAAGTCTAATCAGCATAGCTTCATTAATTTTATCAAATAAGTCATCATCAATCTCAGCATTCTCTGGCATATTTCCCAAAATCTTGTTAACAAGCTGACAGGTTCGAAATCTAACTGCGTGGCTGTTTGCATTGTGAGACTTAGGGAAAGAAAAAAAAGGTTTTCTTATAATCACACTTTTCTCATTTCCAACATAAGGCTATTAATATGCACATCTAAGTGGCTAATATTCTACAGAAAAAATGAAATATGCACTTCTATGTTTCAAAAGCTTTTCCAATTTAATTTTACTTTTAAGATTAAAAAGTCACAGAACTGGAAAGCAATTACAGCCCATTGCCTGGATCAGTGACTCTAGAAAATCAGCAGTGCCTTCACAAAGGAAGCAGCATGCTGACCCCTGCATGCAGCCTGCAGTGCATTAGCCAACTTACTGCTCTGCCTCCATAAAACATTAGAAGAAAAAAAAGACATTAGCAATTATGATTAGCTATCTTAGGCCTGATCCATAATCTTTCCATGGAAAATCAATACTTTAGGAAAATGTAACTCTATTTGTGTGTTCATGCTATTGGAACTGTTTATCTTTCTATGTAACACTTGCAGTAAGCAGGAAAGGAATAGTACATACACCAACCACAGTTGTATAGAAGATCTTTTAAAATTTTTGTTATCAAAGGAAGAGTATAAATTATTTTCCACCACATTCCCACAATTTCATGCTTATAAATACACCTATAGCAAAGCCTACAGTGACGTATCTGACAGCCATACAGAACACTCACTATTTCTCAAAGGACCAAATTCTGAAATCCAGTTGCTGGATTATTGTGTGGAATGTGGTGGATCTTTTTGTGTTGGGGGAATGGGGATGGTGTTACTTGTCAAGCATTAGCTTTGTTTTGCTTTCACTTTTTAAGTTCCAATTTGTAAGCACTGCCAAGTACCAGCAAGATTTCCTCACTGCAAAAGGCTTCCATTTTCTGTGATAGACATTTAAGAATAAATGTTAACTGTACCTCTAGCAGAAATTTAAACACATAATTCAGAAATAAATTATCTTCTTCTCCCTCCTCACTACCATCTTCTTTCTCCATCTGATAGAATGAAGTAACAAATCTAGCTGCAAAATTGATCACTTGTTCCACTGCTGGTTCCCGCCTGTAGATTATCATAGCATACTTGAGGAAGTGAATGAATTTCTCATTAAAGTCTTCTTTATCATCCAACTGGAAAAAAAGAAAAAATCAATCCACAACAAAAGATAACTATCTGGTTCATCTTTCAAAGCTGGGATGTCGCTTTGGAACACAAACGGACACACTTTCTTGTGAGAAGGCTAAAACTATTTATTAAAACATCTGACTCCAAACTTACAGTATTTCCACACAGACCAAGGATTGGAGGAGAAGTTGGACAGCCCTCCCGTCCCATTGGTCAGGACAACTGCCCATCAGTTGTTTTTACACACCAAGAGAAAGAATGTCAACAACCTCGTCTTAACATAAACATGCTTCTAATTATAACACCCGTGTGTGAGAAAGAACTAAAAACTATGAAAACATTGAGTTAGAAAGTGCATCAAGAAAGCTTGAAAAATCAGGGCGACACTGTACCACAGAAAAATAAAGTAAGCGGGATACAACTGACAGCTTGCAATTGAATTTAAATTTTTAAAGGGCTAGAGCCGGCAGTCGGGGCACACCCGCTGTGGTGCCCTTCTCAGTGAGTATTTTGCTGTAACTCCACAGCAGGCACACTACGACCGCGGGGTTCCACCTGGCTGACACATGTCAGGAAGACAATCAATCAACACCCCGTCCATTGGATCCCGTGTCACACCCGCAGCTCGGGTGTCCAAACACCTTCCCGCGGCATCACCAACACCTGCGGGCAGCTCTCACCGCCGCCTTCGCAGGACACAACTGTGCAGAATAGAACAGTTCAGCGGCTTGGGTTTGCGGCATTTGGGTGGGGTTTTTGGGGGAGGATTGGCGCTTCTTTTTGTTCGTTTGTTTAAGTCACGGGCTCTCCTTAGGCACACTGGGGCTCGTTCTAGGGGAACACTGCGGAGGCGGCCCCTACCCCCGGGGGACCTGCGGAGCAACCGCTGGGGCCCTCAGCTCCCCCCGCGCCGGGCCGCCCGAGGGCAGCCATACCTGAGCATAAGTGCTCTTCAGAGCCACCACGAGCTTCGCGTGGTTCTGGTGAGGCTTCTGGGCCAGCTGAAAGGCTTCCTGGACCTGCAACAGCTTCTTCTTGGCTCCCATGGCCGAGGAGCGGCGGCGGGACCGACCCCTCTCAGCCCCGCGCGCGCGCCAGCAATGGCCACAGCGTCCGCGCGCGCAGCTTCAAACCCAGCGCGGGAGCCGCTCCCGGTCTCGCGAGAAAGAGGGGCGCGAGCGCGCGCTCGAGCCCGCGCACTGGAGGCGGGGCGGGGGCCGGGCCGGGGGAGGCGATGGCGGGCGGCCAATGGCGGCCGCTGGGCGGGAACGCGCGCGGAGCGTCGCCATTTTTACACAATCTCAGAATGAATCGGGCTGGAGAGGGGCTGTGGGATCTTCGGATCCAAGCTGTCGCCGAACACCGCCATGTCAACTAGACCATGGCGCTGAGTGCCACGTCCAGTCGTTTCTTGAACACTTCCAGGGATGGTGACTTACCATCTCCCTTGACAGTCCACTCACTCTTTCTGTGAAGGCTCAGCCTGTCTAATCACCCTTTCTGTGAAGAAATTCTTCCTTATGTCCAACCTTAAGGTGGCGCATTTTAAGACTGTGTTCCCTAGTCCTATACGTGGTTGCCTGTAAGCAGATGCCGACCCCCATCTGGCTAGCCCCCTTTCAGGTAGTTGAGTGATAAGGTCCCCTAAACCTCCTCCAGGCTTTACAACCTCAATTCCCTCAGCTGCTCCTCATGGGATTTGGGCTCCAAACCCGTCAGGGCGGGCTGGGAGGAGAGGGATGGGTCGGGGCCGTGTGGGGCTGCGATTGCCCGGCTGCTGTTCCTAAGTCCCTTCCCGGGACCAGCCGTGCTGCGGCCGAGGGGAGGCGGCGCGGGCGAGGGCTTCCACTACTCCGTTGGCAAAAATAGTTGAATGCCCCTGACAAACCCGCCCGGAGCCGCTCTCCGCAGGTCCTCCCCGGACGTGAGCACCAGGGAAAGTAAGTACAGACGGGTTTCGTAAACCCAAGCGTGTGAGGCAGCAAGCTGAGAGAGCTCAGCCGCCGTCTAAATAATAAAAGCTCATTGAAACTCCCGCTCTTCTGTACCCGCTGCGAGGGGGCTGAGAAGGCGGATAGGGCTGATGCAATACCCATTTGTGCTCCTTCCAGACTGAATCCCTTACTAGTGGAAATTTCCCCCAGGTTTCCCAGCGTTTGTTGTGAACCTAATGCTTTCCCAGAAATCCTTTAACTTGAGAGGAGTAATGAACCCCATTATCTCATTTTCTCAGTGTCTCATTAAAAACAGGAAAGATAACTAAGCTCAAACCCCCGAGCTGCGTTGCTGTTACGGAACGGGCGGGGAGCATTTAATGACACAGTTAACGAGAAACAAGGCCGGGGGCCATGCCGGAAAGAGGGGAAACATTCTGAGCATGTATCAATTACTGAGTTACGGACAGCGTTCAAAAGTAACAAAAGACGTGCACAGCAAGCACTTAGGGTGTTTGACATCCATAGATGTTTGGGATGGACTTCAAGGGATGACAGCTATTTAGTAAGGACAAGTGACAAACCATCAAATGACGATAGGTCAAATAGGCAGGATCTGTCTTGAAGAAGGATCATTTTTGCCCAAGTAAAAAAACAAACAAACAAAAAAAACCAAAACAACAAAACACTAGGGGTCAGTCTTGTTCTAGATCTGAATCTTCCTAATGTTTTATTTAAGAAGCAGATTTTAATCAACCAAATAATTGGAATTATTTTCTCCTTGCAGTGGTGTCAAGGATTATGGGATATATATGAGCTGTATGTGAAGAATAGAGGGCAGCAGCTGGAGACAAAGTATTTTCTTTTATCAATAAAAATAAATTCTAAAGTAATTTAAATGTGTGGCAGAGGGCTTTGTTCCCCTGACATATTATACTACCATGCATATGCGTATATTTAAAAAATATACCTCCATTTTAAAGGTGAGGTTTTTGTTTTTATTAACTTCTAAGATATATGGATCAGGCCTAATCACCTGCTCTTAGAGAGTAGGAAATAGATTCTATATGTACAAATACAATAGTAATAGAATAGAATAGTAGAGAATCTTAACATTTAACATTTTTCTAAAAGTTTTCATTTTATGTTGGAGAAATAGTCTCTCTACAAAACCACAATAATCAACTGCAAATCCTCAATGAGTGGAACTCTTTTTTTAAGGTTAAATTTTGTGGGGAAATACAATGTGTAACAATCTTTCTATTTAATGTATTTTTACTGGATAATTACCTTAATATGGGTTTTTTTCCTAAAATAGGACCCATGTCTGTGGTCAAGAAGATGCAAACAGGAAGATGTGCAGATAAACCTTTGTGATTCTTGTGGCATTAAAAACACAGGATATTTATTTTAAGTGAAATCATAATGCAAACTGAATGATTTTTGAGTTACATGTTTAGCACCCCAGTTGTACCTCCCTGCATCTCAAGTCTACAGAAGAAGACTTCTCCTCTGGAGAACACCTTATGGTCCCTTACCATGGAGTTCATCAAGGATGTGAGATTTATTTCTTCCAGACTGCTTTAAATATTTCTACTAGGCTTTGTGTTTACAGGTAGAAATAGAAAATTCTCAGTACAATTGATATTTCATGTATAGGTAAATAACATGCTGAAGTAGGATGACAAATGCTGGCCATGTTTCTGTGATACCAGATACTTTGTTTTGATGCCTTCTAGAGGCTGACCTGGAACAGAGCCTAGACTGAGCAGAAGATGAAGTAGGGATTTATTAAAAGGCCTCAATGGGTACACCTGGGCAGCACAAGAGCCCAGCTGGACTGCACACAAGATGCCCCAAAATGGTCACAAAATGGATCACAAGGCCTCACACTTTTATAAGTTCTGGTCCATTAGCATATTAGAGTTAATTGCCCAATTATAGCTTCAGGTAATGTAGTTCCATCTTCCTTGCTTTTTCTTCTCACTTAATTGTTTTTGTTCTTGGACCTGAAAGTTGACCTTGGTATCAAGCTAGAGAAGGAATTGTTTTGTCTGTCTACTCTGTGAAGAGAGCTTAGTAGCACTTAGTATGAAACCTAAAATTACCCACCAAAACAGCACTAAATCTAAAAATATAAAAGCTAAAACTTCAGGCATCAGTTTAGCTGATAGAAGTGTTGCTATCATAGTTTTTACAGCTTACTTTTCAGGGTCTTGACTGCACTAATCAGCTTTAATGAGTGCCTCACCTGAGGCCTGAAGCCACAGCCTTTGCCTGTGGGCCCAGGAATCCATTCCAGCTCCACACTGTGCCTTCAGTTCCTTGCTGAGCTCACTCAGTGACGACCAGCTGTGTCCTGAGGGGTGGATTTAATGACTGAGTAGGAGGGCAAGGATGTAATGAAGCCCCAGAGGTTATAGTCAGTGGGATTTCACAGTTCTATCTGGAAAAGAATTATGAAACTCTGAACTTTGGATGATGCTCCAGGCCCTGGAGGGTAATGCACTTCATTAATTCCAGCTCTTTTCCTTGTCCTTTGAAGTAGTGACCTTATCTGCCATGATCTACTTCTAACTCACTGTTCTAGATCCTTTCTCTTTCCTTTGTGGATCCTGTTATGTGAGCAAATGCAGTGCCACAGGGCAAGCCAAACTTGCTGCGTGCCAGTTGCTTTGTGGTAATATTAGATATAGGTCACTGGATAAAAAATGGAAGTAGAAAAAAAATGGAAGTTGATGCTATCCTGTTAGGCATTCAAAGGCTTTTATATCTGATGTGTCTGGTTGGTTCCAGCTTCCATATTTAAAACATAAACGTAGTAATGTTTCATCCATAATCAAGCCATCATTATGCAATAGAATCTGAGCTTATGTCCACCACGTTCCTCCAAAACTTGAATATGTGTAAGTCAACTATAAAATTATATATACATTTTTGAATAGTTACTGTTTTCAGTCAATGAGGAAATCAGTAGCCCTTCTGCTGTTTTTGGAATCCTGTCTGTTTTATGAGGTGGGAAGAAATTAAAAATATAAAGTAGTTATATATAATATTTTCATATGTTATTATGTAAGACATGGGTAATTACCCAAGACGTTATCGGTGGCAATGCTTTATATTTGTCATTTTTCTAGCACTCAATCCCAAAACAAGTTTTATTGGAAATCGAATTGTGAATTAGGTGACAGCATAACTTTTATGAGTCTTCTGACTGTTATTTTTATCCTTATTTCCCTTTTTTTTTTTTTCCCTCATCCAAAAAAAAAGAGAAAATGGTTCCTGGATTCTCTGTTCTGGGGTCAAAAAGCTACTCTAGGTCCAAAGTGAATGTAAGCAGAGATCAAAAATATGGGTAGTGATTTAGGAATTGAATTAGAATCTAACTGAGGAATGTAGTTTTACTAACAGACTAACTTAAGAAGTTTTAAGTCTATTTTAGTAATACAGCTTTTGTCCATTTGAAACACAGACTCACAGGAAGGTTTGGGTTGGCAAAGGGACCTTGAAGCTCATCTAATTCCTACTGCCACCCCAGTGCCACCGTGCCCAGGGCCCCCTGCCATCAGTTCTGACATAACATGACAGTTAATGGCCAACTGTTCTACCATTTTTAAAGGCAAATTTTGTTGGATTGCAGCTTAGAATGTAATCCAGGGAATTAGTTTAACTTTGCTGTTTTATATAAAAAAAAAAAATACTGAGCAATGATGTTCAGACAAAGAGTGAAAGAATTGGACTGTATTAATTGTGTTTTAGGAAAGCTGTTTGCAATATGTTAGACAAAGGTTCAAACTAATGTATTAAACATTTGCAACAAGAATATTTTTTTTTTAATATCTTGGAATTTGAGGGAATAGCTCTTTTAATAATAACCAGTAGCTAGTCAGGAGATTGCAGAAGTTATACAAGCAGGAGGTATCAAAAATGGAAGGCTTATCGACTTTTGCTTATGTATTTTTTTTTTATGGAAAGGAAATTAGTTAGTATGTCTGAACAGCAAAGCCACAAACCTGGGTAGTTAATCCAAGACTTATAAAAACGTGTAGTGTCAAGTCATAGTGACATGACCACCTTCTCTCACAATTTACCAGACACTAATGCAACAATAGTAATTGAAGCAGAAGTGTATACATTTTCTGGTTAGATTTTTGGTTTTTATTTTAAACTGTCTTTGCCATCTACTGCTCCAAGTTCAGACACATTCTGTAATCTACTTGTGTTCCATGGGATTCTCACAAAACCCATATTTGTATAATACACATTTAGATTATGCTTTGTGACACCCTTGTTTTGTCATCTTATTTATAGGTGATTCCTGGATCAGTTACAAGGAAAAAATAAAAAGCTAAATGTTTGTTGAAATATTCTGGCATTATCTGCTGAAATTCTATTGTTGAGACTAAGCTGGGTTTTTTGAATAATGAAATTAATGAACTTTATTCAGCTGTGAATTTTTGTTTTATAGTTGCATTTTCTGGTGCATGACAAAATGCAGGGTTTGATGTATTGCCTGAATAGTCTCGTCTGGACTGAGAATACTTCACCAGTGACAAATTATGTTCTGCTAAAACATCATCTTGTATCAAAGTCTCAATTTCTTTCCCTCTAATGCCCCAAAATTCATAAGCAGCCTGTTTGAAGATATCTCAATAGTTTATTCCTTTTCCAACGTATCTGAAGATCTGTGCTTCTCTGCTCTGCCATGCCCATATAGGTATCTCAAGTCTCTATCCACCCCTGCATCCAGGTCCAGTGTTTAATAGAACAACCATAAATGTTACTGCCCACCTTCTTGTAAGTACTTGTGAAAGCTTTTTCAGTTTTCTTAATTTGCTTTCTATTTTCACTTAGTTTGTTCTACATTTTCTGAGGAAACAATGTGTTAGAACCTTGCTCCAACCCTTGCTCTTCTCTTGATTGTCCCAATAAGCTTGTCAATTTAATCAAAATCTTACATATAATTACATTCCTAGGCTTTTTCTCAAATGTATGACCAAATAGAGAAGGTATCATAAAATATTGACTAAGTTAAACTTGTGTGAGTACGTGCCTTAGCAGATTATCAGACAATTAGCAGTGGCATGTCCCTCTGTCCTGTGCACAGAAAAGGTTCCAGCAGCATCCTGGATACTAGTGCCAGTGAATAAAGAAACCGTACTTTGTCATTCCTCTGTGCAAGGGTCTGTTTCTCACCTTTTCTTATTAATGTTCTTTCTGGGCTAGATTCATTTCCCTGCTTAGCTTCTCTCAGCAACTGATCATTTTCATTTATACATTGCATTTCTCAGTCTTCATTTCCTCTCACTCCTGGAGTGAAGAGTCTTTCTGCCTCTGGAGTTTGAGTTGCTCCTTTTTTCCCAGCAATCAAGGGTTTCATTTCCCCATCCCAAGGTCCTATGTTCTTGCGTCTTTACAGTGTTCCTTCTTCCCACTGCCTTGTAGGTATTCTGCCCTGATCTTTTCCATTTAGGAGTGTTTTTCTTAACAGTTCTTTGTCTCTCTTTGCCCTCACCAAGGTATTTCTGTTTTCCTTCTGCCCTGCCACTAGCTGACACCAGATAATCCTCCTCAGTTTTGGTAGTCCTCAGGAAGCTCTTTCTTAAAACTCATTACTAACAAAGCTTCTCACCCAAGAAGGATGGCAAGTGCTGCCAGACTGGACATCAGACTGGACAGCTGTCTGCCTTTCCAGGTAGGGGCAGCAGGTAAGAAGCAGCCTCATGGCCCCTCTGGCTCACTGCAAGTCAGTGGGGCTTGATTGGAGCCCTCAGCAGTTCCATGGAGCCTCTTGTGCTGGCTGCAGTGACGTATCAAAGGAGTGTTGTGCAGCTCTTGGCTTCCCTTATCTGTTCTTTCTCCCTTTTCCTCTTTTCTATCTCTCTTACTTCACCCTACTTGGCCTTCTCTTCTTCTCTTCCAGACTTGCTTAAACATGTTCACCAACAGTTTTCTTCTTGCATAACACTTCATTGAAGCATTCTCTTAAAAATCCCATTATCTTAATAGCTTGCCTTTTGTATGTGTGTTTTTCTGCCTTTTCTGTCCCTTTATTATACATGTCCAAGCCTGATCTCTTTGAAACAGTGTGCACATTTCAAAAAAAAAAAAAAAAAAAGACCTGTAATTCTGTCAGTTTTCTTCAGGCACCTTTCCTGTGCATTTAGTGTAACTGAAGGGAACGGAGTCTCCTTGGATAAGGCAGGCAGACCGGATCCTGGACACAGCTCCTGGGCTCAGCTGTGCTCGTGGGCCCCTTGGCTCCCGTTCTGCTTTCAACACAGCAGCAAAAACTGAGCAAAGGTTTTCTTCATTGCTTATGGCTCCATCCTGGTTTAGAGAGGATTGCCAAAATAACAGAGCTTATGAAAGATGCCAACACTCTCTTCTCAGATAACCTCTGCAGTTTTTTGACACTTAAGAAGACAGCATGATTTAATCTTCAGGCAATCTCTACTACAGCAGATCCCGGGCAATGCCTGTGCTACTGCCGCTAGGCTGGCTCAGCGTCTCCAGTGGGGAATTTGTAGCACCCAGCCGCTGGCGTCTTCTCCTGGCGGAAGCTCAACCATTTGAAGAGAAGGGGAGGGAAAAAAAAATCCCAATCAGGACGTTTGCACATGCTGTTCTCTGCTCGCTGGCCTGGGTGTTTTGCTGAAGGACTGGGACATCTGCAGAGAAGGGGGAGCGGCGGCGGCTGGAGCGTGCCCTGTTCGGGGCTGAAGTTCCTCCAGCGCCGGGGGCTGAGTGCGCGCAGCCGGGGGGGCGAGCAGCGGGGCCGGGATCGCGCTACCCGGAGCGTACGCAGACAGACGTGATTAAAATTCAAGCCTAATGGCCTCTGGCATAAACAACATTAATCAGCCCGGGACTTGCAATGGATCTAAAGCCGCTCGCAGCAGCTCGGCAGAGGAATGCAATCGGGAAATGCACCTGAAAATGTGCAAGAAGATTGCCCAGCTCACTAAGGTAAGTCTCGCTGTTGCAGTCTTTCCAGGGAGGTGAGGCTGCCCTGGCCGGGGGCGTCAATGAATTGTCTCCTCGGGTACCCGTGTCTGAGAGGAGGGAAGGGAAACGAGTCCTCTTTTTTTAGGCTGCTGCCGAGAGCATCGGTGTGCACAAACTTCCCCTCACACAGTCCCCCCGCGGGGGCTGCAGCCCGTCTCTAGGGTTTGCCTTTGTGGCGGACGATGGACGCTCGCACTGAGCTGCTCTAATTACCGTGCGACCATAACGAGGAGAGCTCCAGCTCCGCGAAGACGCGGGGTTTGTCTGGGAGCTCTTGAGAGGGATTGACAGTATCCGCTTTTCTTCTAGAATTACAAAGACCGCAATTTGCGTTTTGTAGGTTCTCGAGTAATATCGTTACAAAGCTGCGGCCAACGCGTGGTACTACAATACAACAGTACTCCGACTCGCAGCTAATTGTTCCTGATGTGCATAAGAGCTACTTTAAATGACGTTTGTAAAAGAAGTTGGGGAAGAGACAGGACTAGATTACGTGGTATATTGTACTTAAAACTTTTAGTTAATACTGAACTACTCGATATTTCCCACACCATGTTAAGAAATAAGAGAAAAGTAGGAAATGGCATTTATCTATTAAACTATTCTTATGCTGCATCTTTGTCAGTGAGAAAAACCTATATACTACCCTTGTTTATTAATAAAGCTTTTACATGTTTTGTAACCTCACTGCAATTGATAGAGACTTAGCAATGAGAAAACATTGACTAAAAATACAGGTCAAAGAATAAGAAGTCATTTAGATGTTGAAGTTAGAATGGCTTACTCGTTACAGTGCCATCATTCTCATCTCATGATAACTGTATGTGATAATGTACATCATGTGCATCAATACATAAACAAGAGCTACCTCTAATTACATATACTTCCTATATTATACTTCCTGTACTATACCAGTACTTACTTTACAGGTTCTTTTGATTGTACGTTTGTTTAATAGTATTTGTGCACAATAAGGTCCTTACTTTTTGCTCATATATTGCAATTTTGTTGCAGTGTTTTTTTCAGATGTCTTTTGCTAAATTTTTACTGTTAAAGTATGTGTGGGTTGATTCCTTTAGTTTTGATAGAATTTCCCCTCCAGATGCTTTTCAGTTATCTGAAATAAAGATGATTTATACCTGAAGCTCAAAAAGTTTTGGAATGTGGCTTTTAAGAAGCAATTTTCTCTGCGATAATTTTCTCTCAACACTACTCTACTTATAGAGAATTCATGGCACAACTGGAATTTAAATCACATGCTTTCCCTTTTGGATTGTGTGTAGACTAGTGCAGTGCCAACAGCAAGCATGTAAGAACCAAAATCTGACACCAGATCAGCTGAAAAATGGCTGTGTGGGAAATTTGTTATAATATTTTTTGGCTTAGGACTTTTGAAAGCTCCATTTTAAAGCACTGTTTTCTTGGTTACATTTCAGTCAGAATGATTGTAATAAAATCCCTCCTAAATTTAAATGGCCCATAGTACTTTCCTTTTTGTTTCTAACCCAGTATGCAATACTGCTGTGTGTTGTTGCACAGCTGCAACTTCCTGTCTCAGTGACTGTAGGTTTTCATTGATGTGGAGATAATGATCTCATTATTCATGCACTCAGTGTTGTGTCAGGTGAGATGAATACAAAATATGTAAATTAGATATAAGATATAGATCTTGACTTCCATTCTCTTTGTTACACAGTCACTAGAGGCCTCCTCCTACTCTCAAAGGCAAAGAAGTGTGTAAAGGTATCAACAGGAACCAAATTGGGTGAGGAGGTGATTCTATCCTTGCATGTAGCGCTGATTATGTCTTAAGGTGTTGGCTAGGGGAGTACGGGGATCCAGGGAATCCCACCAGGTAATTTGGACAGAGACTCTGAGAGCTGCTCCCATTCTACCGCCCTGCTATTTCTGTTTCTGAAGAGGAAAAATATAGTAAGTTTCCATACCTTTGGTCATATGTTTTTGGCTGTAGCCATGAAAAATACAAGCCTTTAGCAATGTTGTGTTTGTGTTGGGCCACAGACTAGTAGTTTTTTGTAGCTCACTTCTCTTGAAATGAGTATATTTGTGTTATATTCGATTGCAGCAGAGTGCATGACTTTGTAGTAGTTAAGTAATACCATTAATGACATTCAAACTTCTCCATCAGACACTGGACCCATGGCATGCTGATTCATGCTTCCCATTTCTTTGTACTTCTGTATCTGTTTAGCAATAATGTGGACTTTAAGATGCATGGTGACTTTTATAAGATGCTTGGAGTGTCACTTCCTGCTGGCTCAAGCTATGGATTTGTAAAATCTACTCGCTGTTATGGGATTTCCATGTGCTTACAGTTTCTCAGCACAGTCCTTTTTACTTGAAATAAGATGAGAAATTCAAATGAACTCTTGAAGAAGAGGAAAGTGGATCAGCTTTCATTAACAGAGGCAGTTTGGACAGGGCTGACAGGAACTAGATACACTGCAGATATCCATGCTATTCAGGCTTCTTTTCAAACCTCTGCCAATGGGGCTCAAACCAAACCTGCTTGTTTGGTCTGCAGTTCTGAAACCAAGCCTAATAAGACTACCTAGGAAGGTGACAATACCTGGTGATCAGAGAGCTGCCTACCTAAGCCACAAACTAGTTCCATTTCCTTCTTAGAAACAAATTCCTGGATACCAAGGGAGGGGTATTTTTTTGATGAGAGAAAACAGTTATTCTCAAATACTTTTTTTCCCTTGGAGTTCATCTGACTCTGTTGTGAATCTGGGAGCCTTGTAGTAAGAAGCACATTTTAAATTGCAGTATCCCTGGTCAAGTAGATTTTTATTAAAAAAAAAAAAAAAGAAGTAAAGTAGTCTGGCAAGAATTTTGTGTATATATGTTAGATACTGTGAATTGTAACAGAGGAAGAGAGTGCTGATGCAAGGAAAAGTTAATTGCTGGTAAAATGCACTTGCAAATCCTTTTTTCCCTTTAGGGGAAAGAAATGTCAAAGGAAGCAAGTGTGTTCCTCTTCTAGAAGCAGCAGCATAGGCAGATGTTCCTTAATGACTCTGTGGAGCAGTTCAAAATGTTACACGTTCTGACTGCATATCACCAGCCCTCACTAGGAGGTTTAGCCCCTCAGCTCAGTCAGCAAGGTAGAAAATATGACCATTATTTAATAAGCTTCAGTGGACAATCAGCCAGAAAAGCCAGCTCTCTTTCCTTTGTTGTTTAAGGGAGGGATGGCTGACTTCTGCACAAAACTATATGCTCATATTTAGTTTAGTTAGCTTTACTTTTTTGGTTTGAAATTTACTGAAGAATTACCAAGTGATGCATGTGTAAGGGCACAGACTGTTTACACCACTTCAGTGTCTTGTAGCAGGGCTATATATTAGATCTTTTCACCTTTCCTGCCATAAAGCTATCAGCCATTTCTTGGTTTGAGATGTGAAATTTGATCAAATTTTAATGGTTTATTCTGGAAGCACCTAGCAGCTGGGTAATTCTAACAGAGCACTTCTATGGTCTACTCATGTTCCTGCTGAAAAATGTTGTCTTTTTCACATCATCTATTGACCTTATTTGCTGCAATGTGTTAACAGTACTCAGTAACCAGTGCTAACCAATGCTAATGCAGAGGTTCAGCTGTTGTGCAGTAAGTTATTATGCTACCAGAGCTCTCTGTGTGCTTGAGAGTTTTTGATCTCATCTCCCTAGAGATGTATTCAATATTCTACAAAAATGAAGCAAAATAGAATAGAATAAAAACTAGGATCATGCTTTTGGAGCAACAGTATTTTTACTTTGGGCAAGGAATATAAAAAAATAATTTCTATGTAGGCAAATAGAGAGAATCTGCTTATAAAACTGCTTGAATTATGTGCTAACAAGACCAATAAAATCAGCCATCTATATCCCCAAGTACTTTCTGATGTATTTGTTTTCATTATTTTTGTGTATAATTTGCTATCAGGATTTCAAAACTAGCATTATTTTTGCCTATGAGCTGACAAAAATGTGCAGGCTAAGATTTCTTAACTTGCCATTACTGTTTTTCCTTACAGAAAGTTCCTCTCTCAAAGGGAAATCCTGGATTATTGAATGCATGTGCAATGTCATAAAATTTTGTTGATCAGCTAGTCAAAAGCAGTATTAAAGCCATACTTCGATTAGGAAAAAGCCTAGTGTCTTCTCTGGATAACTAGAAATTGTCATTTAAATTAAGGTATAAGAATGACATCTATGTATGGGACTACTTCCTTACCATACAAATTTGGCACTAATTATAGCAAGTTTGCAGAAAATCTGATGGTCTTAGTCATTGACAACTCAAAACTACTTTATAATGGAGAGTATATACTAAATTCAAGTCTCTTTATCAAGGAATCTTAGTTAATATTTATAGACAACATGTTTTGCATCTTATAAATATGCAAATTACAGGCAATAGGCAAAAAAAATCTAATTAGCCAGTAGTTGCACAAAAGAAAATTGCAAGCTTTTAGCTTTTTCATGTTTGTTTTTTTTTTTTATGGTGATATTTAAAAGTACCTTTTTCAGTGACAATGTAATAATACCTCTCTCCTAATATTTCATTTAACCAGTATGTACATGCCAATGTTTTACAATTGTGAAAACTATACCCAAATTAGAAGTCAGTGCTGAGTCAATTGAAGACATTCTTATGTAAATATCTTGAGCTATGTATTTTAGGCTTTTGAACACTCCAGCATTGACTGTTGTATATAAGATACATGTTTTCCATAAAGTATCATGTTCTTCCCCCCTTCCCCCCAGCAGTCACGTCCTCATTAGTTAAAAGGTTTCCTATGTTTTATTAAAACAGTTGTAACACTGAGGTAGACCTCCCTCTGTTGCCACCTCTACAGTGACATCCTAAACACCCTAAATGTTTACACCCTAAGTGTCTCACTGTTTTTTCTGCCTGTATGCAACCAGACTGTCTTTAGTCTGTTTCTGAAAACTACTTGACTGGTATTTTTAAGTAGGAACAGATAGGCATGTGAGTTTTGGGGGTTTTTTTTGGCTTTTGCTTAAAGCTGGCAGGAAGCCTGTGAATGTAGTTAGTGTAGAACCAAGTCTGAGTTAATTTAACTAACCCCCCCAGTGGGGCACAATAACTCAAACTTCACTGTGCTGGTTCAAACTTGGCATTTTACTTCATGTATATACATTTGTCTTCCAAAGCTTGGAGACAGCAGAACACACACAACTCTGTTACTGAGGAAATATTGCCTTTATTTCATAAAAAAACTACCAACTGACTGTCTGCTTTCAAATAGGTTTTGTTTTTTTGTTGTTTTTTTTTCTTAAGTTAATATCTTGGGTGCAATTCTTCTGAAGGAAGATTAAATGTTTTTAATGTGGTTATCATTCAGAACATTGACTTAGTTTTTAGGCACTTAAAATATACACAGTTTTAGCTTAGAATAGGTTACCACCAGAGAAGTCTTCTGTTTTAATTATCTTTAGAAGCTACAGCATGGCTCTGACTATGCACTGACTCGTTGTAACTATATAACCTTCTTAGAGGGTTATAGAAGAGCTACCTTTAAATGTAAATATGAGCCTGCAGTTGATTATTTTACTTTTCTTTGTTCAGCAAGAGAGAACTATTAGAATTTGATAACAAGGCCATTAGGAACTATAACTAGTAATTTTACATGTTTTACTATGTCGAAATGTTTTTATGAAGATACTGATATGCCTTAGGATTTCATAAAAATAATGAATTTTCTGTAGACTACAGGACATTGCAATGCAACCTGGTGCATTGCCACTACACTCTTTGCTCTTCCACCTTTTCTGATGATAAATGGTAGTTAAACTTTCTCAATTTTGTGATCATTGATGCAATCCCAGAAGGTGTCCAGCATATGCTTAATAAGAATGTGTTCCTGAAATGGAAATGTGAGTAGTGGCTGTATTCAATCCAGCTCCATTTTACTGTTACAAATGTTTGTATAAAAATGTCCTGGGTACATAAGTAATAGTGTAGTATTATGATTAATATACATTATTATGATTATTATGCATTATTATGTAGCCCTTTAGCTTCATAACACTGTGTTGACTTGAGGTCCAGTAAAAATGAGGAAAGAAACTGAAAGAGAAGTATCTTTTTAAAAACACTATGTTGAAGTTTGGGACAAAGCCTGATTCTGATGGTGCCCAGAGAGTTATAGGAGTATGACATGCATCTGGTGTTCTTATCTAAAGTTTCATTCCCTTCATTGATCTGTGGGATTTTCCAGAGATTGGCAGAGTATCTTAATACTTCCTTGCCATAAATGGATTTTTATTCAATCCATTTTAAAATCACTTCTTTAATCTCTGTGATCTTTTAGTTGAATTTGCTTACAGCAGCAAGAACTTAAATTTTGATGCTTGTAGTAGCAGAAACTGATATTATAAATTCATAGATACCTGGGGGTTCTGATGATTTCTTAATTAGCAAAGTATCTGGAATGTATAAAGAAATATTTTAGATTTTAAAAAATCCTCTCTGAGAATGCAAACTATAAGAAAAAAAGAAATAATTTGATCCAAACTGTATAATGCTTTAGTTTGGATTAGGAAGAAACAGGACTCATTTTGCCTATGCTTATCACAGATCTACATAAAGGCAAAACTTGCAGTAAATATTGTGTTTTAAATAAATTATAATATTTGTCTCTGCAAAACCATATATTTGTTTGGGAAAAATCTTTTCCACCTTGAGCTGCAATTAAATCAACAGTTCTACAACTTATATCTGCAAGACTTCTAAATTCTACGATATTTAAAATAAATACTTGGAAAGATGGGGATCAAGTGAGAGCTTACTTGGCAAGTCTCTTTGGATACTGTATTTATTGTAAAATTGGGCAATGTTTCTTTATCACAATGTGCAAATCAGAAAGTATTTTGGAAGCATAAAATTTCAGGTAAATATCTAGAATCATTCAAAAAAATGCAACCAAACAAAAGTTTTGAAAGCATTTGAACATATATCTGCAATTTAGACTCTTTAAAGCTCTTTAAAAGTCTGGCATGTAATAAAACATTTTGTAAAATACAGTGTTATTTCACTACAAATGAATTCTAGCACCACTGTATTTAAATCTGGTTGATGAAATGCATTACCTCATATTTTTGAACTATAAACTTCTGTGGGTTTTGGATAGGTTTATATCATAGAAGAGCTTTATATGTAACAAAAACCAGAGCTAAATTATCAGTAAATCATGCAAATAAGATCTTTTTTCTTTCCCTTCTATTGACACAGAATTGGTGACTTTACTTGTGTACTAAAAATTCACCTGGTCTACACTGACAACAATGGACAGAGGACATAAATTTGTCAGACAGATCCTCTACTCGCACATTATACATCTGACAGAGCTTCCTAAGATAGAGTTGAACTTGTCCAAGGCTGTAATGGCCTAAGATTTACAGGGATATTTGAGATCTTAAGGAGTTAAGCATTTCACCAAGACAAAGATGCAAAATGTGAAGAGAAAGGCCAATTTGTTTGATTTCAGAGTTCTCTCTGCTTGCCTACATATGTGTGTGTTAATTGACATTGATTTTTCAGTGTCTTAGCATAATCTTTTCAAGTTTTCCTCTAGTTCTGTGGTTTTTAATAGACAGACATTTTACCTAATTTAGCTTTTACTGAAAAAATAATGTGATCCTCTGACAACATTTGAATGCAGCTTAACCTGATAAATACGCTCAAGATGAATTTGAATTACCTCAGGGGTAACAAAGTAATAGAAACGTATTTCTTGTAAATGTCATGCTGACTGATTTTATTTATTCTAGCTTTTAATTGCACATGGAATCTATTAAAAAAAATAGTTCTATTTAGGTTTTGAAAATTTATTTCACATTTATGTAGAAGAGGGTTTTGACAAATAAGATACAACATGAGCCAGGAACTGTAAAGAAGATTTACAGCATCATAATGGAGGGAGGCAGATACTACAAAGATCTGGGCTAGATCTTGCATTACTTACTGTGGGAAACAATGACCTGAAAGTAAAAAAAACCCAACATACTAAAATAAATAGATTATACTAATTCAAAGAGAGTCATAAACATCTAAACAAAATGGAAAGAAATAAGGAATACAGATGGAAGACAAAATAAACTGTGTTCAGTTAATAAACACCCAATATCTGTTTTGATTTGTAAATTGTTGGTGCAACGGTATGAAGTAGGTGTATAGAAATGGAGTCATTATGAAGTGAGACATCAGTGCAAGATAGAGAGAAAGCCTAGAGGACAGACAGTTTGTCAGTGTCAGCAGTTGAGAATGGAAAATTTTTCTCTTTGCATGAGACTCTCTCTTCTCTGTAGAAGAAGGGAGAAGCTGGAAGTGGAGTATGCAGAAACGATACAAACCCATGAAGCAATTAATTTCACTGGTGTCACCTGATTTGGACACCTGTATTGGGAAGGGAAATATTGTCCTTTGGAGTCACCTGTCTTTCTCTTTGACTAACCTACATTAGATGTGTGATGATGCAATGGACAATATTGGGTGAGATAAATCCTATCTTTTATGCAGGAAACATCTTCCTGAGAATGAAATATGTAGGGTTTCTCTAGACATTTCCTTGCAGTAATTGCTAGTGGCCTCCTCAGACCTCTTTATGTGGTAGCTGTCTTTCAGAATAACCAGTTTCTGTCAGAATTTCCATGTCAGATCTGGAGAAGTCTTTAATGATTTGTTAACTGTTTAGGAAGACCTATTTTTTGCCATGCTGGGGAGGCACTGCTTACAACCAGTCATAGCAGATGGATTTGCGACCAGTGTAAAGAGAAGAGATTAAAGTTGAGTAGATTTTATGGAACAGTTACAGAAGAAATTTCAGTAAAAAACTGCCTAGTATTCTCCCAGCAGAGTCTCCTTCTAGAATTAACTTCTGTCATTCTACAATACATTTTTGCTTTGCTGAAATTATTGGGATGTAGTATTGGTGCCCAATATGTTGTTCATGTACAGATAGCACAGAAAGTGGTTAGACATAGACAAACAAATTCAGTCACTCTGAAGACACTTTTGGGGTTTATACAACACAGATTAGACTTGTGACACTTACTGTAGTCAAGATGCTTCCTGGACTCACAATTAACTTTCGTAGTTCTACAGCATATTTTTTCTTTGCTGAAATTATTGCTGCCTTTTTTAACACCTGCTCTGCTTGTGCAAATATTCTTGCAATGTAGCTTTACCTTCCTAATTCTTAAATTGCCTGACAATTATTCTTGTAGATTATTAGAAACTGTAAAATACAAATGAGAGACAGCTGGATGTCTCTTTGGTAAAATTTAGGCCAGAGCTCATTTTGTGTTAGATCACACTTGAGAGATTGAGTGCAATACATAAACCACTAAATTATCATTTTCTGTGTTCGGTATTATGCTACACCAAGCAGAAAAATAAAAAGGTAAAAAATGAGACCAAATAAATGTACCTGTTATTTTCTTGTATTAAATTTAAACTAAAGGTAGGGGGGAATAAAGGGAATGCCAAAATATATTAGAAACCTGTAGACATCTTATGCTTATGCTTTCTTGATATATTTTAGTATTTAATTGTATTTTTTGGACTGACTGTAACACATGGTATGTGTAGGAAAAGGGGTGATATATTCAAATTTGAAGAATATAAGATCAACTTGCCCTCTTCTACTGTGAATCTCTAGATAAGGCAAGCCTGAGGCACATTCAGGAGGGTGAGACATTGTACCAGGAGCTTCTGCCCAAGAGACATCAGATCATCTAAACACAGGTGGATTTTGAGCAGAGCCATTGGCTACCTCTGTGCTGCACCACCTCACTCTCCCATGGTCTGAAGGGCTTTATTATCATGGATGAAAGGATATAGGTTCACCCTGAAATAAAAGAGAACCTCCTGGAGCAAATCCTATTTTATTGTTGTAATTAGGATTCGTTCTGGTGAAGGATACATGCCTCTTCTGAAACACTTTGGGATATAAGGAGTGACAATTTTTTTAAAGCTTCTCTCATACTACACATGTGTTTACATTATGAACAGTTGCTGCAAATACTTGGATGCATGAAATTACTCCTGTGCTTTCAGGGAACCACAGAGAATGCAAGGGGAGAGCTGAGACTTAGTTCTTTAGGTCCCAGGTCATACCTTAGAGCAGTATCATTTATCATTTATCACCTATGTATGAAATCAGCATGGATGTAAAATTGGATCAGCATTGTAGAGAATTGTAGCCTAGCCCTGTACCTTAATTAAAAGACATTATACATCCATGTTAAAACATGAGAGACTGATTAACAAATTAAACATTAATTAATAAAATGTGGGAGGTGGGTTTATTTTCTAGAAAGCCTGTAGAGTTGGTGACAAAGGAGGCTAAGGGATAGAGGAGCCATTTGTTTAAATAACTGAAGTTATTTTTGATAATTTCTCAGTCCTTTGCTTTTAAAGAGACCTTTTAAGGCTGGTGTGTGTATCAGTACCTTGCTCTGCTTGGCAAGTAGACAAGAGGAGTTCAAAGAACAAATCCACCTGCTAGTGAATTGAACAAGATGTTGTTGCTGCTAGTGAAAAGGTGATGATGCATAGAGTCACCTGGCATCAGTGAGCCTCTAGCAAATGTAATAGAAGTAATAGAAGTTTCTCTCCTTAGTAATAGAAGTTTCTCTCCTTCCCTGCTTTGTGTAGAGTGCTGCTGGGAGTACCCTGTCTGGCACCTTCATCCAGGGCCTTTTCTTTCTTTTTTTTCTTTTTTGTTTTGGTTGGTTTTCAGGTTTGTTTGTTTATTTTTGTTTGGAGGTGGGTTTTTTTGGTGGGGGATGTTTGTGGGGTTTTTTTGCTTTTAACCCTTTTTTTCAGGAAGGTTTTGTGTCTGCTAGCTTGAGCCTGAAGAAAGAACATTTATAATCTATTGCTTTTCTTTGATACATCTTAGCATCCTCACTCCTCATCTTTCATACCAAATTGTCTTACTTTTTATTCAGCTAGAAAAGCAACCTGCTAGAAGCCTTTTTTTTTTTCATTATGATAATCAGGTTCCTCTAAGAATAATATTTAACACTATGGTAGGAAGAGCGTAATTTTTGGTTGGAATGCTTTAACTCTGTCTTCATTGGTAAGATGCAGTTGAATTTATTTTAATTTGTTTGTTTGTTTGTTATTTTATATCACCATAAGGAAAGTGAGAAGGGAAATGCTATTTAGACTTACAGCATTTGGAGGATAAAATAGGACAAATAAGATCTATTCACATTCACTGCACTGTTAATATTCAAGTGTATGTGTGTTATAATGTTTTTACCAACGTGCTATACAACACTCAGGTGCTATAAATTCAATACAGTGTTTCCCAATCCGTTTGGTTTTGGAGAACTGTAAGGAGGCAGAAGCCATTGGTATTAGGGTAGTGACTCCAAGTGCAAGGGTGTGCTTTTTTCTTTTGAAAGCTATTCTGTCTGTCAAATTATCAGTTTTAGAGCTGCTTTTAAAAAGCTGTTTATCAACACAGCTGTAAAGGGATTTATGCCACGTTAGTGTAGACTCACAATGCACAGGTCTGAAATAATTTTTCAATAGTTTTCCTTTCAGCACACAAAGCACTGGATTCATCTCATATAACTCCAGTCTTCGAAATGAGGTAGCTGGAATAGGAATATAGAAGCTATATTCAGCAGGGAGTGAAAGGCAGATGTGAAGGGTTTAAATTTCATAAAGTAGAGAGCAGCAGCCGCCTCAAAATTAAATCTTTTAAGAAGGTTAAGATATGGAGGAGTCAATTTCAGCACTCAAGCTTGAAGATTAAATTTAAGGGCAGGCAAATCAAAATGCTTCATTGTGGTTCTAGCCAGTATCAAACAGAAGTGTAAGATTAATAGATGGGGCAGGGAGGCCAGGTTCTTCCATTGCTTTAGATAACTCACCTAACATACTGGTGATAGTCTAATGCTTAGTGGAATTTGGGAAACCTGTATGATTAAGTCAGATTTTAGAGGAATCCTGAAACAACACAACATGAGACAAACTATGGTGATTTACCAGATAAATTTATCATTGAGTGAAACTCTGAGTCACAAAGGCTGGGTGTTCATTTCTGTTTTACTGGTGGAATGAAATACAGAGATATGATCATCGGCATCTGACCTAGTTAACTGAAGTTGCCCAACCTAATTAGTGGTCATTCAGTGTCAAAAAGGTGGGCAAGAATAATCTTCTTGGAGTTTTTATGTCTGTCTCCTGAATAGATAAGGACTGATATTTAGTGAGATGAAGAAATCTGCTCAGTATGCTGTAACTCTTTACATTTCAAAGGAAAATGATTAAAAATAACAGAGAAGAATTAATGGCTTGTAATCTAAGGCCCCAAAATATACTTATTTAAATGTAGATGATAATTTCGTGTCTGATATTCTTCTGAAATATCATGGTGTTATTCTATTTTCTCAAATGTTTATTGAGAAATATATTCAGACTGTATTTTGCATTTGTGACTTTTTTTTTCTATACCTAATTCATTACTGCCAGGGAGGAAGTTGACTATACACCTATACACAAGATGTATTTGTGTATTTGCTTTCATTTATGGTTGACTGAAATTCAATATGTTATTCATATACAGATAGCACAAAAAGTAGTTGGACATAGATAAGCAAATTCAATAATTCTGAAGATATCTTCTGGACTTATGTAACACATTGCAGGCTTGGGACACTTACTCTGGTCAAGACACTTACTGGACACCCAGCTGAGACTTGCCCTGATAAAGGCTTGAAGATTATAAGGCCACAACTCCAGCATAATAAAGAATTAATTGTGACATTGTTTCTGTATTTATTTATCTACTTATTTAAGGCTATGATTTTCTTAAACATTGTCTAATAATCTTTTGATTAACTTATGTAGGCTCAGGCCAGACTGAAAATATCTGTCAGAACTTGTGTACAAATTCCAAACCTAGTTTTTCAGAACAGTAATTTATCCCTAGAAAACCCTAACCAACCAAGCAAGCTGAAAACCTTCATATATAATGTGTTGTCCTCCTTGAGTGCAGAATTTAATATGCTTTTAAATGGTTTGTTTACATCAAGAAGTGATTTTGGTCCACATGAATTGGATGCCAGGACCTCAGGTTTCACTGTTCAGATTTGCCACTACTGATCCCCAACAATTTGTCATGCTTAAGGCAACGTGGCCTTTAGTAGTCCTGGGGCACTGAAGTCAGATGAACTGGGTTTAAATGAGTCAGCTACAGAAGGGACCCAACTTCCTTCTTTGTATTAGAGATCAAACTAGTGACATAAAATGACAACTAACCTAGAATAAAAAAGAAATTTCTGACAAAAAGTGAAAAAAAAAATGGTTTGTCATAGTATTGTCTTTCTTTTTAATAAGGTTTTGCAATTTATAATTGTCCCTTCTTTTCCTAGTGGGGAAAAAAACTCCAAACACAAAGAGCCACCACCACCAAAAAAAATAGTAATCTATAGCAGTAATTCTCTTTTAATGTTTAACACCTTGATAAATACAGTAACTGGATTAATAGCTACTGTTCACAAGATACTTTACTTTTCTATTTTTCTTGTTTGATAGGTGATATATGCCCTGAACACTAAGAATGATGAACATGAGGACAGTATACAGGCTCTGAGAGAGGCTCATGAAGAAGAAATTCAGAATATTCTTGCTGAGACAAGAGAAACAATTCTCCAGTGTAAAAGCAAAGTTGAAGAAGAACAGTTACTAAGAAAGCATATTCAGGCCCTTGAAATTGCAGTGGCACAACACAAGAGATTGAAGGAAGAAGCCTTGGCAGAGTTAATATTGTGTAAAAAGCAAGCAGAAGAGAAGGAGTCAAGAACAGAAGTGAAAAATGCACAGATAGGCCTTTCTACAGACAGAGTAGATACCAATGCAGGCTTTGAAAACAAACTTCTACGTTTAAATCAGGAGTTTGATGGACTTCTAAATGAATGCAAAGCATTTAGAGGAGAAAATCTAGACAAAAAAGTAAATTTAGATGAAAAATGTAGCATGGAAAGATGCACTGTAATAAATGAGATGAAAAACCTGAAGAGCAAGAACCAGCAAACAACTGAAGAATACACTCAGGAAACAAGAAAACTGCAAGCCCCTTGTGAGACAGAAAAAGAGACTCTGAATAAAGCTATGCAGCAATCTGTGATAGAAACAAACTGTCAGCAAAGAGAAACAGAGCAAAAGAAGAGCTCAGAGACTGAGGAAGGTTTTTTGCTGCAGCAGGTAAAGAAGCTGGAAGCAGACCTAGAGGAGAAAAGCCAGAAGATAAATGAGAGGAAGAAGCATTCCCAGAAGCTGAAGGAGCGAATACAGGTAGAATATGAGACTGGAATCCCTATCTCTGCCTGAGAAAGTGCAAATTATCAGTTCTTTAAAATTTGGGAGAGGAGGGTCTTTTAAATATCATGTTGATTCAAATACTTTTTAAGTAGTAAAGCAGTTTTAGAGGCTTAGAATGGAAATAGGAATGTTATAATGCTGACAGCTTTAAAGAAAGTGTTAAGATGATTAGTAACTCATTAGGAGTTACTTTGAATGCTAGAATTTGTATTCCTTGAGGGAGGAGTGAAGTAAAATTTATCTGTTGGCTGAACAGAATTTTACTTTTCCTGCCCAGAAATGCGACAAGCACAGCAGGCACTACTGCTGCCAATGAGTGTTTACAGAGTGGTCTCCTTTTACCTTGTGGTTGTCAATAGTATAGTGCATGGATAGGAAGAGGGTTAGAGAAGAGATCTGAGTTGGCAGTTCAGGAATCCCGTTTCTTTGTATGGCTCTTGCAGCAGTGGCTTGTACCAAGTGCTGTTTAATGAAGTGTCCTTTACACTTGTGAAGTTTTATGAGTTGAGCCATGAGACTTTTGCCGTTGGTTCTCACCTTGCACTTTGCCTGCCCACCCTCACTGTTGTGTATCTCACACATTTGCAGCACAGCTCTGCAGACCCTTCCTGGTTGCATCATGTGTCAGATGCAGTTTCAGAGGTTGGCATGTCATGGGAAATGTGCCAAACAGCTGCTTTTGGTACATAAGGTCAGAGTGCAGGAGAGATGCTGATGCACAGTGCTGCAATTGAAGCACCCAGCCATGCTCTGATCTCAACAGTTCAACTTCCTTCTGATACTTTTGGTCCTTTACATCACATAAACCCACCTGCCAGACATGCCCCCAGCCCTATGACAGCAATCTTGGAGTATTACAGAATTTTAAAAATTGTTCCCTAATGGGAAAGATTTCTCCCTTTAGAGGAAGGGAGCTCCAGAATTCTGCAGGGAGCAGGGTCATCCCAGTCAGCTGTGATCTTCCAAGGCAGCCCTTAACTGCTTTCACCATCTGCCCTCACATCTTGCTTGCCACTATTGTTTTGCTGATGATGCAGAGTTCTGAGCTACTTCTTTGAGGATATACTTAGATGGAGTTCAGCCTTCAGTACAGTCATTACCTCTTAGTTTTACAAGATCAGAGGATGAATTGAATACACCTTTCCCAACATTACTCTGATTTCATTGTCTCAGTGTGTAGATGTGTAGCAGAAAAACCTCTTTTACAGAAAAGTGGAGAGGATGCAATGAATGGCAGAGATGCAGATAAGCCCTTTTTAAAAATTCAGTCAATCTGTAATATCTATTTCAATACTTAAAAGTATCCTGACTCTGAAGAAGTTGGAAGCATTAGAGGGGAAGAGAGAAAGGAAGATTTTTTTTTTTTTTGTGGGTATTTTAGGTAACATTCAGGGAAAATAAAGAATAAACTCATGAAAATTTATACACATGGTTTAGTCTTCTGATTTATTGTATAAGAAATGCAGTAGTTTAGGAATAAATACTGTAAAATATGATAGGAAGTGAAGTAAGAGGGTGGTGTCATTAGCAAATTATTTTCTAAATTCAGTATCAGCTGGATAAAACTGAAATGTTTTCTGAAGGACATATGCTCAACTTGTAAATTTCAAATCCTCTAAATCTGTGGAATGAGGCTGATTTACATACCACTGGAGTATAATGCCTTGAATCTTGGAAGAGATACCCTCAGACTAGGATAAATCTGGAAGGAGGAAAGAGTTAGATGTGATGTTTTTTTCTGTTTCTTTACAATTTGAACAAAAAAAAAAGTTTCTTCTTTCTAAGTTGACTATTTCTTATGCCACCATTAAATAAATTTTTTTTCAGACTTCTATGGACAATGGCAGACAGGGAAACAGAAACACCTTTTTAATCAGAAATACCTTTGGGCATTAGTAAAGACTAGCAGGAAAAGCTATTAAAAGGCTTGAAAAGTGAAAAGACTGTTGTTTCAACAAGATGAATTCTCCTGTTTTCTCCTTAGTGTATGCCAAGAGGTTTGAGACTTCTGCATGAAAGGCATTACATTAGTACACATTTATTATTATTACTGTAGAAGGGAGAACACAAGGGTTGACAAATCATTAAGTCTGATCTGTTCAGTTTAGTTTTGTAAGAATTCTGGCACATATGCCAGAGATAAAAGTGAAAAGCTACCTTGAAGTTTTGAGCTATAGGGACTGTTAAATACAAGTTAGTTTTAACCCTGAGGTTTTACTTGACATTCATATAGGAAAAAATGGCAATTTTATCTGAGAGAGTATTGCAGTATTATGCTAGACATCTGAAACTACAACTAGGACCTCCAGAAATCAAACATTAAATATGGTTCAAATGTTTTCCATTAGTTATGGAAAGACGACTCCCAGCAAGGTCTGTAGGACCCAATTTTTTCTGAGTTTAGGCATCTGTGTAATGGATTATGTTAGAAACTATTGCATTTCAGCAACTGTAAAACACCCTGATTGATATTAATTAGCTTTTTGGCATAAGTTATCATGATATTATTAGAAGTATAACCTATTCCAAGTTTAGGATAATATCTGACATCTTTTAGATGGTAACTATTGATGGGTATTCACTATACAATGATGCCAACTATTTGTGAGGGAAGTGCTCCACACCACAAATATTCTGGCAGCAGAGACAGTTTAAGGGTATGGAAGAACAAAAAATGCATTTAAACAAGCTCTCTAGGTGATTTATTTCATGGAACACCAAGAGAGAAAATGACCATTTATTTTTTATTACAAGAAAATTACATATGTGATAAACGTGAAAGTAATGTCATGCATATTTTAGGATTTGGAAGTGTAGCTTAAGTGAACCCAGCCAGAAATTCTGGGATCAAAATGCAGAGTAAAAAAAGAGGAAGATCTAAGTGCAGTCAAAGAGAGAAATTCACATCAAGAAAAGGAAATCCTGCATAAAGCAGGTAAGATGCTCATTAATGTCATTCTAAAGTATTTCCCATGTTAGTAGTCACTGATATTGGAAATTCTGCAAGTTATTTATGCTACTTGAAATGTAAATTTGGGTACCACAGAAGATATGGGAACTGTACTGAATTCCCAAAGCAAAGCTGTTAATAAAGTAGATGAACTGAAACATCAAGTAACGCAGCTGCAGCAAATGACTTGTACCAAAGAGAATCAGAAAAAGAGCAACTCTGAAGATATGCAAGAGCTTTAACAGGTGATTTGCTCTCAAGTATTCAAAGGCATGGCATACCAAAAGTACTGAAATCAACACAGCTTTTTTTTAAGTTTGATGGCTTTATTGTACGGGAGTCAATCCTGTAAGATTCCCAGATCTCTGAGCTCATTCAGTGGAACCCTGACTTATGTTCATAACCTGAAGTACATGAGTTTCTGCAAAGACAGCAAAGGAGCTACAGACATCCTTGGGCTAGACCAGGGCATAGTGTTCAACTGCTTCTGTAACCAAATCCCTAAAGAGAACAATGTCTAAGGCAGACTTTCTCTGCTGAGGTCAAGTTGGAATACTGATTTATTTATTTTTAAATATAGACAATTGTTATTCTGAAAAGCTGTGCAGAAATGATAGCAGGAATAAACTCTGTGAAATGAGGAATGTGTGTATCCTGAGAGTACCCTCTGTACAATATCTCCCCTTAAGCAACTGTTCAGCCCTGAATCTTTTCTATACTTTTTACTTCTCTTAAACTATTGTTAAGCTACCACTCAGGAAAATTAGACTTGGCATCAGAGTCAGCAAATTGTCTACTGTACTTTTTGAAGGACTAAGGTTGTCCTTGAGGGAGCCTGCATGATTGGAAGTGAGTTACACACCCAAGCTCAAACCAGAACAGCAAAAACCCCCAAAACATTCCTAGACTGCAGAAGAGACTTAGCATTCTGAATCAATATAGTTCTACGTTTTTAACTAAAATAAAGCCGATATTTTTCAATGGAGTATTACCACCTAAATAGCATTTTCACTACAAAATCTACCCTGAGATTTTTTTTTTTTTTGTACAATATATCTAGTGTGTTTTATAGACTATGGAAACTGTAGCTGTTTACAAGGAGGATATGAAAAAAAGAGAACTTTCTTTGTAAAATCAAACATCAGTCCTATAGGGAAAATATTTGTCTGAAGGAATAGCTGTTAAAATGAATGATAGATCATAACATGAAGGATACAAAGGAAATCAGGCCAGTCTAAAACCTCATGGAATCTGGAAAAAAAAAAAAAAAAGCAGAAGGTAGGAATGTTCTTCTATTTATAGATTATTCATCTGGTTTTAATCTTATTGGTCACAGCAATATCATTTGAATTAGGCTCACTGTAGGCACTTTGAATTAACATAAAATTCCAGGATTTTCTTGCTACAGAAAAAATCAGAAAAAGAACAAAAAAAAGGTCAGACTGCTGTATTTCTGTGAAGAGCTCCGAGGGCAGGAAGGTAAATTTATCCTTGATGTGATAAATGGCCTTCTTAGCAATATTTATGCTTTCATTCTTTGCATGTGGCAGTTGGCTTTTTTTTTAAAAGATCCTTCCTGAAGAATGCATTGTGGGTGTTATTTCAAATTCTGCTGTGAATTATTACTCAGATAAATTAATTTCATCAGAATTTTACACTGTTTAGGCAGAGGATCTGTAATTCTATAATGTGTTGGTAAATTGATTCAGACTGCATGTGTTACCAATGAAATTACAACTATTTACAAATACATGCATACGTATATATATATATAAAAATGTGCTTATTTAACTTTTGTCAGAACGAATGCTCATCTTCTTGTAGATCCAAACAACTTACCTGAACAATAACTTTTTTCCAGTGTGTTTTAAGTGGTTAAGCTGCTATTTTTATGCTGTTAGGTTGTTGATACGCCTTAGCAGCAACTGACTTAAGAGATTCTTCAAAGAATTTCACTTTCATCAGAGCTGCTGTCTGTGACTGAATCCTTTGACTTTAGGAAATTTGCAGTCTCTAATGTTTCTGTGCAGTAGGAACCTAAACGTGAGCTGAATTCTATTCAAAGGGACGATAACCTTGAAACAGGTGTTTAGTTTTAAGCCTGTGCTTTATCTTCATGTTTTGATCAAAAAGACAGTTAAATCTGCTCCTTTTTGTACAGGCAAAACTAAAGCTAATTCTTCCCTTGCAATATTCATGTGTCTGTTTAATTCCATCCTTTAATTGCTACCTAAGTTTTACACAGCTGCGTGTGAGAAGGAGCTGTACAGGATAGGGGAGGTGTTAAATAGTTATTTTTTTTTCTTTTTCCTTCATTTTTAGTGTCTGAAGACACTTTAGAATGTTTTTTGAGTTAGCAAACTTGCACAAATAGGCAGAGCAGGTGCACTAATAAACCTGTAATGCATATCACTGCAGGAAGTTTCTAGAAGTTGTGCATTCAGTCTTTCTTCAATAAGTAATTGCTAACGCTTGCTGCAAACAAATGCTAAAAGCTCTTGGTCACTGTCTTGCAAGTGATGCTCTCATTGATTTGCCAGCAACACGGTGATTTTATAATTCTAATTTTTTAAATATTATTTTATTTTTACTTCCTCACCATTATTTTCTTTATGGATGCTGTCAGATATTGCTTCCTTTGATTCACTTTTCCACTAATTGGCCATTAGTCATCTTGTTATTTATATGACCAATGTATATTTATGGTTTTTCAAATCTTGTGGATGACTCTTGCATACTAAATTATTTTGAACATTACCAACACTCAAGGAAAATCAGTCTGACTCTTCATGCTATAGAGTTTTATATCTTAGGGAAGCTTTCAGTAGAAGATTAGTATAATGTGAACTGTATTGCCTCATACTAATATTAGAAAGAACCAAACCAAACTGTTTACACAGTTTAAATTAAATAACATGAGTGACATTAAATGACAGTAGCATGTATCATTGTGTGCACTGCTGTATTATCTATGTTAATTATCTAGGTTAATTTCTCCTATTATCTAGGAGAAATGTGTTCTTTTTCATGCTTCATGTTTTGTCTCAGCTATTGCATGCTCTTGTCTTTCCATTTTTTCCTTTTTTTTTTTTTTAACTTTTAGGAGCTCCAGACACAGCTAGATGAATTTAAAAGAAAATCTGAGTGTGAACTAAAGCAACTGGAGAAAGAGAAAGAGGTTCTAACAGGGAAACTTCAAAACTCTTCACTTGAGGTAAACTGGGAATAAATGCAATGCAGTAATAAAAAGTGTCTTCATTTTTCATGCCATCTGAGAGATTCTGGATTAGATTTTAATACTATTTGTTGTGTATATCACTCAATAAATATGCAAGGACTCCAGATAGAAATAACTGCTTTGAAATATCTATGAAGATTTGGACAAACCTATTTATTTCATATATTTCTCTTTGGAGATGTGCTAAGGTGCTTTGGCTATATCAGGGTTGCAGAGTGACTCTGTTTACAGGACAAAGTGAGATTAGAATCTTCATTACAACTCCTGTTAACTTTCTGATGTTTTTTAATGCATAGAGTTGTATCTTCACTGATTCTAACCAGTTTCACTTCCCTCAAGTTCAGTGGGAGTTTGCACGGCAGCCGCTCTGCAAAAGCTGCAGACCTAGATCTTCTTCAGCTGACATTTGTAGACTCTCAGTGGCCATAAGAAGCTCTAGTTGAGTATTTAAAGACAGAAAAAGGACAGACAGGCTCATCAGGAGGCTAAGGAAAACATCCTCCCTTTACTGCCTCCACTTTCCCACATGCCATTACTACCCCTTGGTGTGCATGTTCCAGCAATCAGGGCACGTGTTGTGCCCATTTACCACAAGCAATGCCTGTTTCCTCTCCCATCTGTGCTATGCTGGCTGTACTAGTTATGAGTGCAGCACGGGTTTTTGTTTTTCATTTCTCCTCTAAAACATATTTATACATTCTGTTATCAAACAGTGACATTCTGACATTCAGTCTATCTCCCAGTCTTACAAATACAGAATTTAAGTGTAGTTCAATGTTCTGAAATTTCTGGCTATTTTTAAGTTTCATTATATGTTTCTGCATGCCACTGTTTCCTACAGATTCTTCTCTGAGAGAATTTTGGGTCAATCCAACCTATGTTGGTCTATTCAGAGTGAAAGATTTATGACATCAAGGTTATTCCTCAAGTTTTGCAGATATAAAAAGTAAGGTTGTGGGTCATCAAGTTACTTTTTTTGAAATCAAATGTTCAGGACAGTAAAATATGAAAGCAACTTATGTTTTCTAACTGCTCATCCACTCGCATCACAAGATCATGGTATCATGGTAAATTAAAAAAGAGTGGTGGAAAATTATTACCACTATAAACATAGACATAAATAATATCAAATAGTACATAGCATGCTATATGTTATGTTCACAACGCCATGATAAATATGAACAGATATACTAAGAAACATTTCAATGTATCTTAGAATCTGACTGCTCTCAAAAAGGAGAAAGTACTCCATTTGAAGAGAAATTTTGCATTTTTCTTGATTACTTCAAAAGTTACTTTCTGAACGAATTACTTGGCAGTATTGCCAGGGCAGTGAAGTCATTTCAACTTGAAATAGTTTCCTGCTATAGGTACATGAATATTCACAGCCAAGAAAGCACCATTTACTATATAATGTTATGTTTCACTGAGAGCGTATTTCCCATCTGGAAACCTTTGCAATGGCTCAGCCCAAAGCTTCCGCCTCAAAGGTTAGGCAATGTGCTGTTACTAATCCAGTTCTAACCTGGATACAATTTCAGATCTAAAAATAGCTTCCTTGGCTGCCTAAGACCTGTTTTTGGTTGACATAGCTGGAGCACCATGAAGAATAGGCAGAAGCATGATAATTTAATCTCTCTGGGGTTACACTTCAAAGTGGCAGTATTTTGGTATTAATAAGATTTTTATGGCTAAAGAAATCAGACTTGCGTCTGTTTGGTCCTTTGGAAGGAAGGAAGTGAGATCCTGTATGGGTTGAATGCTAATTCATTAAGGGCCCTCCAGTTCCTTGGTTTTGGACTACAGTATCTTGGTACCACAGTATAAGAAAAATATGAAGCTATTAGAAAGTGTCCAAAGGATGGCTACAGAGAGGGTGAAGGGTCTGGAGGGGGAGCTGTATGAGGAGCAGCTGGTTTCACTTGGTCTGTTCAGCCTGGAGGAGATTTGAAGGGAGACCTCATTGCAGTCCAGAACTTCCTCATGGGGGGAAGTGGAGGGGCAGACACTGATCTCTTCTATCTGGCAACCAGTGACAAGGCCTGAGGGAATGGCCTGAAGTTGTGTCAGGGGAGGCTTATGTGGGATATTAGAGATAGGTTTTTCTCCTAGAGGGTTATTGGGCACTGAAACAGGCTCCCCAGGGAAGTGAGCACAGTACCTAAACTGACAGAATTCAAGGAGTGTTTAGCCAATGCTCCCAGGCACATGGTGTGACTTCTGGGCATGGTGCTGTGCAGGGCCAAGGGCCAAGAGTTGGACTTCTATGATCCTTGTGGGTCCCTTCCAACTCAGAATATTCTATGTTTCTGTTCTTTTCTGGAATTAGAAGATACGTAAAATGAAAGTGCAAACATCAGCTTGTCATGCAAGACAAGCTCATGTTTGCACTTCCATTTTATGTAATTGCAAGACAGGAGGAGGAAGCCTGATAGGATGAAAATGTTTGTTTCTTAAGCTCTAATATGTTAGAAGTACCAGGATTCATGAAAAAGAATTTATTTGTATGCCTGATACATTTTTGTAGGTCTTTTCCCCTTAATCACTGAAAAATAATGGCTTTAAAACTACTTTTCCATCCGGTTTCTTACAACATTGTCTTCCTGGCTTAGCCTAGTTCTGGTTAGTATGATCTTTTGTTTCATGTTAGAAGTGCTTTGGGCCAATAATTGTCTATGAAGAGTTGGAGAAGTTTATAACGTTGTGACCACAGATGAAATTTATATATGCCTCTTTTCATCTTTCCTGCCTAGATGGCCAATTTGCTTAAGAAGTATTCTGAGTAACACTTCTCCTGTTTCAAATTTTTCTATTATAAAATATGCAGCTTATTCTTCTAGCACATTTTTTCTCAGTCCTTTTCTTTTCAAGAAGCCCATAAAAAATGCACCCTTGAGTGTAGTGATGCTAATGCATATTGTGTTTGCTGATAGGAGGGACTGTACAGCACTAAGTCTTTCACATCAAAGGTTAGTTTTATAAGGAACTGCAGTGCCTAAAAACTCTGGTGTTTCCTTTCTTTATATAGGAAAACATTGGCTTGAGTTCAATAGGTGTGAAGGCAAAGTAGCTTTTTTTCCTGTAACCAGAAACCAAAGTGCCCCTTTGATTAAATTATTTGATTTATCTCATATTTCTTTAAAGAGTAATAAAAAAAATTCTTCATCTCTTGAAACAGAAGATGGTTGGCAAGTGGCTCTGGCATCTGCCTATTCTTGGAGTATATCCAGGCCACAGACAGATCCCATTACACAGACATATTAAAGACAATTAATGTTTTTCATTACGAATAGTATTTGGCAATTATTCTTCACTAGCTTGATCAGACAAATATTTTTGTGTGTGTTTCATTGGATGACACAATGGAAGAAGCCACGAAACAATTGGATGAATAGTGAACTTAAACTCAGTCTGAGGCAGATGAAGCTAGGTGCTCTTTCAAATTAAATATATCAGTTTTGTTGAATAGCTTCTGCACAGCCTTAGGCCTGCCTTCTGGTTTGTGCTGTATTGTTGAGCAAATTGAGCTATGGATTGCACATGTGACATGCAGACAACTTGAAATTTTTAAAAAGTACTTGATGAGCAACAGACAGTATATGCAAAAAGACTGTCATTCTTCACTGAAAAAAGGGCTCCTTCCACAAAAGAAGCATCTTCCTGTTTTTTCATAGAGCAACACAAGCTAATAAAAGGTACTCAACTTTACATAATTCCTCTGCATTGTGAGTGCAGCCATTAATCCTATCCTGCTGACTTACTTTTCTGGAAGGTGGCTCAGCTGAAGCAAATGTTAGAACAACAAGCAAATAATTTCAAGGAGTCACTGAAGAAACATAATCTACAGTCTAACAAAGAAAAAGAGAAGCTTTTGCAGGATCTTCAAAACACCATTAAAGAAAACCAAAATGTTAAACTGCAGTTGGAGGCATCACATCAAAAAGTCTTAAAAATGTTGGAGAAAAGCAAGAATCAGGAACTCAAGGTTAGTGTACTACATACTAATGTAAAAAAAATTACATATATTTATGGGGTAAACCATCTAAGTGAGAGCCAATTATGAAAACTCAGTTACCTCCAATTAGTTTAATTATGGGTTGCTATTGTTGCACATAATAAATTATGCTGTGATTTTGAAACCTCCTCATCATCAGACTGGGAGGGTGGATTGATTGGTGGTTTGTGGGATTTTTGGTTTGTTTTTTTCTAATTTCAATATATTAACTTAGACCACAGAGTGAATATAATATATACCTATTTATATATATATATATACTCCAATGTATATATAATATACATTGCAGTCAGGCTGCAGTGAATACAGGCTCCTTTATCTGTGCACCTGCTTCGAAAATACAAAGAAATTCCTTAGTGTATTAATAACAGGATTCAATTTTATTTTTCGTCCATTATTAATTTATACATAAATACTTAAGAAATATAATAGACACATATAATGATGTGTATTGCCTTATATACCTTCAAGAAATCAATTCAGTTGGTGGATGACCAAAGCTTTTAAAGGTTCAAGTGAATTGATTTCAGTGACAAAATGTCAATGCAATATACTGAAGTTCTAAAGACAGTTGCTGTCTGAGAAAAAATCAACTTGAACAATGTACATGTGATTGTGACAGGGAGCTCAGATGTCCCTGTTGGTTCCCACAGTTTAGAGCACTTTATAGGTAATAAAACCACCCTACGTAGAATTTGATATTTTGTTTATATATTCCAAATAAAATTCCAGTTTTGACAAAACCAAGCTGAAGGCAGTGAGTTGATAAGAGTGAAACTGAGGACAGGAGTTTGCTCTCAGAGCCACTACAGGGCAACTGCTTCATCATTTACTGTGTACCAGTTCTAATGACAGTGGAAACGTGACCCAAGAATGATACAAGGAAAGAGAGCAGCTTCATCTGACACTGTGACAAATAACGACAGATCAGATCTGGGGGCCTTTGTATGTTTAATAAAACTTTCTTTCAATGTCAAATAGTTCAAAGATATTGGTGTTATTATTTCATCATGCACAACCAATCTAAGAGGCAATACACTGATAATTTCTTGTACCTATTAAGCGTTAATTTTTAACTTCAGCTCTTTTTTCAGCTTGCATTGATAAAATGTCTTGTAAAGTGGTGATGAAAATTAAAGTTCTACAATGAAAGGCCAGATTCATTCTAGCATTACAATTAAAACAGCAAGTTGATAAATAAGCTCCAACTACTTTGTTTTGGGGGGACTTTTGCTTACAGGAGGCAGAAGAACGTTTGAAAAAGGAATTTAATGAGACTTTGAAGATCGAACATCAGTCTCATAGGCTGGAAATACAAACCTTGGAAGAGAAAGCTAAAAAAGAATTACAAGATGAACTTGAGCAGATACAAAAGCAGCAAACCCTGTTGCTAGGTATAGTGTCTCATGTCATGTACAGTTCCTACTGCTTGGTTATATATATGCTGAGAACCACTGACTTTGATCCCATTCTTTTTGTTTTCCATCTTCTGGGAACTCAGGTCTTTGTAAATCTCTTTTTTCATACCCTGCAATTTCAACAATATAGTCTTAACATTCTTTGTTAACCAAGCTCTCAATTGTCAGCAGCAAAACGTTGCTGAGAGAATAGTATGGTGTACAACATTCAAGTATGCATTTTCAGGCATATTAGATTGGAAAATTAGTTTATATGACTTTACTCTTTTTTTTCTATGTTGAGATGAATATTTATATGTGCTTCAAGTCTTTTCTACTCAGTTCAGCAGTGGAGATCAGTTGCTCCCTATGTACTGTTTAGTCAGTTTCAAAAGGGTGACAAAATGTTTAGAACTAAACAAAACACTGCACTAGCAAGATGTGTAGTATCTCCAGGTTTAATCTCAGGTTATTAAAGCTCATCCATGAAATATTTTTTAATTAAAAGAAGAATAATTTGGAAGTATTTTACATACAAACTGAATTTTATTCTTGGGGTTTTTTCCACTGGTAATTAAAATTTGCTAGAAAGATTTCTTGCTCTCTGAAGTTTATACATTCAATAGATAGATTCTCTTCTTCAAGAAAAATAGTAGAGAGACAACAGAGATAAAAACTTTTTTATTCTTGTACTTGCACTTAATATACAAAAAAGTTGCAGTATATGACAGATGAGCTTTCATAAGCATTGTACTTCTCTGATACAACAACCAGAGCTCTCCTCAGTCTGCCTTATGGCCCTCTATAGAACCAGTTGAATCAACAAGGAAGCTGAGGGGTGCTCCAGTAAAGTTCAAGATTAGAAGAAAGTGTCGTGGTGTTGCAGTCTGCAATACAACTGCCACAGGATTAGCTCTGACTCTGATGCTGACCCATTGCTTTTGTAGCTCCCTATCATCTCACTGTTGCTCAGCTGAGGTACCTCTCTAGTAATATGAGGCCATTATGCTTAATGGGAAAGGAGTTGAGGAACAAAGCAAGATGTAATGTGTTAATATTTTCATCTACATTCCCTGTATCTGCCTTCCCCATCCAGCTGGCCTCTGGCTGCCTGAATGATTGTCTGTCTGATTGTTACTAGGATCTCTAAGGATGGAACTCTCTGAGCAACAGACATCATGCACGAACCTAAAGAAACAAATAGAAGAACTACAGATGGAGCTGAGGAGTGTGAGGACGCTGAAGAAGCAACAGGCAAGGGACCAATTTGTACTTCATTGCCATGTTGTGTTTAGCAAAAGCAATAGTATCAAATTTCTCTCTCCAGTGATAATAAAATTATACAGTCTCTTCCAGAAATGGAATGTGTTTTCTGCCTTTATGTCTCACTTTAATTGTTTATAATTTTTTCCCTATGGGCAGGGTTTTTCTTTCCAATTAAAGATCATAATCTACAAAGAAAGTAAATAAATGAATGCTGCAATAAAATAAATTCTGGGGAGACTATGGAATATATTCAGGAAATTTCTATCCCTGATTTTGTCTTGCACATATATAGCATGGAACATATAATTGAAAAATCAGATCACAGAAATGCAATGCACACAATTCCGGGAAGATGTTAACATTAAAAATAAAAAGCTGTAAATAACTAAATTTGACATTTTTCTTAGGAAGGAAGTAGCCAAAGCCAGATCAGATCTCTCCACGATGAACTGGAAAAATGTCAGAGTGAAATTTCTGAACTCAAGAAAGAGAATTTACTTTTGAAGGACACAATGGAGCTGCTCAGTGCTGAGTTGGAGTTACAGAAGCAAGAAGCTGCACAGCTTCAGGATAGAGATAAACAGCATAGAAGGTTTGCCTTGAATTCACACTTGACAGTGTTATCTAGAGATTCAATAATAATGCCAGCATGAATGGTGTTCTAAGTGCAATGCATGTCAGAATCTTTCCTTTCTAAAGTACTAATTTTTGAAGCTAGGAATTTTGCAAAAACAGTAGTTCATTTCACATTTTCCTCCAGCCATAATAGATGCATTTGAACTAATTGTTCATTATATGTCACAGAAAACTATGTCTAGTGTATACCCACAGGAGTGACCTTAGAAAATGTGCATTTTCAAAGGCACTGGAAGACATAAATCCCAAACTCACCAAAGAGCTATTAAAAAAACTATAGATGTCCCAGGGTTTTATATATACTCTCTGCAGCTGAAACCAACAGACTGTTAATTCTGAAGGGACACTTGAGAATGCCATATATACCCTGTAAGGGTTTGCTTTGGCTGCAGCAGCCAGCTTTGCACAGGGGAGGTGAGGGATAGTCACAGCGCCTCTGGGCTGATGGTGAGCCTGGCAGTGTGAGCTGCTGTCAGGACACAGGAAGGGCAAGGTGACTTGAGTCTTGGCCATCCTGGAGAAGGTAAACCATGTCTTAGTGTGGCCACAGGCTCTGTGCATGTGGTACAAATGAGTCTTCCCATTACTGTACAGAAAAAAATCCCAGGATCAGTTAGGTTGGAAAGGCCTCTGAGATTATTGAGTCCAACCTGCGACTAAAACCCACCATATGAACTAGACCATGGCACTGCGTGCCACGTCCAATCTTTCTTTAAACACGTCTGGGCAGCTCATTCCAATGTCTGATCACCCTTCCTTTGAAGAAATTCTTCCTAATATCCAACCTAAACCTCCCCTGGCACGACTTACAAAGGAGACAAGACTGGCTTCACTGCCCACTGCATTTGTATGGCTGTTGAATCCTTTGAAATTTCTGTATGAACATACTTAACACACTCTCTTTGCAGAGAGACTGAGGGATCTGGTGTGTGGGTACCTTTCAATTAATTTTTGCTGTGGTGTAGAATGTATACCCCTAACTATATAAGCCGTATATATAAAAGGATTTCTGAAGAGTGTGCCCTTAAAGGATTCTTTAAAATTATGGCACATAAAATCCAGAGGAAAGCACTCAATGGACAGAACGTCTCTGCTGACTGTCAGAGTGGCCAGAGTGATTCCATTCCTGTCGACCAGTCAGTAGATATTTAAAGAATGAGTAACTTTTTTTCTTTTTTTTTTTTTTTTTCCGTTGCACTCTTTGGAGAGTTACTTCAAAGTGAATTTCATTTCGAGGTTTTGAAGCAAGATCAACAGAGAGAATTGCAAACCAGAGGGTTTCATTAATGCCCTCAAGCTACCTTGAAGGAATTTAGAGCCTCTGTTCATGAAGAGAAGAATTATTCACATGTCAGTGATGGGGTCTAAAAGGCCTCAAATGCTAAGGCTGCTGGGCTGGAGGATTTTCTTTGCAGGGAATAAATGGTGCAGCTCTACTACAGTAAGCATTTGGGAAGGAAGCATTAATGGAAATTATGTAAGAAGAAATCCTTCAAATAACCAGAGGTAGGACCAAAGCACTGGGGTGGACTGAGGCACCTGATACAAGCTGCTCTGAAATTAACCCATGGAAGACCTGAAACTCTAACTTGCAGGTCTTGCTTTGGGTTTGCAGGGCTAATACTTTGTGTAGGGGAATAATTAAATCGGTGCATATAAGTAACTGCTATTTTTGCTTTTAGCAGCAGTGCCCCTGTCTTATGCCAGTTTCTTTTCTGGTTTGAAAGCTGATAGTGGCTTGTTATTTGCATGTGGCAAATTTTTATAACAAATTACTTTAAATTACAAGTCCTACTCTGGCCAAGTAAGTGAAACCAGTAATCTGCTTGAAGTAATAATTCCTCTTTCCATTCTCTTGAATTGTGTGAATTCCATCTCTAGCACAGAAAGCTTTTACAAGGTTTAGGATGAGAGTAGACAAAGGTGTTTTTATGGTAAGAGAGAACAAGTCTCAAAATGGTTATTCTGAAGAGAATATTCTACTCCTGAAGATTCATTTCAGGGATCCTTCTCCCCTTTTTACCTTTATTCTTCTGCTGCTTATTTTATGCTAAGTGCCAAATCAGTCATTCCATGTCTGTGCTCTAATTTCAAGGGGAGAAACCTTTCATAGACCTTTTGGTCTTTCCTGAAGCCTTTCAGAAACAAGTGAAACAGACTTGGGAATACATTAAGAAGAAGATAGGCAAAAATGAAAGATAAACTGAATGTCTTTTGTGAAAATTACCATTGTTAATGTGATGAGTTGAGCATGTCTATTTTAATGAGTAAACCATAGAACGTGGGCTCTCTATTGAATTAATGAAAAAGTTTCTCCAAGCAATAGCAAACAAAAATCAAACTATGATTCTTCAATAGACGCCTGTTGCTTTTGGGATTGGTATTAGAATGCAGTGTTATGGTTAGACTTGAGAAAATATTAGGCAATTTTTAGTTTTCAGTTTATGGTATTAATCATACAGCAGTATCTTCCAAAATATTTTGTCAGAAAAAAGATTAATGTTATAGTTAAAAGTGTTGTCACAACATTTGTTCACTTTTTTTTTTTTTTTT
>VYXF01009865.1:371624-396094 GCA_013397295.1 Polioptila caerulea
TTTTTTTTTAGTTTTAGGGTGATGATAGGCAGTATTAAATATTTCTAGTGCCATGATGTAGTAAAATATATCGTGAGGGCCTCATGTTAAAATCCCAGATATTTCAACATAATTTTGCTTAAAAGTTCCTATGGTACTTTGTTGACATGTTTTATTAAGATTGATTTACAAACTAACCCTAGACAAAATATCAATAGCACCACTACATGGAATAGACCTTCCATTTCCTGAAGGGTGAAGGTCAAGTACTGTTCAGAATAATTTTTCTCTTCCTCAGGGTTAAAAATATTTTTTCTCAGATTGCAACCAAAATGTCAAAGTCAAATCAGTGCACAGAAGCCAGATCTTTGCCCAGTTAACTTCCTTTGCAGTCAATAAAACACCTCAAAACTGCATGCTTAGATCAATGATAATAAACTAATATTGAAACCTGAGAATTCAGACATATTTTAATACCAATGAAAGGCTACTGGTAGAAGATCTCAATATCAAGCATAAAAAAGAACTGGACATACTGAAACGAGATCACCGGAAGGAAATTGAAAACATAGTATCTGATTTCAGCAGCACTCAGGCACATCTCCAAGCAAAGATTTTCTCCTTAGAAACTGCGTAAGTAATTTAATAATAAACTCTGGCTCACACTGGCAATGAGTTCTATTTGTATTTATTCTTCTTAGTATGTACAGTTTTTTTATTATTTATAAGTAAAATATTACACAGATCAAAATAGAAGTGTACAGGTATTGTCTTCGCAAATCAAAAAGACCCAAATACATTGTAATAAATTCTGGATATTGTTTAGTCTAAAGCACTATACATGAAGTTTTACATTGCTAAATTAAAACTGGAATGTAGAATCTAGAAATTTTATGAAATGTGAAATAATCTGTATCACAGACGATACCAGAGGCCTTGATCCTGTACTTGATCTTGTACTTAATTTTGTTCAGCAGAGCAGCATCATTGAGTAAAATCTTCTTAATCTCATTCTTATTCCCTTAAAAATTTCCAAGGAAAATGGTGCTCATGTAAATAAGTGCAGTTTGCGGCCCTCTGTGGATTTAAGAAGTTCTGTGGTGCTTCAGATTGAACAGGAGAGACCTCTCAAAAATAATCCCATATTATATCTCCTCCCATTTATATCTCCTCCTTTTCTCTTATCCCAACGGTGCAGCAGAAGTCCAGAAGAGAGACTTGGCATGTAAGCAGGCCTCTAACCTTTAAACTTTTCAGATATAAAGATGTATCTTTTTATTTTAACTTGGAGATAACTGTAAAATGATAAGAGTGGGAGGTGATCCTCTTAAACAAACAAACAAAAACCCTCTCAAAATGGTGTTTTGTATTCTGTAATACATTTCTTAGTATGAGTCCTGGTTATGACAAGTGAATCACAGCATTCAGTTTCTCAAGCAGCAAAAATCATGAACCTGGCTGATGAAATAATGACTTGTGTTCTTATGAGTCAATCAAATGTATGTTTCCACACCATGTCTAAGAACGTGTAATTAGCATTTGAATCTTTTCCCCTGAATAAGGTATTTAAAAAGCTGAACTCAGATTACAGGTTTTGCCATAGCAGTGCTACTAAAGCAGCAGGTATATCCAAGCCTGCCTTCATGAAAGTTAAAGGAATTTAATTCTGAGGATTACAAAGTTACTGGGTCAGAAATAAGAACAAATAGACTAATATAGATATGTATAGATACTGTGACACAGATTTCTTTCTTTAGGAAACTAGACTAGCAATATGATGTGCAAGCTTGTTATTATTTTACACAAGGGGCTGGATTTTACACTGGACAGGTGTTGTGGATTAACCCTGGCAATTTATTTTGAAACTCCAGAAGATTTTACATTTCTACATAAACCATGCACCAGTGCCTGTTTTTAAAAAATCCTGGTTTTTTGGAAAGGCCTGGCTACGTCCCTGTATTTTAGGCTTGGAACATAGGGCACAGTACATCTGAGGTGTCTCTTTAACCTAATCTGAGGAAGTTTTTTTCTGGTCTGCATTTTCTTCGGTACAGACTTAAAGAATTAGAAGAAAAGTCAAGAAAGTGGGAGTCCAGGCATGAAGATACACATCTCATAAACTGTCTGCAAGACAAATTAAGTGAGAGAGAAGAGATTATCAAGCAGCTGGTGGTAAGAATGCTTTTTATATGGGCATAGGTAATCTGGAATCTATTCCAAGGCTCGATCCAGTGTTTCATACATTGTTTCACATTGATTGTTTCTTTCCATTCTGGAATGCTTTGACAATGTATCTTTCCATACCATCTTCCAACAAATACATGTTTCCATACACATAACTTTGTTTCCCTTCAGGAAGGAAGAAAATGTCAGCATTCACTTTCAGCCAACCCCGAATCTTACAGGAATCGGTCATTTTCTTTCAACCCTAATACAGCATGCCTAACTCCCTCTATGAAGGTAAGAGGAGCAATGCAATTAAAATCACAAATTTTGATAGTTTTTATTTCTATTTGAATCATACAGGCAAACAGGACAATAAAAATGCTATCAATTTTTTATGATAATGTTATTCAGTACAATTCTTCCCAGTGTCAACCCACAGTCAGTTGTTGAGCACAGGAGAAAATCATTAGAAGTATATATGCAACATAGATAACAGGTGTTTAAGCTGATATAAAACCCCAAAACTCTGACATCAGTGTTCCACTGAGATAAGAATGGCCATTGCTTGCAGATTTGGGAGTTTCTAATTGGGATATTGCATGCATTGAGGAAAATTATTAATCTGTTTGAGTTGCTTGGTATCTGCCCGTTGTCATTCCAGCCCCTCAGAATATTTGCTACAAATAGCCATAGAAAGAAGGGAGGTCAAGTTGGTGGAAAGCACTTTGATGTGTCTAAAATCTCAGGGTCAAATACACGTTCTTTTAATTGGATGACAAAATCCATGGATACTTACAGCATACCCTGAGAATTTAATTTAAATGCCTATAGAAAAATATAGAAATCTTCCTATCTGGGTGTTCTTTGTAAGATGTTTGAGAATGAGGTATTGTTGAGGTTTCATAGAATAAATTGTAAAAAATGTGTATGTAATGAAGTTTTCTGTTACAATAAAAATCAGCAGAAGAAAACGGTTGAGGTGCCCAGTCGTGTTGTCAGTGTTCCAAATTTAGCTTCCTACGCAAAGAGCTTTTTGAGCTGTGACTTGAGATCAAAAAGAAGTGCTCCTCAAATAACAAAATCTACAAGCTTAGACCGGAGTTCTGGCTGCCTCAGGGTGAGCTCTCCATCAACACAGTCCTCCGACAGCAGTGCTGCCACAAGGTATTTGTCCATTTTGTATGACGATGAATGAATTCATGTTTGGAGTCTTGTACGCAATTCAAACACATTTGACATGTAGAAATACACAACAATGTAAGGTTCCTACTGTGCAGTGAACTCTGTGTGTTTAGTTTTCTGCAGATAGATCCAGAACTTTACTGCAAAAGTGGGCTATAACCCTGCCCAGCAGACCTTACACTTACACTTTTCCTACCCTCCTGGTAGGAAAAAAAAAACCCAAACAAAACCAAACTAACCAACCATAAACACACATACACAGACACAAAAAAAGGGAAAAGTAGCTGCAAGTATTTAACAAAGAATGTAGTTAATCGTGAGCATGGAATGTTTCAGTGGTTCTGTTAAGGATATGTGTCTTCTGTGTCTTCCTTCTTATTTTTACTGCCTCACCTTGCACTTTGTAGATGCAGATGACATGTTTTTATTTTGGGAGGTATTTGAATGAATCTAGGCTGATCATTTGGCAAAGTTTAGAGACTTGAAAACTGATAGCAGATACTTAACTTCTTTGTTTTTTTCTCTCTGAGGAGCTTCAATACTTCAAATTTATGAGTTATGTAAATTATGTTCAGTGTTTTATAACATAAACTCTCTCTTCAAGAAATAGTTTAAAAATGTATGTAGCTAATATAGTTTAAAAATGCCCAAACCTTACCACTGTATTTCAGGACAAAATCCAGTCTTCTCACCTATCTCCTGGTAGAGATTATTTATCCTATAGATTCTGTGCAAGAGTTCTTTCCTTGGGGGCAGATGGCACTAACTGCTGACAAAAACAACCTGGGACACAGGCTTAGATCTTATTTGTCAATTTCCACTTTTTAAAGATACAAACATGCTGTGTCATACCAGATGACTGCCAAGGCAAATGGGATTTCTGTTTTAAAGGGAAACATACAGGGAAACCGAGCTTGGCTGCGACCCGCTTAATTCTTTTAAATCAGTCAATCATAAGTCCTATTTGCTATCTTAAAAAAATCCTGAATGGTGGAAAATCAGGGACTATGTAATAGGATTGATTATGAACGCCAGGTAGTGTTCAGATAAATCTTTCAGTTTTAAATAGAACTTTTACCCAATATTTTTAATGCATAAATTGTATTTCGTATTTTTAAGAGTGAATTACATCTGCCATTCTCTGATTTTCAAGATTCCATATGCTTGAAGCATCCTTTTAAATTTTGGGGGTGTTAAGAACTATATTCAATTGTTTCTCCATAGCTGTTAGGCTCTGCTCCATGCTTTTTCATGTTACAACCAGTGCCGCTAGTCCAGTTACCTGGCTGGCACAGATCCCACTAAAACTGCAGCTAGCACCTTTTGGCCTCATCCATTCATGGGAGCACACAACCATTCATGGAATGATGAGTTTTTCTGGGAAAAGTATTACATATTGATAAGATTGTAAGTAAATAAGTTTGTGATGCTATTACTTATTTGTTTGCACAGGACACATGGCAATGAACCACCACAAACCAAAGATGACCAAAATCACGACCCTCAGCATCAAGAATGGTTCACTAAGTATTTTTCATTTTAAAGAAAACTATTTCCATACTTCTCAGAATTACTATAAAAATTATTCCCATTTTTGTTTTAGGAATGATAATCCAATGGATGATTTAAGGGAAAAAAAAAAGTTATTTCTAAGTAAAGTTAGGAAATACCTGCACTCTTACATCTAGTAACTATAGAGTTACAGGCATGAATTTCAGGAAAATGCTTTTTTTTAACAACTTCTATAAAAAATGAAGAAAAAGTTTGGATACAGTTATGTGAAAAGACTTTTCAATCAAGAGACTGTACCACTCCACAATTATATTAAATATGGAATTTGAACTCTGATACAGTCTGACAATTTGGCACCAGCTGAAAAATGATCTTCCTTCTGTACATTTATACGCTTGCTTCATCAGCTGTTTTAAGTAAGTTCTGCATATAATAATGTAATTTTAAAAGTTTTTAATGCTTTTTGTTAAATGAATTTTAAGCTGTACAGCATGTGATACACTTTCAGAAATAGCATGTTTATAGCAGGCTGGTTTAGAAATAATTTCTGGTTTGCTTCATAAACTGTTTTGTATAGTCAGCATTGCTATGTAATATTCCCATTGTATTTCAATATATGAATTGGCCTGATAAATTAGGATGGTGTGTAAGTATAAACATTAAAGCTTGTAAATTATCCAATTTCTATGTTTTTCAAAGGAGTTCTATGTTATGCTGAAGTAAGTCAGACTTGTCCATTGAGTTCCAGAATGACGGCAACTGCACCCTTGTACCTTTTAAGTCCTTACTAGTTTTATGCCCACATAAAAAAGTGGGGGAATGACTACATTTATTAGATCATGCTCATTCATTGCTGGCAGGAAAGAATCCTATGAAGTTGACTCTTGGGTAATTAACTCATTAAGTGTGAAAGGCAGGAAAATGTGCAACTAGCAGCCTGCTATTTCCTCAATTGCTTTGAATCCCCATTTCACTTCGACCAGCAGGGCCCACCTACTTAAACAAATCTGACGTATGCAAAGAGTTGTACCTCTAGCCTAACCTCTTCTTATATCCAACAGCCAGCAAGAGCTACACCAACAGATGCAAACACTTCATACAAAACAGGCACTGCATCTCACTGCTGGTGCAAAGGTGGGAGGAAGGGCAGGACACTTCTACATGCCAATACCTTTCATCCCAGCTAGTGAGTATTTTTTCCAAGAGGAACTGCTTAGTTGCAAAAGTGACTTTGGCAATAGATTGGGCAAAAAGGCACTTTTCATACTTGAAATCAAGAAGAGGCTAAATAGTGTACAGTAACATTGATGGGTACCTTAGCAACTGTGAGGATGGAAACCACAACGTTTTCATTACTTTTCATCCACGCTGCTCCAAGAACACTAGAAATTTCAATATACAATTAGCAATTCTTATTTCCAGGGTTACGACAATTAATTGTTCAACTCTGCCCCTAAAAAAGTTTATGTAGAAAAGCGGTTATACGGATGAATTAAATTTGTTGCTTAGTAATATACAGACAGAACTCTTACTATTTCTACCTCCAAAATCTTTTTTGGGTACATTTAACTTACTAAATAGAGCACTGCAATAGGAAGTAATTCTGTATACTGGACAGTGGTGGTGATCCTACCTCCACAATGAGTGATCTTTATTTTGGGGATAGGTATTTTGGAACACCTCTTCAGTAGCCTGAGAGTCAGAAAATCAGGAACATGAGGCCTGCCCACCCTTTTGTGTGAGTTTTTCCATTTCAATTCATCCTGTAAGAACTAAATTTGTATATCCCAAGACACCTTCCATGAAGTGAGCCAGTATGGTGGAGAGTGACAATTCACTTCAAAAAAAAGTCATCTGACCTACATACAGACAATTCTAAGGGTGTTTCTACAGTGGAACTCATGGATAATTAGTGGATCACCAAACATTTCAATATTCCAGAAAAATCAAATACTAATCTTTGCAAATATTTTGATCATACCAAAAAGAGTGGAAAGCAAGGGCCACCCTCTCTAGAAGGAACAGGATGCATTCTGGGAGACATTTCTACCAGAAAGCATCCTGAAGAGCAACTCTGAAAATTTTCCATTAAAACATGAAACCAATCCATATTTCTGTAATAAAAGAAGAAGAAAATTTATTTGGCTCAATTGCTTTAACTATATTTGCAGTACAAATTACATTATACAAAAAGCATATGAAGAACACCATTGTTTTTAAAATACTGAACTGTGTAAAACTGAAGATTATGTTTGCTTCATTGGAGCAGGAATATTTGCAGATGCTTGTTCTAAGTAAGCTAATGGACCTTGAGGCATTTCTGCAGGCTTTTTGTGCTGTACACTGATGTCTTCCAGGACCTGTTGCCAGTGTCGCAGTTTACTCAAATGCTTCTGAATTAATGCTTCTTTCCTCTGCAACTCATTTCTTAATTCTGAAACATCCTATGGATGAAAAAATTGTGTATTAGTAAATAGACAGTATTCAAAAAGATAACCACCTCACATAAAGAGCATGTAACTTTTTTAGACCTTGAGCTTTCAAGCTGATCTTACAGTAGAAAAAGGGAATAATGGAAAAGTATCTAACGATAGAGAGGGAAAGCATTAAATGCACTAGTGTCACTCATCCATGACACTTTTCCGAGATCACCACCCCCAGCAAAACCTGACTAACTAGTTTGCCCCTTCCAATGAATTATCAGCTGTATTCTAACACTCCACACAGCAGCAGGTATCAAGCTTCTTCAGGTTCAAGGTCAGAGTGATAATAACAGTCAAGTTCTGCCATCTTAAGGTACAGAACCATGTTGAAAAACCCAAAATTATGAACACAGTGATTAAGGTACATAGCTTACCTATCTAGCACAGGACAGATAAATTAACATACCTCTTTAATTACTTGTTCTGGTTTCTGGACTGATAGCTGCAGTCTTTTTTGTAGAAAAAAACATTCAGTTTGTCTTGCAACATCCAGAAACTTTTGGATGCATTGATCAACACCTAAACATATAATAACAATATTGAAAAAATAGCTTCAAAAAAAATTTCTGGCTAGGAATGGTAGTGGTCTATTAAAAATACTTTTCACAGTACCCTCTAGACTGCAAATCTTCAGAATATCTAAAGTAATGTATTTATAAACCAGTAAGTAAGTATAAGACACTGCTTTACAAACTGACAAGTTATTTTAGAAGTACAGGACAACACTTCCTCCCAGGTTTTATTTTATTTCTGACAAGGAGTAATAAAATAATTCATGGAACTTGGCTGCATGCCTAAGCAACAAGCTCGGTGTAGGGTTCTAAAATATACACTTACTGAGAAAAATATTCTGCCTCATATACTACACACTATGTTTTGGTAATAAAAGCTGTTCCATGCCAGCACATGAATATGACCAAATATCCAAAAAAGAGCCTGAAAAGCATTACTGCTGACTTTGAAACGCCATTTGAGCGAAGTTTCAGAAAATTTTCAGGGACAACTGCACTTTTAAGGAGTGGTCAAGGGTTGCTTTTCAGATTCCTGCTCAGACCAATATTTATTCCACCTCCACGGAGGTGGGTCACTCAAGCCCTCAAGCACCGCTACTGCACTGCCTGGCCTTTCCCATTACCTGTTAGTGCTTCACACAGCACCCGAATGCAGCACGCCACCCCCCCGATGCTCGAAGGGCATTTCAGCGCACGCCCATGTAACCCCGCCGGAGCCCAGGAGCCGAGAGCCACAGCCCGACCCTCCCACCAGGCCCCGGGCATTCCCGGCTGGGCTCCTCCCTGCCCCTGCTCCCAGCAGCGCTCACCGGTGCGGATCTCCTCCTGGTCCGTGCCGTTCACGTAGTCCTGGCTCACCAGCGAGGCGAAGCAGGCCTGCGGGAGAGGGAAGCACCGCAATGAGCGGCTGCGGGGGGCCGGCGCAGCAGGGCAGCGCCCGCCCGCGGCTGCCCCCCCTCACCTCGAAGGACGCTTCCAGCTCGNTCGATCCTTGTCCCGGCACTGGGCACCACTGGAAAGAGTCCGGCACCATTCTCTTAGCACCTGTCTAAGAGAGATTTGAGAGTTCTTGGACTTCTCCAGACTAAACAGACCCAGCTCCTGCAGTCTCTACGCATAAGAGAGATGTTCCAGACTCTCCATCCCCCTCACAGCCTCTCCAGTAGCTCCATGTCTTTCGCGCGTTGACGAGCCCAGAACTGGACAGAGCACACCAGAAGTGGCCACACTAGGGCAGAGCAGGTGGGGAAGATCACTTACCTCCCTCAAGCTGCTGGCCACACTCTTCCCACTGCACCCCAGAACACCACTGGCCCTGCTGGAACACGGCAAGCAGAGACAGCAAAGCCATTCTTCCCAGAGGGACACTCCTCCTCCAACCTTTGCCCTGCCTGTGCCTCACAGGTGTGAGCCTGGGTAAGCACTGATTCAGCATCACTTGTTCCACTTAGTAAAAACCCACCCTAAACCAAAACAAATCCCCACCCTATGGGCTTGGAAAACAACAAGCCAATAGTTGGGCTCAAGAAAACATCAGCCCACGTTTCAAGTGTCGGGTCTGTTTGATGTTTGAACTGTTTCTGCACATAACATCCCTGCTCAGAGTGTGGCCACCTCATACCAAGAAAGAGGGGAACTATCAGGATGACAAAAAAACCATGTGAGATAAGGGCAGGTCCCCCTAAAAAACACACAAACACCAACTTGCACTCACTAGCTTTCTGTAAAAAAGTTACAATATATACTCTTCTTGACATGTTTATAACTTACTACATAATTCTGTGCTGAAGCCATGGTAATGCTAATTACACAGCATAATTTCTGCCTCAGTACATATATTTTTTCTAAGGAAAAAATGCCAAAATAGTGTTTTCAAGAAAAATTTTGCAGAGTTACCGTTGACACCACCTACAGTTCACCCAAAACTGAGGTACATCTATCATCATCGATTGTGATGATCAAATCATGACATCACAACTCACATCCAAAAAAGAATTTTATTGTTTACAATAATTATGCCTACTTTACATATAAAACAGGCATCTCAATAATTTCCATTTTCATGTTTCAGTATTAAATATTTCAATAGTTCAAACAGAATAATTTTTATTTTAAGTTCTATCATATGGTATGGGATGACAAATCTCAAAGTTGAGATATTCATACCCAAGTAATAATTTATAAAATGCATTTTCAGTTAATTGGGGCATTCATTTATGAATGATACCTTTTAAGATCTTTTTTCTTAAGGCAGAGTGGATGATTTTAGAACAAGTATTTTTATTTGGCATTGTGACTGTCTTGACTTAATCGAGCCGCAAACTCAACGAGCGTTCTCGTGGGGCGCCCTGCCATGCCCTTCCGAAGATATGGCACCTCATCTTTATTTGACATCACCCCAGCTATATCCAAATGAGCCCAGTGAGAGGCAGTCACAAATTGCTTCAGGAAAGCAGCAGCTGTGCATGCTCCTCCAGCTCTGCGGGCAACAGAAAGATGTATTGTTTCCAAAGCAATTCCAACAGCACAGATATTTAACAAATAGGTTGAAAGAAAGGGGCACATGGGAGGTACTGGTTCATCTTACCTGCTGTACTTCCCAATGTTACTCACATCTGCCAGAGGACAGTCTGTGACTTGTTTTGTGTAATGCTCAAAAAGAGGCATCCTCCAAACTCTGTCCCCTGTCAAAATGCTGGCCTGAAAAAGAAACAATTATATTCTGGCCAATTTTTTTTTAACTGCACTTGTAAGCCCCGTTTTCATGCATGCTTCTTTTTGTTTCAGTTTTATCAGTCTACAAATCTGCAGCCCGAGATATTAGGTTTTTGGAAATTCACTGTTTGCAAAACAAAACATGCAATCCTGCTTTTTAGGTACTTTAGTATTAGCCAAAAGGCAACATCAAAAGACCACATTTTTTATCTGTTTTTTCTGTTCTCTGACAACAGAAATCATTCCCTCAGAGGCTTCCTTGATCCATTGCACTTCAGCTGCTCACAAGGCCACTCTGAATTTCTGTCTCCGTGTTGTGAAGCAAGATCAATTATCTTTTTAACATGAACTAATTACTGCCAGTAGTCCAGAGTTTATGCATATGCAGTGAGTTATCAGAACATGTAGATCCTTGAGATGTTTGGTGTATATTACATCTCACCAAAGAGCTAGTAATTAATAGTCAACATTATTTTCAAGTAGATATAGTACTGACACCATTCCTCTATAATTTCGAAACGTAGTAACATCTTTCAGGTCTGCATAAAGACTTTCAGTAATGTACTAACTTTCCAATAAAATATATCACTGAATTATTACTACTATGATTCAACAATAATGCAGGGGGCCTACCTCATAGAGGTGAGTCCAAAGCCAAGAAGAATTTGTGAATACTCCAGTTGCAGCAGATCCCAATGCAACATCCATGGCACCTAAAAAACACACCTTCAAGTTTATATGACAAAGGCAAACGTGGACCTGAGCTATTCCCTGCATCCTGACTCCTCACAGAACTTTCCATTTTTAATTCCCATTATCAGTAACAGAAATTTATCAAAATTGCAAAAAACTGCAAAACCTGAAGACTTTAGTCCACTGACGTTTTTGAAAGTCTGAACATTTAAAAAACATTTGTATATTCTAAAAAACACAAGAAATCATAAAAATTATATTCTGTTTCCCATGAAACTAAATTTTCTGATTTCAGATTGATGTTTCTTAGAAATAGTTTTAAGATAATTTATTAAACAATAACAGCATTCTCTAAAAAAATCTAGATATTATTATTTTCATATAGAAAATACAAGTGAATGGGCTTTTTCCAGTTTATAGAACACTATAATTTTAGAGCTGATACTTTCTCTTTTCTGAATTTTACTTACATAGAGTTTTGCACATCATGTGTAAATTTACTTTATTAAATATTTAATTTATTTTAAAATTCCTTATCAAAATATTAAACCATAGGATTAGATATTTATCTATTTGATGCCCAGAACTGCTTCTCTAATACCAACACTCAGTCCTTAGTGAGATGAAAAAAAAATTGTTTAGCAAAATATGTCACAGAAATGTCTATGGGAGCCCTCCTTCTTCCTGTTTGGTGCCCAAGGATCCCAGATGGGAATACTTTTATACAAGCCAACAATCCTAAAATCAGTTGCTCTTCTGTCTATTGAAATTTTCCGCAGCATTTGATGGTAAAACTGATGGAACTTAATTTAAAGTATTAGCAGAGAATCTATATAAGCATAATTATTTTGCGTAGCATATTTATTAAGCAACACAGTAGAATCCTGTCTGAATTACTCTTCCATGTGTGCTTTTATTTTGGATACAGTCACCTCACCTGTGATAGCTTGTTAGTGAGTTCATGAGCTGCATACACAATTTAAATTTACAACTTCATTATTATACAACTGTAGAGATGAAACAATTAAACACATTTCATAATACCTAAAAGTATGCAAACTGCACAAAAAAATAGGAGGTGCTTCAGTCAAACGAATTCTTGGGGAATGATGATGACTCTCCTGCCATGGAGGCCTGAGCTAGCTCAGAGTGGGAGAACTGGCACTGGCTCAGGTCAGAGCTCAGGCACCCTGCAAGCCATTCAGGAACCTGTCTGGGCTCCAGCCAGATGGACTGGGCAGGATTCTTCCGTGAACATGTCACTGCCTCTGCATCACACAGCCTTGGGAGCTGAGAGGGTTCAGCTCAGAGATGGAAGAAGCACAGGGACACACTGCAGAAACATTGAAATCTGCATGGGGTTTCCTGTTCTTGGTTCCAGCTGGGCTGAGCCAACCCAACTTCATTTGAACTGCTGAGCATGTACCCTGCATGTCCCCTCCCCACTCCAGAGACACACAAGCTGCACTTGCTGTTGTCCTGACACGTGTAAAACCATCTCAGTTGCCTTTGAATTAAGGTTGAGTTTATACACAGAGCACAACTAATCCACAGCCCAGCTAATGAGTAACACAAAACTGACTTCAAAATGAGCAGGGAAGGGACACTGCTTACCTGTTAATGTTGCAGCATTCACAATAGCCCTTGCATTAAAATTGTGGGCGTAACAGAGAGCATCAGCTAAGAGCAGCCTTCCTTCTGCATCTGTGTTATCTACCTTGAAAGGCAAAATCAGTAAAAAAACAGATAAAGTACTGTAAACATCTTTCACCGATCTATTTCTCATATATTATCTTAAATAGCTGTTGGATAGAGGCCCTAGAAACTTCAGGTAATGAAAATTTACTCAAACTACACTGAAAAAAAGAAAATATATATTGATATACACTTATGTGTATAAAGTAAAAGCATATCTGTAGCTAAGTGATCTTCCAACACTACAACCTCCTCTGCATGCTGGGTCTCTGTACTGCTGGCTGAGGTGTCTCAGGGGAGTACACAGGCTGCATCCTGTGCTTGGAGCTACCAGCACTTTCCTGCAGATTTCTTCTTGGTGGGGGAATATATGCCCAGTCTTTTCCCCTCAAAGCAGAGGCTGACTGAACTCAGTTTTCAGAGATGAATGTCAAAGAAAGGTTCAGCAGGTCAGAAGTGGCAGAATCACAGAAATTCAGACAAAATGAAAACCATCAACTTAAATCAGTGATCTACAGCACAATGACTTTCAGTACAATTTATTAGAAGCGTATGGAACCATTTGTAATAAATATGAAATATGTATCTTGGGTACTGATTTGGCAAGCTCCTTTGAACCAACAGCCCCTATGACTCAGAGTTCTGATTGTACTGAGCATTTTGGCACTGTAAAGACCTTGGTTACATCAGCAAGAAACTGAAGTCATACTCTCATGTCTTACTCCAGATAGCAAGGAATTGTCCTGAAGGGTCTGCTGGAAGCAATTAATGTTATTTATTCAGACTTAGAGCCTGTATTTATGAGCATTAACAGCCTCTTGTGCCAAACAAGTTTTTCCAGCATGCTCAATAAATGACCTTACTTTGCAGCTTTTCCTAGCGATTCATAAAACATGCTCAATCTCTTCAATCTATATTTGAAAAAATCTTACGATAGCAATTTCTAGTTAGTAACACGCTCCTTACAATTTTAAAAACAGTACATTTGCCCTGCTTATCTTTAAGGGTTTTTTCCAAATTACTCTGACTGTAATCAACCTGGTTGATTAAACCAGTTCACTAAAAGTACCCAAAATCCAAGTTTCATATGCATACCTGTATTGTTTTTCCATTCTTGGCTCTAACTACATCTCCAGGCTTGTTTGCCTTACCACTGGGCATATTTTCACAGAGGGGTGCCAAACCTCAGAGATAAAAAGAACAGTGAATTACTAGTTTTCTTCTCAAAAAAACTATAGAAAAATCCACTTAGATAAACTCCAAACACCTCCTTAAGAAAACAGTACAAGTGTAATTTTGAAATTCAGCTCAAAATCCAAATTTTCACAGTTAATGAAAGATATATGGTCCAGTTTTCAATCAGGAAAACTCCTCTGCATGATGCACCACCAGCCTCTCTCACCTACACAACTTTACCACCAGGGTTTTCTTCTACATTTTTTCCCACATAAGTGATATCAGAAGAGCAATAAATATTATTTTATGTCTCCCATATATAATTATTCACATGTAAAGGAATTTCTTTCTTTCTGAAATGGAAAACTTCTCAAATAAACACTCTGAGCCACTCAAGCTCTGCTCATTGCATAATGTCTAGAGTAGTCTGAGGACTCATCACATAACTCCAGCCATTCCAAGAACAACTAGAAATGAGCAAAAAACAGGCTCAGCATCAAAACTGCAACTACGACTGGGATCATGGAATGAAAGGCACTCCAGCACCACTCCCAGGGAAAACCTGCGCCTGGCACAAGGTCCACAAGTGGGGCACCTTTTGAGAGGCGAGATGTGCAGACAGGCTCCGCCGCCAGCCCTCCCAGCCGCACACTGCCGTGAGGATGTGCGTGGGCATCGCTGCCCTCTCCTGGCTGAAGCATGGAAGTGACCAAAGTACCAGTTAAACTCGAGTTTCTCGGACTAAAACTTATCCTAGACCACGTTCCATGTCATTGCCAACTGGTCTTGCCACAGTGTCTGAATCAGCTCATTTAATTTTACCTCTGCAGAAAAAATAAACTTTCTTTCAGAAAAAAAAAAAAAATCATTGGACATACATAATGGTATCAGCAGACTGGTTTGGTTTGTTTTAGCTTTCTGCTGAGATCTTCACCTCAGGAAACTAGAGCTGATCCCTCTTCCTGCTCAGTTGTGGCATACACTCCTGGAGGTAGCTCGGCACTCCTGGCTCCTTTTTATTCTAACTGCTTATACAGAGATGCACATTCCTTCTTGTAATGAAGGATCGGGACTTTTCCAAGACTCATTGAAAGTATCTTCATTGACAAATATTTCTCGCTTAAGATGTAAAAATCATACCTTAAAAATCTTGATTTGGTTTTCCAATATTTTATTCAAGTAAAGAATAGTAATTTTTTAATATGCAAGTAAAAATGGAAGGGAGGTTGAGCAGGGAATGAGAGAAGCAGGTGTGCAAGAGTCCATGTGTTTGTACATGGCTTTTACTATTGCTAATATTAGGAAAATACTCTCTCACAAAACCTTGTGGAACTAAGATTTTTGGATTCTTCACACAAAAACACTTACCAATTATGTTCAAAGGTAGATTTAGAGCTGCTGCTGTCACAATTGCTGAGCAGACGGTTGCTGCCCCTCCCATATCAGCTCTCATCGCATCCATACCCGATGACGGCTTCAGTGAAATGCCACCACTGGAACAAACAGCTCAAGTTCTATGTCACAAACACTGATGATGTTCTGTTCATCAGTATGTGTTAACATCAAGTATCAGGAAATGCTAGACCTGGTGCTCCAAATACTTCTGCAACCCTAGTAAATGTACTGAAAGCAAGATATCTGGGTGTTCATTTCAGACAAAATATTACTTTCTCATAATTAGGAAACCATGAAAATCCAGGTAAACTGCAGTGGAGTAAATCACTGGTCTTCATAATAGCAGTGCACAAAAGGAACAAAATAGTACACTTGGTAAAAATCAACATATGGATGGGGAACTGACTGACAAATCCTTCACTAGTATGTGACACAGGAAGTAGTCATAAAAAACTGCAGCAAAGAATGAACTATTTTCTATTTCCTTAAGCATCATCTAGATGTCCAGTGACATATTACAATTCTAAACATGCAAATTCTACATCCACATGTTTGTTCAGATCAAGAAAATAAATAGCACCTTCTTTATTTTCATTCCCTCTGATCTTACTTCTTCCCCTTACAAGATGATGGCATATTAATTCCTACTTTGGACAACTGATGTCTCATTGCCAGAAAAGGCAGCACAAGCTACTACATAATGCAAGTTCAGTGGGATGGCATTGGAAGACGTGCTGAGCAAAGAAAAAGCATCCCCCTGTTGAACATGAATAGCAGGAAAGCATTTTCCCCTCTAGTAATTAAAATATGAGCATACAGGCATACATACCTGTCAAACGTAACTCCTTTTCCTACAAATACCAACGGGGAGTCATCTGTATTAGCACCTCCTAAATAGTGAATCTCCAGAAAGATGGGAGGTTCCACTGAACCCTTAGCTACACTCAGGAATGCTCCCATCTCTTGTGTTGTTATCCAAGACTCTGGTCTGGAATAGAAACATACATTAATTTTGTTTTGCTTTTCTCAACTGGACACTTAGACCAAGGTGATTTTTTCTAAGAGATCATGGTTTTTGAAGGTTTGTATACAAACCATTTAATTTTAGTTAGTTATTTTGGAAACTGTAGTTTAAATCCAATGACTTCTACCTTTTTTGGTGAAGCAGAAAAATACTTCCTCAAAGTTGCTCTTCGATTTTTGTTTTGTCTTGTTTAAAGAAACCCAACAAAACAACAGCTTGTCTACAGTTTCTGCATCAGAAATATTGATCTTTCATATGCCTGTGAGGCTGTAGAAGTACTACGTGAAGTAACAATACAGCAGCAGGTTACATTTAGCTTTCTGCTAGCAAGACTTCCCCTTCTTTTGCTTGTCAACAAAATAGCCTCCAACGCTTGTACAACCACTAAGCCCAGTTTCCACTATGGAGCAGGAAGTGGAAATTCAGGGGAAAGAAGCACCAGCTGAGCAAATTCACTTGCAAGGGCTTTTATGGCTCCATCTCACATTTTAAAAAACTATTAAAAAAAAAAATCCCAACAGTAACAGCAATAAATAGAAGATGTTTCATTACCACATCCACACAAAAAAAGCAAGGTATGTAAAAAACCCACTTGGGAAGAAAACAAAAAGTACTTAATATTAGCCCTCTATTCACTGAGGCTTCTTTTCACAGCAAATGTGTTAGTTAAGCAGTCATTGACAGCATGACTAATTGACAGTTAATGATTTTACTGCATCACAGTATCTTGGTTCCTCTGCAAACTAGCAGCTCACTTAATCCTTGACAACAGTCTGCAGTCTGGGCACCCCTCATACCTTTTCCCCAAACACTTCCCCTGCTTTTGTCATTTGAAGTAGCAAAGGGAAAATCAGATTTGAATAACTTCAGATTTGAATAACCTGGAAGGTATCTTATCTTACTGTTATAGTCCTCTACCTTATAGAGGAATCGTTTCCATGGACTTTACCTTATGTGGACCTTTACATTGCTGAAACTTCTGAGCTTCTGTTCAATATGTTCAGCAAATTTGATTGGAGTTATATAATTAGCTGGAGCCTCCATAAGGTACCGAGCGAGGTTCTGCCCCTCAGCGTAGAGAACACCTTTTTGCCAGGCTTCACTTTCAGCACTAAACAACAACACACAATGATCAGGATTACAGACATTTGCAAAGGTAAGTTGTTGTCAGAATTCACATATTCTCTTTCTTAAAATGCAGTATCATTAATTTGGAGCAATTAAGAATATCACAGAGTAGTGGGTTGATGCTGAATTGTATCCCCATTCATCTGTTTAGTTCAGAAATAAGTTTTGCACCTTTAAAACTGGATCTGAGAGTGAAGGAGAAGCAGTGGAATGTCTGAGGCAATTACCTTACTACAAGGACTCTAGTCTATTAACTCATCTCTGTTTCTAGTCAGTGCCAAATACTTCAGAGAAAGCTGGGGGAATCCAAGAGTAGACAGATGTAAAATTATCTATCCAATTCATTAGGTTGTATCCTAATCATTACTAATCAAAGATTGGCTTAAATCCTTAAACACAAGGTTTAATACCCCTTCCAAAGTTTGTAATCACATTACTTTTAACAGCCTTGAAAGTTTTTATTTACCATATAAAGTCTCCAATTTTCTTCCCTCTACTGAAATACGATTATGGAGTGGAATTTGGATCTCATTTCCCAGTGCACTCAAGGCACTTCGCTAACAAATGACAGAGCAAACATTCACAGAGCTGCCTGTGTAGGAAATGGGGAAGTGTGTCTGGTTACTTTGCCAGACAACCAGGACAAAACCTTTCATTTTACTGAGACAACTTACTTACTTATTAAGTTATCACAAAGCAAGGCATTGAACTGGATTTTGCCTCTAAAAAGAGCAGGACAATGATAGAGGAATGCAGGAGGAATATAGAAATATTGCTTGGATATGGAAGAATGTAATTAAGAAGCCAAATGTCAGCTGACATTGAAACTGGCAAGAAGTGGGAAAGGTACCTAGAGGACTTCAACAGGTACAACCATCAGCAAAAGGTATGGCAGGAATAACACTGTTCATTTGCTAAATGGTGCAGGCAACCTACTGAACACTGAGAAGGCTGAAGTACTCAATGCTGGCTTTGCATCAGCCTTAATAATTACAAAGATCTGCTTCCAGATTCCCCAGTTCTTTGTGCTCAGCAACTAAGTTTGAGGAAGAAGGGCACTCCTCATGACAGGAAGAGAGACTTAGGACTTAGCTTAAAGGTGATGGACATACACAAGTCCTTGGTAGCAGGCAGCACGTATCAGAGGGGTCTGAGGCAACTGGTTGGCATCACTGTAAACCTAGGCTCTTTCAGTTAGAAAGGTGCAACTGAATGACTGGAAAGGACAAATACTCATCTTTAAAAACTTTAAAGGAGTTTACAGGGATATAGGATAACAAACCATTTATCCTAGACCAATTCCTTAGAAGTTTGCAGAGAAAATAATTTTGAAAGTCATTTCTAGGTGTATGAAGGACAAGATGGTCACTGGGAACCATTATTTTACATTTCTGGTAAATTCCTGACTAACTTAACTAAATTCTGTGATGAGAGGATTTGTCACAGAGGACCACAGTGGATGTAACTGATCTTAAAGGTCTTTTCCATCCTAGACAATTTTCCTTGGCTTTGGCTAGGTTTTCACATAGAATCCTTGCAGACAAATTGAGAAAATATGAACCGAAGCAGCCGCGTGTCTGAACGCAGACACATCTCAGAGCTGCACAGTAAGACAGTAACAGACAGTCCAGAAGTCTTTTCCAACCTGAATTACTACATAAAAAAATTACTTCCATAATTGGTCATAGGACCATCAGTGTTTTCAGAAAATATTTAATACAAATTTAATAATTTTCTAAGCATTTTTAAGCTATCTGCCATGGTACAAAATAGGAAGAGTGTTTATTTTACATATAACTTATCAAGACATGCTTAATCAAGGGGCTTCCACTTTATTTCACTAACTTCTTCATAAGGAAGAACATGTTCCTGTTTATACAGGAAGTACCTCTCCCCTACATGACAGAATATCCTATACAGTATCCTATACTAATCCAATAATCCACTCCGATAATTGTTCTGAAACCAAAAGCTCTGTCTGGTTCTACTTTCTGCTCTCAGTAAATGATGTCTAATTAGAACACAGATTTCTCTTCTTGCATTATACTCTGTGAATAAAAATATAAGAAATGAACTTTGAAAAGTATATCCATAGTGCACTGGTCTGGTGTCAGTTAGCACTTCCTGGTTCTCCAAAGGATTTATCCATTTATGGAGTCTGAAATACCTCTTGTCCACAATTCTGGCACACAATACCAACAGAAGTCCTAATATATCACGATTTCTCTCCAGGGAGCTTTTACTTTTATTTTTATCCTGGTCCTTCTTTTCTATGAAGCAGCATTTATTTACCCAAAACCTCTGAATATGGCATTAAAACTCCTGTAACAAACACTATAAATATACTTGAGATGTAAAATACTTCAAGAAATTCAAATGAGTAGAAGTTTAGAAGAGTACTGTTGCTAGCCTTATTCTTTCAGTTTTTTCTCATGCACAATCATGCCATGCATACAGTTTTATAAATAAGCAAAGAAACAGATGAATAAACAGGCAAGCATTCCTTTGCCATCACCTTCCATGAAGCTGAGGAGTAACTACAGGCTTCTTTTTTTGCTTCAGCTCATTATATTCGTGCAATCCAAGGACAGCACCTTCTGCAGCTGCTTGTGCATCTCCACAGGGGTCAACTTCCACACAAGGGATCTCCAGGTCCTGGATCTGCCTGCAGCCAACTGAAAAATACAGCAGAAAACTGAATGCCAACTATTGCACTGAACAGCAAAACAGGTGTCTGAGGTGATCAATGGGACATTGCAAGGAAGAAATAATTTTAACTCAAGATATCTGAGTTTATAAAAAAGTCAGCCAAAGAGATCATGCGGTAGAAGAATTAAAAATGCTATTGACCATATACTGGCAAATTTTTACTAAAGATATCAGTTGATGAATTACAATTATTAAAATGTTTCACAAGAATAAAAAATAAAAGATCACAGTTGTTCTGACTCCTTAAAGCCCATTCTAGCAAGCAAGACTCTATTATTCTGGAGTGCTATGAATTACGACTATCTACAGGTATCAGAAATTTGACAAAATTTAGATTTTTGCCAAGAATATGACTGTTCATTTCTTCCAGATGAGTTTATATACCCTTTTATAAACAATGTATTCCATAAATTTTATTTTGTTCCCAAGTAATTTAACAATATTTTATGTCAGCTACAAAATGAACATTAATTAACAATGTTAAAGGCAGCTACAGGCCAGCACTTTGGACATAGAGCATTCATTCAATCACAGACTATAAAGTCTTCAGTGAGAACTCTCAATTCTTATTTTACAGACTTAGATGCAGCAGTCATCCTTGATTAAGATAAGCCGCCTTCTGTCTTCAACAGATAACATACTGAATCACAGCATTGATGTTGTGAAAGATACCAGTTTATAACACAAATACCTCAGTTATGAAATAAGTGGCAGAAGTAAATATATGTGCATACTTAAGTACACAGTGACTATGAAGTGAATTGGTGATGCTCCCTGGCTCCAGAATACTAATTAGACAAGTGCCTTTTCAATATCACACTGTTTAGGAAAGTTATTTGACATAAGTAACTGCAGTTACTTGTCTTCAGATTTGATTTACATTCTTGATAACTCCTTGCTCACTAAGGAAAAATTTACACGAGTATCAGTGACAAGGAAATGCATTTACCAAACCATGCAGTAAGTTGTGCATTTCAAAACAAAGGCATACCTTGACTTGGTCTTCAAAAATGGAACATTTTTAGAGACAAAATGCTTTAAAAATTTAAAAAATAGTTAACCTGCAATAGCTGTACGAATATTTTCTTTGCCTTCATTCCAGTTTTCTTGTTCATTTATTCCAGCATTCTTCTTACCCAAGCCAACTACCACCACACTTGGAAAGTCCTAGATGAAGCCAACACACAAATGGATTCACTTTCCTCATTGTTACAGCCACAGCAGAGTTGTTAAAAAGACTTGATTTTCCAAATCAAGCCAAGTATAGCATTAAAATACATGCAGTATTTTTTCAATATCAGGCACTTTTCATTAAGAGTGCCTGCTGCCACAGGCTTGCAGTCAGTTATCCTGTTGTCCAGTTAATAATTATGTGCATTGCATGCAGCAGACAGGGCTTTATGCCCAACACATGGTAAATCTGACACTCCCAAGGGCAAGCCTAAGAGTCCTTGGAAAGCAGATCCAGCAGCAGATCCAGCCTTCAAGCTGTAAGAAAGGACAGTTGTTAACTCTCCAGTTATCTGGAGAGTTGTAATGTTTTTTGGCACAGTACTATGTTCAAGAAAATCACTTCAAAAGCTCAATGTGTTAGCTCATCTCAGGAGCTCTGCTAGCAGGATTTGCCAGGTAGCAAACTGAAGTAGCACAGAGGTACACCCCTCCAGAACTCAGGAAAACAATGTAGCACAGCAGACTACCTTTGCCTTATAAGCTGCATGCAAGTGAAAGGAAAAAAGAAATAATGAGGATTAAAGGAGCCTTTTAAGAGTGAAGCCAAATTTGTATAAAACTCAAAGCAATATATGCAAACATATATAATGTTCCTATAGCTCTTAAGAAAAAATAAATTAATCTTAGGCTTTCCCTTCCATCTCTGTCAGCTTCTAACAGCTTTCAAACTACTACGCTGTAGTAAAGTCTTTTAGTCCACAAAACGCTGAAACTTGTGTTAGCTTTCCAGAAAATCAGTGATACCAGTTAACATTCTCCGGTCTTCTTTTACAGGGATTTGCTACTCACTTCAGAGCCCATCCTGTATGCAGAACTGGGATAATGGGACCTTCAGTGCACTCAACTTCCATGAAATTTCTGAGAGCCTTTTTACCAAGTCCGGTGTCACCTGCATGGGGTGTCCACACAGGAATTTATACATGGTAGGCAATTCTCACTATAAATGGATTTATTTAACGTTATTTAAAGAGACTTAATGTAAGATTCAGTTACTTAGACAGAACACCTAGTGTCACATCACATGCCTGCCTAGGCCTTAGCTAGCACTCCAAAAAGCCATAAATCATTCCTTATTGGTCAGCTTCACATATGGGCATTAGGTCTATCCCAGCTTCTCAAATGGCACCAAAAGCCTGACTTTGAGCAGATGAATCCTCATCTCACAGCCTTGTGATCTATGTCTCTGCAGACAAAAGTCCTGCTCCAAGAACAGTCCCATATCTAGTTTTCAGAGGCTTCAAGCACCTGACTTAAAACCTCAGACAAAAGCCTATGAAGGGAATACCTTGTGTTAGAACTGTCAGGTCTGGAAGGTCTTTGCACCTATCAGTAACTCCTCACACACTCACCCCTCCTGGACACAGGAGGCACAGAAGTCAGATCCAAAACTGCCATGCTCATTAGCTCATTCAGAAAGCAGCTAATCAGAGTACAGCACCTTTGGAGCAGACTTGTTCACATCCTCTCCATTTGCAGCATGGTGGAGGGAGTACAGGACTGTGCAAAAGGCTGTGCAAACATGGGCAGTGCAGAACAGGAGTTGAAACAGTCAAGAAGAGGGAAGAAGATCAGGCCATTTATACAAGCACAGCAGTGAGCTCAGTGTAAGATTAGACATAAAGACAAACTTCACACATCAATCAACTAGCATACAAAAACACAAAGTTCATACCTGATGCAAACCATGAAATATGCGTGTTTTGCCTTTCTTCAAAGGTGGCCCACATCTAGGATACAAAAAGATGCTTTCAATACAGAAGGCCTTACTTGTGATAAATCTTACATTACTACATTTACTCCACGACCACACAGTGCGCCACACATGCACTGGCATGCTTGGCTCTGTGCTGATTCAGAGCAGAGGATGGGTCCCATGAAATTTTTGCATGTTTGCTCAGTGAGTGGTTTTATCATGGGAGTTCCCCCCCAAAACTGTTGAAGCAAATACCAGCCTGACAGTGATATGGACAACAACAGCAATAATGAAAAAAAAAAAGATAATTCCTACTGGTATTTGTAGGTACTTTAGTCCATTTCAGAAGCTTATCACACACTTACAGGGACAGAAGTGCTCTCAGCTTTCCAGACACAAGCCTATCAAAAGCATCTCCTGCACTAGTGAACTGGGCAGCACCATCATCCTTTTCAGTAGAGTAGACCCCCAGAACAAGACCCTAGGAAAGGACAAGTGTTAATGTAAACAACACGAAATTTAGAGGCCCATCGGAGAGGCAGTGAACACACTGTTCAAACTATTGCTACATCTGTATGCATCTCAGTTTTTGAATTTATCTAACGTGATGCACAGAGTAACACTTCAGTAAACCAGGATCAACTACTACAACGACTTTAAAGTGTGACAAAGAAATCAGATACAACATAACTGAACTTACAACAATTTTGCCGATCAGATAAAGGCAAAAACTTTTAAATCAGTAATTTCAAGAGCAGTGTGCAGACCTCCAGTCTTGTACACGCAAGCGGAGCAGAGAGAGCCGCAGCACTCCTGACTCAGCTCCGAGGGGCACACAGGGGGCTCAGCCGAGAGCCGCGGGGCCCAGCGGCGGAAGGGACGCGCAACCCCCGCCCCGCTCCCCGCCGCCCCTCACCTTCCCGGCCGCGCCGCGGCTGTAGCCCCGCGGAGAGGGGCCCTGCGCCGAGCAGCTGCAGGCCCGGGGCACGTCCCGGGCGAGGCGGCGCGCAGCCACGCTCCGCACGCAGGGCAGCAGCATGGCACCGAGCGCGCAGGGCAAGCAGCAGGNAGGGAACAGGGAAAGGGAGCAGCGGGACCGCGCCCGGCGCGCACAGCGCCTCATCAGCCAGCGCCGCGAGGGGCGGTGCCGCCGCCGCCGCAGGGGAGGGGAGGGA
>VYXF01009865.1:406443-487886 GCA_013397295.1 Polioptila caerulea
GGCGCGGGCCGCTAACGCGCCGTTCCTCTCGCCGCGGCAGTGGGTCGCCAGCATCGACCTGGCGGAGAACGGGGACGCCAGCGCCAACGTGGTGGTGAGGGCGACCGACTCCTTCCCCGAGCAGGCCGAGCAGGTGAGTTGGCGGCGGGCGCAGGGCGGCCGGTGCCGGGTGAGGCGGTGGAGCAGTGCACCAGCCGGCTTCCCCCGGGTGTTCGCATCCCTTGGGCCGAGCAGTGCACGGAGCTTCCCCGGGCGTTCGCATCCCTTGGGCCGAGCGGTGCACCAGCCATCCTCCCCCGGGTGTTCACATCCCTTGGGCCGAGCGCTGCACGGAGCCTCCCCCGGTGTGCGCATCCCTTGGGCCGAGCGGTGCACGGAGCCTCCCCCGGTGTGCGCATCCCTTGGGCCGAGCGGTGCACGGAGCTTCCCCGGGGTTGGTGCATCTCTTTCGCTGCCGCCTGCGGTGAACAAGGCGGCTGCAGGGATGGGTCCGGCTCCATGCAGGAAGAAGGAGCGCGGTCGGTGGCGTTCATGCGGCCGTACCGCGAACCTGGAGGTCCTTCAGCTTCTGCTCATCGCTTCTTTTTAATTTGTTGAAATTCATTTTAACTCAATACGTAGAAAGTGCTTGATCCGGGATATTGGAGGCTCAGCACATAAAGCAGTTTTGCTTTGTTTTTTTCTTGACTTTAAAAAGTCACAGACTGAACCAGGTGAGTTGAAATGAAGATGGGTAAGGACATCTTAAAATGCAACACTTCTTTCAAATACCGTAACTTATAAATGTATTGTGTTTAAGTAGATGGCATTCTTAAAGCATATGAACCTAAACCCTGAGGGATCCCTAGGGGAATGCACTGGTTTCCACAAAGGTGAATGTGGGCAAATCTAAGCCAGCCTAAAAAATTATTTTGCTTTATTCTCGATAGATAGGATTAATTTTTTACATTTTAAATTTCAAACCAATTTCTGTTACTGATATACTGAATATCTAGCCGATACGGGTTTTTTATATTTACACAACTCCTAAAGCTTTGGAAGAGTAACATAGAATGTTTACAATACAATTTTCAATATGGTTTTGCAAAGGTTATTGGTTCTTCTTCATTGTTGAGAGATGGATTGTTTGCTATTTACTTTGACAGAGAAAATTCTTAGCCAACAAGTTCATTACCAGCTGCGAGGTCTTATATTTGAAAGAGAACAGATTATAGATATCTAAAAGTATACAAGCTCGTATTTAATGGCTAGACTTAAACTGATGTTTGTGGTCTAGGCAGAGGCAATAAGGAGGGTTATCTTTGGTTGTTTTTTGTGCACTGTCATCAAAAGTGACACCAGTAATCCTGGTGAGACCTGGAATTTTATTTCCTATCTTGAACAACACCATACTCAGAAGAGAACCTGTCAAAAACAAGTCAATAATAATTTTTCCTAACATTAGAGGTAAGGATCAGGTGTTAAAGCCCTGATGATCACTTATTTCCAGTGATGTCACACACTCTATGGCTTTCATTTGCTTGTATAGTTATTTTTCAGCACAGTTGTTTTGAGTTCATGAATCATAAATAATAATTTTCTATATCTATTTAAATTGCTGTGTCCTGTGTTTCTCAAATACATAAGTAGGAAAAGGTAGCTTTAAGGCATTTGTGGTGTTTATCTCTTTACATTATTAGTCCAGTGTTTTCAGTATGTTCTTGTTCTATGTCTTGAAGGTGACAGCAGAAGTTGGAAAACTTCTTGGTGAAGAAAAGGTGGATGCAATCTTGTGTGTAGCAGGAGGATGGGCTGGAGGCAGCGCCAAAGCCAAGTGTAAGCCTTTGGTACAGATACCCTGGTGAAAACATGAATGATATCTGAGAGAAGTCCTTAAAAATCTTTCTTCCTGAGTCCAGAAGAGGACAAAAGCATAGAAGTACAGAATAGCTTAGTCACAGTGGCTCTTAGTGCTCCTCTGAATTTTTGCTTTCTGTTAAATTTGCACAGCACTTAGTTTCTTCAGTAATGTTTGTTGATGGGCTAATTTTTATCAAAAAGTTTTGATGTGCTTTCTGAAGGAGCTCAGCATTGTTATCTATGAGCTGACTTTTGCTGAGATTACTTGTGTCAGGCAACAAACAAAAGACACATTGATGTTGTTTCCTAAGTCATTGTTGTGTGCATAAAACCTCAGTTGCTTCCTGCAGTTCTCTGAGTTGTTTCTGTGCAATATGATATTGGAATACACTGCATAATCCTGCTACAGAAAAAACCCTTCAGATTAAAAAAAGGCTTTTAAACATGTAATATTCATAATGAAACTTATACTATGCCCACTACTGTAGAGATACAAGAAGAAAAATAGTCTTGTTTTCTGTCTGGAGTAGATCTGCTAAAATGTGTCCCTTTTTTCTCCCTTCTGGTTTGGATGTTACAGGCTCAAAGAAAAAGGAGATACAAAAGACATAAATGAATATTTTACAATGTGGAGCTAGAAAATGGTAGAAAGCATATTTTCATAGTGCTGTTGCAATCTGTGTTACAGTGAGGAAATCAGAGTTAAAAGTCTTTCTTTGGCTAATTTCACTAATTCTCTTCCTGATCAGCTTTATACAAAAACTGTGATCTGATGTGGAAGCAGAGTGTTTGGACATCGACTATTTCCAGCCACCTTGCCACAAAACATCTTAAAGAAGGTGGCCTCTTGACTCTGACAGGAGCTCAAGCTGCTCTATCTGGAACCCCAGGTAAAAAGCTAAGGGTGACAGCTGCAGGGACACCAGCAGTTAGAGATGGTTGTTTATTTGAGCATTCTGGTTTGTGAGGCAATAGCTTCACACCTCAGTTTCTTGACATCTAGCACAAATGGGACCCTGCTGCTGAAACGTGTAAGGGAAATGTAATTTTACAGATAGCAATATTGAATCTTTTGAAGCTGTAGTGCAAGCACATAGAATCAGTATTTAAATAGTATTTGACATGCATTGGTGAAATGTACTTGGCTAGTATATGATACAGAAAAAACTTAAAAAGATAATGAAGACTAGAAGCACACAGCAATGTAAGTACAATGCTTAGACAAAGTTAAATTTCCTATTTCTCTTCTGAAAGAGAGAGTCCTTAACTGACCAGTCTTTCTTTTGGTGATGACTCAGCTGATTCTGATAACCATGCCTGTCCTGTTCATATTCTGATTCCAGTCTACCTTTGCTTCAGACATAGATAAGCTTGTTGACTGTTGGCTATGTCCTCAGCTAGCTATTTAATAGAAATTTTATTGGATTTTTTATCTCGCTCTTCAACCATGTTGGTCTGCATGGAGGAAGAAATCTGGGAGCAATTTAAAATTAAAAAAAAAATAGGCACTGACACACAAGCCCACAGGCAGCCAGAGGAAAGTTTGAGACCAATACTCCTTTTCCCAAGCTTTTATTAGTATAATTTCAACAATATTTTTAAGACAGATACTAAGATTTTAAAACATATACAGTTTATGCAAGCTTTGCCTAAAACTGTTCAGGCAAAAATATTCTATGTATTTTCTAGTTAATGATTAATCTTTTGTATTTTTAGTGGCATCTGTTATAGTCAAAGATAAAAGGTTTATTTTTGAGATAATGCAGACAAATAATTTACTGCTGGCTGACAATATACAAATGAAAAAAACATGAATTCTGGCAAACTTTCATGGTTTTTGTTTGGGTGGTCTTGGGAGGTAGAGACCACAACACAGGAATCAGTGATGAGCCTTCCTGTTTTGAACTAGCTGGTTTCAGCTAGTCTGGATTTTTCTAAAAGTCACAGCAGTGCTTTGGGCAAACACATGCAACTTATTAACATCAGGACGAATTGGGAAAGAGTTGTTACTCAACTTTTGCAAATATGCCTTATTAGCCTTGTTAAGACCAGCTCTTCTGGAAGAAATAATCTTGTTTACTGTTGAGATTTTTCTTTTCCTATGAGAAAATCTTGCCTCACATAATGCAAACTGAAGAACACTGAAAATTACATGAACAGTGGCAGAAGCAGTGCGAGTGTGATGTCTAAGAAATGTATCAAGCATGAAAAGGTTTCAAAGAAGATTTAGAATGTTTGGTTTAGGCAAGATGAGAGAGGAATATGTTAGCTAGTGTTGTCCATGATTTCTCCTAATCAAAATGGATGTTATATAATATGTCTAATTACACTATAGAAGTATTTATGTTTTACTTAAAATACTTCTCTAGGAACATTGGAAAGGAGCTGAATAGCTGTCTAGATGGGTAGAAAGAAAGGCATTCAGTTGTAGTAGACAAAACACATTCATGTTTTCTTAGGTACTTTATTTGTGTCTGGACTTCTTGACAGATATATGCCTCTGCAACCTCTAGCACTCTGATTGTCCTGGTCATGTTCCTGAGCAGTGTGCCTTGTGCTCTGGTTCCTCCTGCTCTTACACTACTAAATGCTGGCTGCCTAGAAAGCAACAATTTTTTAGGAAGCTTGCTTCCCCTGCACGTTATTTATTAATTTTATACCATGAGAGTTGGGGTTTTTTGTAGCTTTCTCCACAGGGCCTGTCAGACCTGGGATGCTGACCAAGTGAATTCCAGATTTGAGAGGGAAGTGAACTGCATCTGTTTGGGTCTAAACTCACAAATACTTTAGTTATAGAATGAAAAAGAATATAAGATTGCCTTGTTAAAGTCTGTGAGCATTTTACACTGTTAAATTTGGGAACAGCCCTGTAGGTCACATCCTTCAGGGTGCATTTGGATACATTGACTAAACATGCTTGACTTGGTAAGCTGCTTATTTCTGTAGTGCTAAGTTAACTGAGTTCTGTGATAGTTTCTGGATGTCAACTAAAGCCTTTTTATTAATATTACCTTTTTTTCTTTTAATATGTTTTAAAAGTCTGATTCTTTTTTTGTCTTAATATTCATCAGTCTTTAGTTTCTGTCTTGTTACTGCTGATATTGAGGGCTATTCTGATTGTGCTCTGATTTGCCTGATTTTCATTTTTAGGGATGATTGCCTATGGCATGGCCAAAGGAGCAGTGCATCAGCTTTGTCAGAGTTTGGCTGGTGCCAGCAGTGGGCTGCCATCTGGTTCTGCTGCAGTTGCCATTTTACCGTGAGTGGTTGCTTAGTTGTCTCTGCCTGTGTTGTTTTATTTAATTAATGCTATAACCTGGAGCCACACAGATGTGTTTGCAGTGTCCTATTCACAGCACACAAACAGCCTCTCAGACCTACTCAAAGTGAAAGGATGCATCTTGAATGGATGAACAGAGTTGTGCAAGTCACCCTAGCAATGGTTACGTTTTTTTCTTTGCATTTGCAAAACAGTAGTGGATGTTAGGATTAAAATTTGATTTACTTTTAACCAGTTTAGCTGTAGCCATGCATTAATGTGTGATTTCTTTATTTCAGTATAGACAGAACTGTAAAAATAAGATGAACTGTTCAGCAAAGTTTTAGACTTAGCTCTGTGACAATAGTAAGGCAAAGGATTACTTGACAGGTTTTCACTTGATTAAAGATGCTTCTTCATAAGGTGCTGCATACCCATGCTTGATCGTAAAGTTTGGTTACTTTGACGACCTGCAAAACCAAAAAAGTTTAGCTTCTAATTATCTGCTTTCACTTTCATCAGGAAAGCTAGTAAAAAGTGGATGGCCTAGTAGGTCTTCATTATGTTTAATTTTATCAATTCCATTGCAAAAATTAAAGGTATTTTTCTTGCCTGATCCATCTTTCGTTCAAGACCTAAAATAGAAGACTAAAGAGTTCTATACAGAGATTTGGTATACTACCTGAATTCTCTACTTTGATTTCCTCAGTCACACACTCTTAACACACTTCTTCAGGTCAGACAGGAATGGCATTAAATGTGTTTGGATAATTGACACCACCTTCTAGAGAGCTTTATAGTCAGGCAGATGCCAAGATCACTGGATTCTTGTGCATGTTGTTCTTGTGTAGTTCTCATGCAAAACTCTGTTCTTTAGTGAATTTTTGAGAGGGTAAATACACCTTGGATTGTCAACAGTGTTTCAGTGAGGGAGTTCTGGAAAGTTAACCCTTTCATGTCATTGTATGTAGCATAAATATGTATTGTCAAAGTCAAAACTTCCTATATTTATGCGCTTAGTCTCTCAAAAGCGTAGATGTAGTGCATGTGTGCTGTGCAGTACCTGTGAACAAGCTTATTGCTGCCATTCCCCATCTGCATGAGAGAAATGGGAAGGGAGCAGCAAGGTGAATGATGGGTCCAATGGGCAGTTCCTCAGCTAGCCAGGAAGCTGAGGATTCTTAGTTGGAGCCTTGGATATACATTGAAACTAATGACTATATTCTGTTAACACACGGGGGGATGCAAGGGAAATCCATACCATGTGGTGTAAAAGTCAAGCACATATTACAGCAGTGAATTGAAGCAGGTGGTGCTCATCAGAAACATGACATGTAAATAAAAGGCTTGCTTATCTTTTTTAATCACAGGGTTACCTTAGATACACCAGCAAATAGGAAATCAATGCCTGATGCAGATTTCAGCTCCTGGACACCCTTAGAATTCATTGCAGAGTGAGTATCTGTGGGATAACTAAACAGTTCCTCAGTATCCATCTTGCTGCTGCATCTCAGTGCCTGTTCTTTTTAAATAGCTCTCTTGGATTTGGGTGGGTTTTTTTCCTCCATCATCTTGTGTGTCTTTCTAAATCACATTAGGTTTACTTGCACAGGCTTCCTAACTGTAGAAAATTAGCCTAACTCCATCAACTTCAGCTTTTCTACATGAGTTACTCCAGCAAGAAAGATAGCCTTAAGCAGCTGGAAGCTGGAGAATTTCCTAAAATCTGTAGACAAATTAAATTGCAGAGAGGTGCAGAAGACACCTGCCCTAAAGATACACTGCAAATAAGCATGTCAGCTTGGATGGGGTTCTTTTTCTTCTGAACACATTTTACTGCCCAGTTTATGGCGTGTAAGTTCAGTTCTCTCAACTGGCAACATTTCTGCTCCTGTTTAGAAAAATTTACTAAAGTTTTTTTTTACTATCCACAAAAACTTGTCCTGAATGATACTGCAAAATGCTGAAATATCTACTGTAGCTTATGTAATGGCAGGCTGAGATTATCTGCCTTCCTGTTCTCATGTGTCAGGGTTAGAGAAGGTGCACTGTGAGTATTGCCTTCCACCATGTGATGGGGAGTAGCAGAGTTTCTGTTGAGGCTGAACTCTTACACATTTTAGAAGTCTTTTAGAGCTGACAGCGGAATTGAATTTACCTATTGTTAATTGTTCAGAGAGTAGTTTAGTTCTGACATCAGATTTTCTTTTTTTGAAAATTTTAAGGTGGATGCCAGGGATGGAAATGGGTTTAGTTGCATCTGTTTAGTTAAGGCTTCTGCAGTTGTCTGATGAGGCTCTTTAAAACAGGCCACATCAATTGAATTCAGCTGGCCTGAAAATGTTCAGAAAAAGATCCTTAATTTATTGTGCTCCAGGGACAGCTTAGCTAGATGTTGCAAATTCATTTTTTAACTTTTATGTAATTTATCCTTATAGGAGAATTCAGTTGATTGGTTTGTTTTATTTCTAATTTCCTAAAGTTCAACCCCAGTGTTCTGAAAACTGAAAATCTCACTGTGCAAAATCTCACTGGCAGCACCTGCATCTTGGGAAGGACATAGGAAATCCTTTCCCATATGGCACTTGAATTTTGTGTCCTGGAAGCTCTTGTTGGATAATGGGATGTTCCAACATGGCAGTTGCTATGTCTTCACTACTGGAAGGGCTGAAGGACCTGTAAAATATACTTCACTTTCTCTATTCTATTTTGAGGAAGGAGTTTATATTATGTTTTGATAAGGAATCTCTTTGTCTGCTACCTAGAATGTATCCATCTTACTCAGCACTATTTTGGATGTCTTAAAGCTTTTTCTCCTCCCACTGAGATCACTTTCATAGTTAAATGTCAAAATGTTATAATGGCCAGTTGTCAGAGTAATGGGTTTAGCAACTCTATCCTAGCCATAAAACTCTGTTTCTTTTATATATATGCTATAAAGGCAGCTAAAGTAGCTCCTCCTTCCCCTTTTCTAAATTTTTGAAATGGGAGAAAGCCTAGCCACTCTGACATTTTAAGCTCCTGGCCTTTTCCTTTGAGATATTTTGGAAATCTCGGTTGCTCTAAAGCCCCTTGGATTTCTCTGGGCCCTCTGTCCACTTCTGAGAGTCTGAATCTATGATCACATCACATAGAAATCACTAGAGAGAGCAGTAGGAAAAGTAATAGGCTTGTATTTTATTCTTCGTGTCAATATACCTGATAGTTGTAATTTTTTGTTCTCCCTCACCCTGTTTTATCTATTTATTTTAAAACAGAACCTTTTATGACTGGATAACAGGAAAGGATCGACCAAGCTCTGGCAGTCTAATCCAGGTGATAACTACAGGTGGGAAGACTGAACTAGTTTCAGCAGCACATCTTTGATGTCACTCACTTTAAGTGATGAAACTTCAGCAAAGGAGAAGCTGTGGAAAATCTGTCCACTGGTGTAATTTGAACGGTCTTCTTTATCAAGTGTCTGTAGTTATTCCATTAATGGAACCAGATTTCAAGTAATATTTCTGTGCTGTCAGTTGTGAGCTATCAGCATTTGTTTACTAAATAATACCAACTTGTCTCTAAATGAAAATTGCAGGCTTTAAAGTCTGCAGATGTCCTGATTCTGAGCATTATATGGCAACTTACCTGTTTTCTGTGAAATGGGAATTGTGCTTAACTATGTCATGTGATTGCATACCTAATAGTTGGATTTTTTTTTTTCTGTCAGTAAGTGTTTCTGGCAACTTGCTGTGACTCTTTCAGTACTCTGTCTTTTTCTGTCTGAGAATATAACCCCACCCCTGCATATTATGTTGGCTGTAGCCATTGGGAACACAGCAGTCATCTATCATGTCCTAGTCGTGTTACACTTTTCTTGTGAATGTTCCACTTGAGTTAATGGAACTGAATAGAGATTACTCACTTGAGAAGGAATTCCTAATTTGCCTTACAGTTCATGAGCTGCTCTCAGGCCTACAGCTGTAGGATAAAACAGTCATTCTGTCTAATGAATAGTATGTCTTTCTCTTAGTCATGATGGTTCTTGACTTTTTCAAAAGCAAAGTGCCGTAAAGTAGTAGAAAAAAGCATACATGCACTTGAAAATGGAACTTTTTGTGCTAAATAAATATATATTGTTTTATGTACTGGGCTGTCTCCGTTACTGTAATCCCAATATCTTGATAATATTTTAATTGGTTTAATTGAACATACTGTTCAGTTGTGGTAAAGGACTTACTTTTTCTACTTATTTAATTCTGATCATGGTGCATAAAATACATTTCTGTGCGTGCTGAAGATCTACTAGCCATGTGTAGAGGCAGGCCTTCAGCTGGGGCAAATGTTTTCTGTATCTGGTCCATGTTACAGTGAAATACAGTTCAGACAAAGAGTGCAAGCATTACCTGTTCTGATCATAGACTCACATGGGATCATTTTTGTTGGATTTTTGGGAGCATCTTGAAAGCAATAAAATATGCAAAGTTGTGTATATGTTCTCCCTCTGCACTTTTCTGTCTTTTTTAACTTCAGGATTGTGTTGGGGAAGGATTTACTGCCATGAGTCAGGAAACCTTTCTCCTCTTCCCACTGGAAAAGCTCACATGTGCCCATATTAATTTTAACATAGAATGATTTCCTGTTTTGCTACGACTGTCTTTTTACTTTTTTTGTTTTGCTGGATACAAAGATAGAGGGGATTTTTTCTGTCCTGTCAAACCAGTCCAGGACTGTCAATTTGTAAATCTTCTTTTGATTTTAAGTGAAAAGCTTGCAATGATGCTGCTGCACCAACAGTTTCTAATGGCTCAGAGTACAGACAAAAGCTGTAAGGTACTGGTAGGGAATGAAACTCTAGGGTGCTACTCAATTATTTTGGAAAAGGGGGTAGCTGTCATACTACAAACTAACATGATTTGAAGGCTTCCCTTTGCCAAGCTAGCTAAAGGAGTGAATAATGTTAAAGCATAATTGTGAATGCAAGACTTCTGGATTAACTTTCATCAGTTTGCAGGTATGAGCAGAGAGATACAAAAAGGACATTATTGAAGCTGGAGAGTGACAATAGTGGTGAGTGTATGACAATGAGCCAAGTGCCTGTCAAACTTGCTGCTAAAGGTGGGAGACTTAACGTGAGGAGTTAGATGTTATAGAGGCTTTTTGTGACCAGTTTCATCCTGTATCTCTCCAACCTCTATTTCAGTTAATTGGCCAGGAGAAAAAGCCACCCTGACACTGCAAACATCTGGATAGCCTGGCTCCTTTAGCTGGCCCAGAGATCTGGTGGTGCTGCAGTGAGGAGCAGAGATGTGTCTTTGTGTAGGTGTGTTCCATATGGATGAACTCCCTGCAGTGCCCACACACTGCCAGTGGAGACTGTAGTCCTGTTGTGAAGATTTTCACAGAGTTACAGCATGGTTTGGGCTGCAAGGGACCTCTGAGGATCATCTAGTCCAACACCCTCTTCAGGCAGGGATGTCTTACTGCTTATTACAAAATAAGTACCCGATGAATTTCCACTCTAGAGTTGAGGAGAACTTTTGAATTGCTCATATTTTGCATTTATATGGCATGATTACCAACACTGTAATACTGCAGAAGTTAGAAGCTTATCCTCCTTTATTTAAGGAATGCAATATTTATTAATTTCCTATATATATTAAGCAGCTGAATTTATCATGTTTTTAACTTGGGACTGTACAGATGTTGTCACACTTAAAAATTCATGTACCCAGAGCCTGTTTAGTAGGGTGTTTTTATATGCAACCTTCCTTCAAAGGTGTGTGCTACTGTTTACTAAGAAGGAAGTCAAGTGGGGGCTGGTGAAAAATAAAAAACAAATCATGCCAGCTAAGTCATGCTTACACTGCAGCCTGCTTGTGCTCAGCATTCTGAATTTTTGCAGGTGTAATGTTGTTTGAAAATAAATATTTCTAGACCTGAGCCAGTGCACCTGGGAGAAGATGATGCAATTGCATGGTCCAGCTATACCCATTGCAGTTCCAGTCCCCCCAAATGGGGGTAGCTCTTGCACACGGCATCTGATACAAAGGTGCAGTGACAAAACATGGCTTTGTCAGAAGGCTTTGTCCCAGGCAGCTGGGACAGGCCTGCTGTGTATGAATTGTGTTTGTTCCTGCAGATTTAGAGAAAGTCGATTTTAGTAGAGCAAAAACAAGAGAGTACAGTAGAATATCAGTTTTATCATAAATCCAAAGACCTCTGAACACTGGGCAAGAGCTTGTTTTTGACATTCCAGGAGTTACGTGGGTAGGAAGCTGAGCTGTTTTCTGGACTGTGGCTGCTGTTCTGCAGAGCTTGACCCATGTCCACTTCTCTGGCTTTGCAGAATCTTTCGTTCATTGCAGGACTCAGTCCACAAGGTTTTCAGAGAAGGGAAACGTTCACTGGGAAGTGAAATTCATGTATTTTACCAAAAGGTTTAGTTTGTTTAGTTATACTTTCATGAGAAAATTAGTTTTCTACCAATTATCTAATAAAGGTTGCTACAAAATAAGGATTTAGAATCATGCCCTGCTTCCAAGGAAAGCAGAAATGTTTTCAAATACAATAATAACTGAGTCATTCAGCTTGTCCAGTTCTACAGAAACCCAAAACTGCAATTTGAAATCTTTTGTTGAAATATGCTAAACAAGTGTGACTTTTTTTTTAATAGTGGAATGAAAATTACTACCACAACAAGAAGTAACATTTATTATCTATCTTCTTACTTCTATTGGCTCACTTGAAGAAAACAGATGGGGACTGTAATAGCATGTGGTGATGCTTCAGACTAACCCTTGCAGTGTTGAACAAGGTGAGAAGTAGGCAGACATCTGAAAGGCATTGCAGAAGTCAATAGCAAATGTCACTTGAGATTTAGATCTCTGTTATTCTTGCACTTCCTGAAACACCATGTTCTGAAGGATTTGCTCTATAAATACAGCCGGTCTCAACACGGTCTGTGAGGGCTCTCAGGGTATGATCACAGCCTCCCACGGCTGAGCAAGGCTGATCTTCAGGAATGCCAGCAGAGGGCAGAGACTTCCACTGCATTGGGCAGATTTCTCTACTGCTAAGGAATAGCTTTTTATCAGTGAGGGCTTTAGCTGTGCCACAGGCTCTGCTGAGAATCTCATCCCTTCTTTTTCTTTGTGCCCACAGTCCGACCTTTTTGGCCTTTCCTGCGCCAAGCACGTGCAGCCTGCTCCATATAGCAGTTGCAGAAACCACCCCATCAGCTTCAAGTAAAACAAACCAAAAAACAGCAACAAACCCAACAAACACCACCACCAATACACAGACACATACACACACGCACAAAAATCCCAACAAAAACAAAAAAAGAAGCCAAGGCAGTGAAGGGAGTCCCACAGCAGGGTGTGCCATTGCTGTTGGCATGTTATCAGCAAGTGGAATGACAATCAGTATTCTGCAGCACAGCTTAAAGGGCTTGGACACAGTATGAATAGAAACAGGTTATTTAACTGCTGTGCTACACATAGGGGTATAAGAATTTCCTAACCCAAGCAAAAAAGCCAGTAACTGTTCAGACTGGACTGGTATTAATAAAGAGGTGGAATTTGGAGACATAAAAACTAATTACTATGGGATTTTGAGTATTAAAGTTTTAACTCCTTTGCCTGTGAAATGAAGGAATGGATAATATTTCTTTTAAAAGCTATTTAGGAGGGAACAAAAAGTAGCAAGCCACACAATTGTAAATTCTGTTGTTTAATATTCATTATCCAGTGTCTTCTGTTGATATGAACTACACCACCAATCTTAGTATTTTCCTTGTATGAACTTCCTATTAAGCACTTCCTAAATATGTACTGGGATGTTCTTACAAGTGGAAGGCATAGTAAAACCTTAAGATTGAAGCCCCTGGTTTCTGCTCCTGCTTTGCCTGGTGGGAGACTTTGAATGCATCTCTGCACCTGTGCCTCATATCCTGAATCTATATGAGCCCATTTTATAGTGTGTTGAGATCTATTGATGCATCAGAACATATGAATAAAACACAGGTGTATCAATGGGTACAATAATAGAAGCTCAAAATACCTCTTTTGTTCATTGAATTTAATGTAAAATTGTGACCACAAGCAACAGTTGTATCACTTTGTTACCACCAGTCATGTTTGGCGATTTGCAAAAGAAGTGCTGTGTCAAAGACTTCCTCAGTTTGGACATCACTTACCTGTGTATCTGGTAGTATGTAGTGATATTCCAGTTCCAGTACAACAGGCATTAATTTTTCAGATCTATCACAGCTGGAATTTAAAAATGTTGATTATAATTTTGAACAAACCAATTACTCTTTCTGTCAATGTATCCTTACATCTCAGTGAGATATGGCTGAGGTAATAAAAGAAATGGGCCTCATAGTAAATTCTGGATCAATATGAGTTAGTGAGACAGTTAGCTTTTTTATTTAAGACCATATACGAATATCACCTGAAAGAAAAGGGTTTCTTGGGGTCCCAGGAAGATATTTTTTTTCCAGTTGTTGAGGTCCTTCCTATATGCCCGTATGTCCTGATCTTTTTCCACCCTCCCTAAGAACAATGACCAGACTCCTAAATTGCCAGCTTCTACTTTTCAATGCCCTGGGCAGCAGGGCATAGCTATGTATGCCCTAAGTGTCTCATGCATACTTAGTTGCACTAATCAAAAAAATCAGTCTGTAATCCAGCAGGGGTTAACGACCTACTTTATCCATGTTACCTGGTAAATAGCTTTAACATGACTAAATTTTGTGAATAACATATTTTCTTTTTCCTCACAGCCCCCCAAAAACTTCCTGTTTGCAAATTCAGGCCTCTCTTCTACCAAAGTGTTATCCTGCAAGTCTTTACACCATCTGTATAGTTAGCATGTAGGGAAACCATGCTATTAGCAATATGAGGCCATACAAATGTGTAAAAACATGTATCCTCCCCCTTCCCCAGTCTCAGCTTTCCTTGATTTTCCCCTGTGGAGTAGAGTCTCTCGGACCAAATTTGCTCAGAGAGGTGTCAGGCAGTGTAGGAGGTTGAGGTACTGTGCTTCTAATGGTTTTCTCCTCCACTTTGCCTGCTGGTTTTCCTGCTGCTCTCTCCCCTGGTGCCCCTGCTCTTGCCACCTCTCTGGGGAGTGGGTTGAAGGCTCATCTGATGCCATTGCAGCCATGCACCATGTTCCTGCTGCAGAGAGGGTTTGTCTTCACTCTGCTGATAGAGAAGAAGGGCATAAGTCATGCTTAGCATTTAAATGTCTTGAGTGCTGTAGAAAAAGACATGGACATCGTGTGCAGGATAAATGGAGTGGGGAGGACAGGTTATTAATGTTGTAGGAACTGTTTAGCTGGCACGCAGTCATGTATGCACTTAAACATTTTTTCTTAGTGGTTATTAGGAAGGGCCAAGGTGGTGTTTGCCTGTATAGTCAGATATCAGATGGTATCAGATACTGTTTGAAGGGGCAAGGACAATTTCCCAGCTGTGGGCTGCTTGCTGGGCACTGGGTACAGCAGGCTCCTGGGCAGCCCTGCAGCTTGCCCAGGCACGTGGCCTCTGCAGCCACTGGTCACCAGGGCTAAACAAATAGAGGGATTCAATGTGGCAGAGGTGGATAGCAGTAGAGAGCAAGAGCTGAATTTTCAGACAATGCAATAGTAATTTTTTCATGAGGATCTTATACCTTTTGAAATATTGTTTAAATTTGAGACAAAACAGGAATTGCCACTCTTGAAGTGTCCACTGGTCATTTCCAGTGGAGGCTGAGTTTTGAAATTAACATTTTCTCCTTAACTCTTGAGCTTTTACTTAGTAACTTGCCCAAACCACTGAATTTCAGATAAGGGGATACACCTTCAGTTGTCTAACTTCCCATTTAACAATTGTTATATGGTTAAAGTCAATACTTTCTATTCAGGAAAAGATATAAGGTGCATCTGCTGTTACCTGCATCTGCTACAACAAAATTACTTGTGTAAATACCTTCAGTATTAAGACTTTGTAAAAGCTGTAGCAAATTCGAGTTACATTCCATCATTTAATACATTAATTTCACCTTAACTTTAGTCAACAGGGAACAGATGAAGACAGAGAAACTCCTTTGTGTATGGCTGTATTATGTGGATTTCATGCAGAGACTCTGACTGCAGCTGAACCTGTCATAATTAAGAAAATTCCAAATGTTAGGATTTTTTTCCTATAATACTTTTTCTTTGAAGGTGGCATTTACAGGATAATTTTGAAGTTCAGCAGGAAAAAAGAATTGGTTTTAAGTAATTTTGTTTCACTTACTCATTGTTAAACTTATTATTCTTTGTTCTATTCATTTTTTGAGATCTCAGTCAAAAACACTTTATATGAGGCATGATTCCAGCCATTGTGATTATAGGTTTCTTTGGATTGCTGAGCAAAGTGGAAGTGTTAACAAGAGAGGGTCTCTGATGTGGGTGAAGTTATGCTAGAGCTTTAGAGCACAGTCTGTTCTGATGGAGAACAAGTGGGAACAGCACTGGAGAATGATGGTGTTACTGAAGACTGGGATAAAATGGATGAATGAAATAAGAACAAACATGGACATGAGAAAGAAGGGGGTTGTTCTTCAAATTGGAGGTAAGAATGCAAGCCCAGAACACCAGTATATGGCAAGAAGTGGAGCTGTGCAATGCCCCTGTTTTCATTTTGAATAACAAAGCAACCTAAGGTTGTACTAGCACAATTTGCAGGGTTTTGTGTAAAGATATCAACATCATACTGAAGGACCCATGTTCTAGGTAAAGAAGGAAATCATGGATATATGTCCAAGAGGGCAAAAAAACACTTGAGAGAGGTGAATTTGAGTTAAGAATTAGCTAAGACAAGCATGAATTTTAGCAAAGTATTTTCTTCTGTTTCTTGATTCTTTCTGTGTTCAGGGAACCAAGATTCCATGTGTTCTTTATGCAGTCATTAAAAATATCAACTAACTTGGTCCATGTCCAATACAGTTGAAATTATCAGCCAGGTGATAGAAAAAATATGCCTGTTCCATCAGAAAAGATGAAATTTTAACTCCTAGCTTGTATTTCCTGAACAAACAAGGTTGTTTTGTATTGCTAACCTCAGGAAAAAAGCCCCTCTGCAAGATGGTTAGGTGGATAAGAAAGTGGTTACATGGTCACATCCAGAGAGAAAAGAGAAGGCTTTGGAGTGACCCAGTTGTGCCCTTTTGGCACCTGAAGGGAGTCTACAAGAAAGATGCAGGGAGACTCTTTACAAGAGCATGTGAGGGTAGGGCAAGGGGGAATGCGTTCAGACTTTAAGAGGAGGTGTTAGTATTAAGAGGAAATTCTTTAGGATGAGGATGCTGAAGTACTGAAACAGGTCCCAGAGAAGCTGTGGATGCCCCATCCTTGGAATGTTCAAGGCCAGATTGGATGAAGTTCTGATCTACTTGGTCTGGTGGAGGAACTCCGCACCCATGGCAGGGGGGATTAGAACTTTGTGGTCTTAAAAGTCCTTTCTAATCCAGCCCATTCTATGACTCTCTTGTGGTAATGCAGACCTCCCACAGTGTGTCATGAATTACCCTGTCTGTTTTACAGGACAGCCACCATTTTGATGGGAGCCTTCTCCAACTATACAAAATAAATATTAAAAGACTATTTAGTATATTGGTGGCATAAGTCACACATATAATGTGATTTCTCTGAACCTAGGTAAAGAAATAGGTTTACATTCTAAATCCTTCTGCTTGTACGAGGAGATGGAACACTTGGAACACCACAGCAGAAATTAAAAATGTGGTTCTTTTCACTGTCAGCATCTTCTGTTACTCCAAGAAGTTACAATTACCCAGTCTCTCTTACAATAATTTACAGAGAATATAATGCCCAAGTTTGGGACATTTTATTTTAAGGAGTGTAAGAGATGAAGTTCAGTTTTCTTTCAATTCTTTCAATTTTTCAGAAGACATTCAGATAACTTGTCATAACCAGTATGAAATATCACGTGGGGTAAGACTGAATGTAACTATCAATGCTTCAGTGCTTGCATTGGTCATGAAACTGGCATTTAGAGTTCTCAGTGCCCTGAGAACTGAATGTTCCCCACTGCTTCTAACTTAATAACCTGGAGTTATAAAATGTTTCATGGCAAGTGCAGTGAAAATGAAACTACAAAATGTCCATTTCGTTGCTACTCACAATTGATCTTACCCTGTCAAGAGCCCCATCTATGGAGATGTTTGGAGCCAGTATTCAAAAGCCAACTTGTCTTCCATTCACTGAAAAATGAATGTTGGTAAATCAAACATTTCACTTGTAAATTTTTGGCTAATTGGATTTTTTTTGTCAAGTGAACAGGTGTAAGGTAGAAAAAGTTGATCTTACAAGTTTCAAATCAGATTCTAGCAGTGTAAAGTCCCATCTGTGATTCTTTTCAGTCAATGGCACTAATTTTAGGCATGCCCAAGTCAAACATCTTCAAAAACATATACTTCTACCTATACAATGTCATGAAGTTCCTATCAACCCTGAAAATGGCTTAGAGACATCCATTGTCACCCAATCAAGCCAGATGTTCCAACTGGAATACAGAGTAGTTTTAAATTAACCCAGATATGGCAGAAGTGCAGGCATCATAGGTCAAGGTTCAGCCTGAGCTATTTACTTTACTTAAAAATAGCTTTTAAAAAAATGATAACAAAGCACCTGTAATCTTATCTGAAATGCCTCTCAGAGGGTCAGAGTGTTCAGAAAGGAAGAGGACCAAAGAAAATATGCTTACTCGGTTAATTTTTATTTTGGTTGCAGTTGGAAATTAGTGTCTCAAGTTAGCAGGCTTGTTTCTGATGCAACTTTATCTCTTCCTTGCTCTTCTAGTGCTTGATACTAAAATTCTTTCCCAGAATGGCCTATACTGCTCACAGCTGGAAACAGAATGCCAAGACAGATGGACTTTGTCTGTGGTGTAATACACCAGTTCTTATATTTTTTTGTATTTTTATCTCACTGCTAAACAGACAGGGTCAACCTAGAAATTAGAATAAGGTTCCAGTCATTAGATCTAGGAGGTTTTGGATCAGCTTTTTCTGTGGTATTGGAGAGAGGTAAAATACTGCCCCATCTTCTGGAGGGAGCTTGTTAAATTTGTAAGTATTTTGTGACGTGTGATGTGAGGGGCAAGCCTTGCTAATCCTAGGAGCTTTCTTCATTCCAATGTTTTTTATGTAAAACCCCCACAACACTCTGCTCCTTACGAGTCTCTTTTGCACCTCTGGAAACCAGGAATAAGGCTGTTTAAAGATGATGAGATGAGTGCTGGCAGTAGAGATAGTAACAATCTGCCTTTCTCATGAGAATAAAACAGCAAGATATATTCATTTGATGGCAGATGTCAAGTCATGGAAATTACAGATTAAAAATAATTTATGTAGGAAACATATTTTACATCTCTCAGCTTCTATTTTGAAAGAGTGTCACATTAAAGCACCATCATATAAATGCATCATGGGAGCAAAGAATATGAGAAAGGCTGTGCACTAACTGTGACCTACATCCCCGAGCATACCAAAGCCTCAGCAACATCAGACAACATCTTCAGAGTGGCCATTTAACTGTCAGCCACATGATTTGTATCTGGCTGCAGTAAGGACTAAAAATGCAGTGTGTTAGACACACACTACAGAAGAAGATAAAAAACAAAATAAATTGGCATCACTGAAGTTTTTTCAGATTTTAACTTGAAAGTGGGAAATTCCCACTCACACTACCAATTTAGTTGCAAACTTTATAGGAAGGGCTCACTTTTTTTGTTTTTCACTTCCTCTGAAGGAAAAAAAGTGCAGATATGAAAAGCACAGGTTAAAAATAAGTACCATATAAAAGGGAGCACAATATCTTAATTGTAGTGTCTTCCTGTGGTTTCATTCTTGCCTTGTGAAATGCTGGGTAGAGTTGCACAGGGAGGGGGAACCATCAGCTTGGAAAAGTGTTTCTGGCTTTCTCTTCTGAGGAGAGTGAAACAGAAATTCTGATATGATGGAGCATCATGTCTAATGTGCAATCAGCCCTGTTTTCCTTTTTTTAAAGGAAACCTGCTCTGTGTCCAAGAATGGGGGTGAGTAGCCATTGGTGTGGGCAGACACTTCTGAGTTGGGAGCACAGAGAGCTGGTATGTTGAAGATGTCTATGGGAGAACTCATAGACCACTGAGATTTGTAGACTGCTCTAAGAAATTTCTGGTTTATTCCTAATGCTGCAGTATGTTGTTGCTGGTCATGCTGTATCTGATTCTAACAGTGTGTCTGCTCTGCCCATGGAATAAGCTGCTGCACTATATTTAGGTAGTATGTCTTGTCCTCAGCAAGGACACTGATTTTTCTAAGGTCAGGAGATAGGATTCAGAAAAAAAAAAAAGAACTTCAGTAGTTAGAAAAATCCATTATTTACCAGATGTTCTTGCATTTCTCCATGAAATATTTCTGCTGTTGCTGATGTTTTGAATGATGGTTTACAGTCATGAAGAGAACTATTTCACTTCTGTCCCAGATGAAGTGTAAGTTCCCTGCCTCTTGTTCTTAAAGCCAGGCACTGTTCTGTTACTTGGTTGGTAATTTTTTAATGATCCCTCCTATTATTAATACTCTGAGAGATAGGCAGCAACCTTCCTGCCCCCGCCATGCACAGCCTTGTCAGACAAAGGTAAATGTAAACTACAGCTGTTCTGTGATCCTTATATTTCCCTCTAAGCCTGTATTTTTTGGGATGGAGGTGAGACATAGTAGATGGTAGTTTTCCAGGTCCTCCTTTTCCTTTTTGAAGGTGGGATTAACATTGGCATTCCTTCAGTCATCAGGCACCTCTCCCATCCTCTGTGATTTTTTATAGATGATGGAGAGTGTCTTTACAATATCTGCCAGCTCTGTCAGTGCCCATGGGTGCATCCCATCAGGGCCCATGGATTTATGGGTGTTAAATCTGTCCAGCTGATCCCAAATCCAACTTTCTTGCTCCAGCATTCCTCTCTTACCAGGACAGGGACTTCTGAGGGCCAGACTCAGCATTAAAGACTGAGGCAAAGAATTCAGTAATTCCACCTTCTCTGTGACTTCCCTCACCAGGACACCCATCTGATTCTGCAGCAGCCCCATATTTTCCTTAGCCTTGCTTTTGCTGCTGGTGCACTGCTAAGGCCCTTCTTGATATCCCTTGCCAATCTCAATTCCAAGTGGGTCTAGGCCTTTCTCATCGGATCCCTGCACAAAAGGTTCCTATTGTTCTCCCTTGTGGCTTGTCCCTTTTCCCACGTCCCATAAATTTCTTTCTTCTGTTTGAGATTTTCTAGAAGCTCTCTGCTCATCCATGCAGATCTCCTGCCCACTTTGCTTGATTTCTTGCTCACTGGCATACACTGGAAGTGATGTTTCAATCATGTTTCAATACTGACCAGCTCTCTTGGCCTGCCCTTACCTTCTAGAGTGGTAACCCACAGGATTTCTCTAGGAGTGCTAGTTACTTGTTTGGTTACTAAAATGAGCTTTCAGCACAATGCTTTGGGTTGGAAGGAACCCTAAAGACTATCTAGTTCCAATCCCTCAGCCATGGCCAGAAACTACCACACAGCATAAGGAAACTATGAATTTAATCTTCTAATTGTCAGATGTCACTCTATAGGCATTTATTTATCAATTAAAACCACCCAAGACATGAATTTATATATTGTGGCAGTAAATGTGTGTAGGGAGGCAAACAAAGGACAATCAGGGGTAAGTGGGAACTGAATTTACATATACTATGATGAATATACTGTATTTCAAAGCAATAATTCATGACTGAAAGTTCTCTGGTTTTATATACAAAAATCAAAGCAAGAAGCTTTCTGAAAATGTTTCATAAAAGTCCAATCCTAAGAAAGAAGTCTTTGACAAGGATTTAATCAAATTCTTTAGCATGGTGGTTCTGATATCATTACAAAAATAAAATCACTAATATTCATATTAACAGCTATTCTCTAAATAATTTAAACATAAAATCCTATGTGTAGTGAAAGATTTCAAAAGGGAGATGAATCCATGCACACAAATTGACACAAAAAGTTTCAAGTTTATTTTGAAGATTTGATTGTTTATCTCAAATGCACAATGGATATTCTGGTTTGGACATCTCTTTTCTGTGGTTACGTTCAGTAGTTAATTTGATCTACCAAAGCAAGTTCTCTTTTCAGAGAAATTAAAATGCAGTCTATTTTAAGAAAGAGAGAAAGGAAAGTCATGAAGAGGATCAGATACTTTTTAAAAGCTCATTTAGGGAAAAGAAAAGGTAATTTAATACTTTGTAATGTCTGAAAGGCTTGATTTAAGGCAAAATTACTAGCCAGTTTAGATTATTTTAGCACTAATGGAATGAAATTTTCCTTTTTTTTTTGAGCTAAGTCTGTAATGAGGAGATTCAAGCTGACTGAAAGTAGTAAATAGATTATAAGTGCATTTTGTGAAATTGGAGAAAAGATACTTTATTTTTATGTATATTACATTAAACGATCAAACAGCTTTCAAAAGTTGTTTTTCAGATGGGGAAAAACTTGTTGTCTTCCTTTACTTCTATGTAATGTTTTTGGTGCATAAACGTATATAAAATGCAGAAAACAGCAAGAAAGTACACCTGAGGAAATTTTTGGGTACACCTTTTCCTTCCTTCTTAAATGAGAAGAACATGGAGAAAATGCAGTAAAAACTGTAAATACTTAATAGGAAATTTGTGACTAAATCAAATTTTGTTTTCTATAAGAAACAGATGGAAAAAATCCCATCTGTTTCACTAAGAAATGCTGAAAATTATCTTTTGAGTTAGTTACTGATTCAGAAGTAGTTGAAAAAATTATTTTCTTTTTTATTTCAAAAGATTAATCATATTTAGGACATGGCTTCCCCCTTCATGGAATGGGAGGAAGACTGATTAATGTCAATACATAGGATGCAAATTCCCTTCCAATCCACTGTCTTTGAAAATAACTCTTTATCTGAATGTTGACAATCCAAGGATTGCATGAAATGTTAAGATAATGTGCCTTTACAATCTGTGAGTACAAAACAGAAGAACAAAAACCCTGAATAAACATTTTTGTTTACATAACAGTGGTATTGTGCCAAATTACAACCAACTTAAGAAAATCATTTAGTCACACCAGATAAAACATTTTTTCCTTACATTCACCCAGTGGCAAAATGCTATGTAATCTCTGTCTTGAAGATCTATCAACTTCTGCTCCAACTCTCCTCATTCCTTTTTAATACTTTGCACTCCTGCCAGTATTTCTGGGAACCTTTTCCTCTCCCACCACCGTCACTGACATTGTTTAAGTGGCAGCAGGGTCAGTATGGTTAGTAGGGGGTTCCTTATATGCTCTGAATGTACATAATTTTCTTTGCTGTTCAGTGCTGTCAGCATAATCCAACGAAGACTGTAGATGGTTTCTGTAGCTTTTTATAAGATAGGGCTTTTATTTCACTGATTCTAAACCCACTTGTCTTCTCATAGATTTGTTTTCTTTTTGATTATGCTGAGTTAGGACTAAGGAACTTGACTAAAGGATAAGTGGGGGAAGAATGGATGAGTGGATACTAGGGGGTGGCTTTTTCCAGTAGAAGGGATTAATGGAGTAAAACCTGTAGAATCTGCCTTGACAAAAAGGATTCAAACATATTACACCATGAGAATTTCTCCTCATTCTCAACCTCTCCACTTGTGAATCTTCCTTCAATGTTCTTAAGAAAGGAATGGTTTTTTGCTTTCCTTGTGGCAGACAGATTTATTTTATGCTAATTTTCAAGAAGCATTGGAATAGGAAGGGAGAGTTTTAGCCAGTATTAATAGGCACCATTCAGCCAGAAGAGAAGGAGTTTCTTTAGACCCTGAATGAGGCACATGGTCACAGAACAAGTGAGGGGAACACAGGGATCCTGATTTTCACCTAAATTCTTCACCACTACCCTTCATTTAAATATTAACAGTACTTCTGTACTTACAGAGCAGGAGTTTATGTTGCCGCAGATCCTGTTTGGACATTGTATTTGATGAAGCTGAAAGCTGGAGCTTTGACTGGCTTTGCTGGGGGTCTGTACATGCACAACACAAAATAATCTTGTTCCCTAGTCAATTAATTTAAAAGGTTTTCCATATAGGATAAGGAGAAAATAATTTCTTGAAATACTTAAGAAGGATAACTTATTTTGAAAAAAGTAAACCAAAATTTATGAGATTTTCTTATTCCTCACAACCTGTAGGCAACATGCATGTAATATTCAACCAAATATTTAAATGACAGTATATTAGAAGACTTTGAAACAGTAGAGTTTATCAGTGAATAGTCTATAAAAGTTAGTTTAACTGGTGCAAAAGCAAGGTGTTTTTTAACTTTTTAATAGGGTAGATTAATTAAAGAGACAATGCTATTATCACTCTCTATTCATGAAAAAAAATCATGAAAATATCTGGTACTGAAATGACTTCAATTTTTTTTTCTTAATCTTGATTATGAGGTCAAATAACACTAAATACCTGTGCAACGAGAAATATGCAAACCTGCTAACATTATTTTAAGGAGACAGTATAGCCCAAAACTTATAGAAAAAAAACCCACTCATCGCTCCAAAAATTGCACATTTTACTTGGTAATGTACTATAGGCAGTAGAGGTTGCTCTACAGGTGTCAAAATTCTTAATATTCTTTCTGCTTTTGAAATATCATTAAGTGTCATGGCACCATATTAATAATTAAACATCTAAAATTAAGTAAATGCATGAAAATTTGTACAAAAATGTGAGAATAATAGAATCATCATAAGCAATAAATTGATTTGGAAGAACATCTTTCCAGACTTCTTGTTGCATTTGTCATCTGCTTATACCAAAGGTATAATATTTACTCAAGCAATGGCAGCAAAATAGCAATGCTGATTTCATAAACATGGGAAATTTGAAACTTGGTTGGTTTTTTTTCCCTTTGGCTGCCACTTGGGCTTGTCTGCTACCCTGCTCCATCCGGGGACCCACCAGGGAGTGATGTTCTACAGCAAGTGTCTGAAGGAACAGTAATAGTGCAAGGTGCTAAAGGGAACTTATTTTCTTTAAATTTACTGGCCTTTGAGGAGATTTCAGGAACATATATGCACCATTCTAACAATACCATGTTAACACTTTTTCTGTAACATCACAAACCTTTATTTTTCCCTCTTAGTTACACCTTTGATTTTTGATTTTCCAGTGTTATGTCAAATTAGTTCAGTAAAAGGTCCTCCTGGGTCTAGACTGATTGCACTGTGCTCTTCTGATTTGACATAAACAGACACTCAGGACTGAATAGCTGTCTTGCCATCACTTCAGGCTTTTGCTGTAAATATAACAATTTCAACAAGGGCTGCGTTACTCTTCCTTTAAGCATGCCTGCTTTCTGTTTCATGTATTACTGACAATCTACTAAGGAGGAAAATTGCAGTCAAAAATCATGGCAATTCAGGTTGCCACAGGATAGAAGATCAACCATACAAAATGTTAATTATCACAGTATGTGGAAGAAAAATTTACTCAAATTTCCCTTAAACTGAAGAGCAGTGCCTTGCACAGTGTTACTTCTGGGCTAATGCTGAAATGAGCTTTGGAAAGTAAATCAATGAGTAAAGGCTTAATACAATAGATTTATGTATGCTGTCAGTTTCTAGGCAGTATAATTATTGTCAGTTTTCTGCCTCTAGCTACTCTTTTAGCTTCTGGGAATAATGAGAGAATGTGTTCAGCCATGTGACATTCTTTCCCTTGCAGAGCTAACCGCTGTTTCCCCTGTGGTGAATCTTGCATTTTAAAGAGCTCTCACACATTCTTCCATGAGAATTTTGTAAAATACCATGTGACAAAATACCATTTTACAGTACTGTAGCTGAAGTGGCTTTCCATATCACATAGACTGCTGAGAAATCAACATCAAGATTGGATCCACAGAAATGCACAGTCTCAAATAAACTGCAAATCAAAAGATGCATTCTTTATAAAAATCTTTATAGAAAGCTGCAGAGTGACCATATGATAGATGGGTTTGATTCATCATGACAACATACTGCATGGTCAATTGCTTCTAAATATTATTTATTAGGGATGTTCTTGCTTTTCTTCCCTCTCTTTCTTGTTGTTCTCTCTCTACACCGTTAGCCCAGAATGATCACAGATCCTACAATTTGAGTGGCTAACCTTAAAATAATTCTTAATCTGACTTTGAGAGCTGGTGAATTAGTGTGCTGTAAAGTCTCTAGATTAGCAGTTGTTTACTGTTTTACTGTTTCAGGGAAGCAAGACTGCTTTTTCCAATTTGTAGTCTTGGTTTTGGTCAGGAGAACCAAAATTTTCTAAAGCTTTTTTCTTCCATGCTTCTTTTAAATTAAATTACAAGGAAGATTGTTCCAGTTTTGTAATTCTGCGATGCTGTGAGGTGTGACTGGTTAAATCCATGGCACTGTAATTTGAATGTACAAAGTCATATTGGTAAAAATAATATGTAGCTTTCAGTACTGACTCTATGTTCTCTCTTCCCTTCCTTATAAGGCCATGCATTTTGGATCAAAATACTCACAGAGGTGCATGGTCAAGCCAAAAATGCATGTTTTTATTAGGAATAATGCTCTGGCCTGCCTGCTGATTCCCAGTAAGAGAGGAAAAGTGATATATCTTTTGTAATCTGGGAGTTTACTGAGCACAAGGGATGTGATCAGTAGGGTCTGAAGTCAGACTAACTGTTTTCAGCTGTTGACTGTAGAATTAATGATCTCTTGAATTAATGTTTTCTTGGAGGGAGGCAGGGAAAACCAATAGAATTACTTGTTGTCTCTAAGAACTGTAGCTGAGAGAGTTTTATTTGGATCTGGATTTTTTGTTTGTTTGTATATAAAAGAAATTGGCTTCTATGTATGTAAAAGAGATTAAGTTTCCCCCTTTCATTCCTCGTAAGAAATAACTCGATTGTAATTTTTAAGAAATTTATGTTACAAATTAGGAATGCAATGAAAAGATCTTGAGAAATGGAAATATGATGTCAAAACTTTCGAATTTTGTTGAAAAGAGATTACATCTCAATATTTTTTATTTTTGTGAATTTATGGGAAATTAAAATAATTTTATCAATGGTAAAATGTAAAGTGCTAAAATATAGAAATTTGCCAGTAATTTTCCTGCTGTTTTAATAAGACCTGACTGGAAATGAAAATGCTAAGTCAAAATCAAAACCAGATCAAAGTGTCCCAAGGATTCGTTTAAACTTTAAGCTTACTATTCTGCAGGATAAATGTGCACAAAATTACACAGTTGGTAGCAGTAAAGCTTTCATGCTTTACTAAACAGCCAAAGAAATAGCTTTAGCCATAGTAAACCTATAGCACACTGACACTAGGGGTGCAGACATGGCATCAATGCTCAAAAAGTCTGTGACAACTTCACACAGAAAATGTAAAGTTTATGTTTTGGGGTAAAATTTCACAGAAGTGCTTGGTGTGCCAGTGGATTACTGCATTTTGGATTTGCTCACGTTCTCTATTCCTCTTTAGGTCTTAAATGGAAAAGGAGAAAGATATGAATGAAGACAACACCTTTTTCTGTACATTACAAAGTTATCACAATTTAATAGGATTTATTTTCCTTCTAGAAGGGTGTGTTAAACTGTGCTGTATGGAGTTATTTTATTATTATATTATTTATTTGTGCGACAGCTTTTAAAGCCACTATTAGAGATAATAAGATTAATTATAAAAGGATAAGCTTCATTTTGTCAGTCACAAAAGGTGCAGCTGGTCTTGATGTGTTTCATGAGAATTAGACAACTTTTTCAAGAGACTGTAAACCAGCATTTACATGGCTCATGTAATGAGCAGTACCTATACAGCCCCAAAGCTCCAGAGATATCTAACCTGGGCAGTTGTTAACTCAGAAACTGTCTGAATTTACTCATCCCTGGGGGATTTCCTATACAGGAAAAATGTTCTTAGAAAATAAAGGGAAAGCTATTAATGGAACAGAAAACTTTCAAAACACCTTTCTTACATATAAAATACAGAGAATATTATTTATAAGTTATTTAAAGAAAAATGAAAACTGGGGAAAGGTTTTTCTTTTGAGGAGTTTTGAGAGTTAGCTCTGATGCAGCATGTACCCTTGCTATAAATATAGCAAGAGGAGAATTTTTGGGCCTGATCTAAATTTAGTATTTAATTTGTTTGTTTTTTCAATCTCATTCAGCCTTCATCAGTTTCCTGATCTAGCTACAAATATGGCCCACAGAAGGTGATGCAGGTCAAACTGACATGGTCCATATGCCAGAATGCAGGCAAGTCATTGCTGCTGCTCTATTTTGTGAATAACACAATATTTATAACAATAAATGCTTTCCATGATAATGAGTACAGAGTCTCTTAATGAAATTGAGAATGTCTTTGCAGTTCAGGTTTAGAGTAGCCCTGTTCACATTGCTTTGTAGTGTTTGACATTGGCTGCTTGAGCCTGGAGGTGGCAGAAATGTTAGTGGCAAATGCAAAGGTAGATCAAGGCACAGATTAAAGAGAGGCAGTCATTGCCTCTCTTCTCCCACATTCCCACAGTGGCTGAATAATCTGTTGATGTACCACTGACTTCCTTAATTCTTTAATTCTTTTAAAATTGTTAGCTGCTGTACCCATGTAGGGAAAATCTACAAACTTGAACTTGAATTGAGCTGAAGTTAAATAGAGGTCTGAAGTAAGCCTGGAATAGTAGGTCTGAGAAGAGTGAATTGCCCCATGTCCCTGTGGGCTCTGCCTGGAGTAGCTTCACTGTCCTACTGGGATTCTTTCAGGTGTCCCTGTTCTGCAGTAACACAGCATGAAGAATTGACTTTTGCCTGTCTTGAGAATGTTGTCAGAAACAGTGGGAATTAACTATCTGGCAAGGTCCTTTGTTCACCTTACATAACCCACCACAATAACTCATAACTGGTTGCAAAAGCCAGCCTACAGAGTGGGTTCCTGTCTGATGAGAGAGAAACTCAGGCAGCTTACAGGGAAGTGGGAAATAGTGAGGACTATACGATGGTATTAGATGACAAGCTGCTGAAAATTGTCAGGCTAATTAAAACTTCACAAAATTCTTTAAATATCGGATAGGACTATTTTAGTATATATCATATTAACTTAGTAACAAATTATTTGAAAGTCATAAAATTAATCAAGGTCTACATTTTTAGATTTTTTTTCAGATCCTTAATATTTTGTTAACATAAGAAGGCAAAGAATAGAAATGCAACTATTTTAGACTCCAAAATTCATTAACATCCCTTGATGTAGTTTATTATGGAATATTATTCTACCATTATTGCTTAGAAGATTTACTGTAATATAGTCCCAGTAGTATTAATGGGAATCTTCTGAATAAATCTTATCAGTCCAATATGCTGTTATGTTTGTTTGACTATTACTGATACAATATATTCATAAATTATGATGCTTTCATTTTTATTCATTTTTTTGTCCAACTTGTATAGTTTTGTATTTGAGAATTAGTTATGCAAAGTGTTAGAATGATTAACTTCTCCAATAAAGTTACTCACATAGGCTTTAGTCTGCTAAAATGTTAGCATTTTTTGTTACATTACAGTTTTTTCTTTATATATTCTTGATGTGATTGTAGCAGAGGCTGGTACCTACCATGTATGACTGTAATAAACATCTCACTCCCCCTTGCTAGGATAGGCTAAAATTCCTTACAATATCAAAGCTAATTGTTTCACCAAATTTCTATTACTGACTTGTGTTTTATGAAGGTTAAATCATAACCTTTTGTTATGCAGGGGTCTTAGGCTTCCTGTCTGTGCAGTGACATAATTTGTTTTAGACACTAATTTGTGTTCTCCCCAAAGAATTCATGAGCTTTGTCTTTTAAAAACTTGTCTTCAGTCTTATACAAACCTGATTGTTATGTAGCTGTCTGTGAAGATGGTTTCATTATGTCAGCTGTCTTTTTGTAGGACATGCCATTTTATCTAGTTAAAGAAAAGTAGTTTTGGTAAATAAATAGCAGTGTGCATCATTTGGAAGATAAAAAATCCAGAAAACCTGTAAGGAATCTAAGGGCAAGAGGGGAGAAACCAAAAGCTAATCATAATGAGGAGTCAGAGAAATCCTAGAGGTGCTAGAGAACCATTACCAACTGGAAATAAATTTATACTTAATAATTATAAAGAAGATGTAGAAATATTCAGTTAGACTTTCTGTTCTGTACTTGGAAAGCCATGTGTTTGCATTCCATGAGGATAAGAAAGTGCTTTTCAGGGCATAGATAGACATTAAAAGATAAACGCTTTCAGAGTTGCAGATAATTTGTACCAAACAGTGTTTAAAGAACTAAAAAGACATCTGGCATGCTGGTAATTTTTAATAAATCTTGAAATACTAGACAAAATTCAGAAGAGCAGATGAGAGAAAATGTAAATATTAAAATGAAAATGACTTGTTGGATAAGGTGGCCAATGTTAGTGTGTTCAGATGGATGCAAAAGCAGATACAGAAGCCTACAGATCTTTAGTTTTATTTTTCATCCATGTATCAAAAGCTTCTATCCTAATAAATTTAAAATGAGAAGTGATTAAGCCACTGCAAACCAAACATACAGAGAACATGTGGATATTCCATGATTTGAAGTTCTCAGATCAAAGTCATACACCTTTTGGGAAGTATGTTTGAGTCAACCACATCTTAAGGATTCTATATTAAATTTGGTGGTCAAATGGACTGAACATTGCAGAGATCAAACCAGATGATCTAATGGCCTCTCCTGGGTTTTGACTTTAACAATATATCAAGTGCTTCTGCTGTATTTCAAGCTGGGAAACAGATCTGATTACCTTGTGAATATTACGTGTCTGTTTTCTCTGAGAGTAGTAAAAACTAAAAAGACGGTTTATTTTAAAATAATATTTGCATCATATTCTTCAATTATAATTTTTATGTCCCTTTACAGACAAGAAAGTGTCTTTTCCTTACAATATGTAATTTTATGTGTGCATGTGTATATATTTGTATCTATGGATTTCTTCACAGAAAGAAAAACCCAAAAATGACATGAAACACAATTTAAAAAGAAAAAAAGGCTTTCAGGGAAAATATTTCTGACTTTTTATAGAGTGCTATGACATGCAGAGCAGTGAAATAATACCTTGAGTATAGGTTTCCTTTTAAAGCAGGGCATTGATTCAATGTCTTCTCACTGGAACAGGATAGTGGAGCTTTTGTGAAGTTACAGGACACATCTGACCACTGCCAAATAAATGTTATATGTTGGACAAAAGGTAATATACAGTTTTAATACATGGGATAGGATTTGAAGGAGGTCTTATGTACTTGAAGCCTTGTGTTTTTTTCCAACTGGGCTGAATTTATTATATATATATATATGTGTGTGTGTGTGTGTGTGTGTGTGTGTGTGTGTTTATGTTATTTCCTCATAGCAATACATGCAGTAATGGATAATATATTTAATGTGTTTAATTGCTGGCAAATCAATTGGTTCTAAAAGACATTAATTCTTCTCACAATCCTTCTCTTACTATTTCATGGTTACACACACTGTATTCCTAGGCATATGTCTTGTAAGCATTAGAGTTCAAAGAAAAGGGAGATAAGATGTATAATGACTTACAGTGACCATATTCTAGAGGGAGAACATTCAACTCATTAAATTGTTTCTAAGGTATTCTAGGTGGATATATGCCTGCCTGCATTTTTTGGCTCAGTTTTGGCTTTTCTGTTGTAACACAACTGTTCTCCCTGGTTTAAAAAATGTCAAGGTCAAAGAGAGGTGAAGCTGAATGGTGCTGGGAATCTGAGATGCAAATAAGTTTCAGATAATCCACGTGATGCTCAGAGGCCATCTAGTTTCACAGAGCCATTAGCATTCAGGGACGCTCATTAGCACTCAGGCAGCCAGTCAGTACGCATTAGCAAAATGAGATGTGTTGATTAAAGTTACAAATTATGTGTTGAGTGTTTAGACTTCAAGCCATGGTAGCTTCACATTTATGAGAGTGTATTTCTATATTTTCACATTAAAAAAATGTTGACTCTTTCTAATTTTCAGTGCTTTTTTGGCGTGTGTGAGAATGTGTTTTCGTGTGTTTGTGTGTATGGGAGGAGAAAGAAGTGAATGCAATGATGGAAGAGAAGGAGAGAAGTTAAAGCAATTTCAATATTTGATGTTTTTGTTTGAAGTGCCTTTGAAAATCTTACAGTTAGGACTGTCACTGCTCTGATTTTAAAGTAAGAGACAACATCAAAAGTTTCAAAGAGACTAGGAAGATTTTAACCTTTAATCTGTACTGGTAATCAGTACCATGTACTGGCCTGTGAGAGGGAGCTAACACTGTTTAGACACCAGTGTCAGGTTGATTTAATGAGATGTAAAAACAAACAATTCAAAAAATTCTGACTCATACTTCAAGAAATAATCAGCCTGTATTATCTGATAATAATGCAGTAAGATCTGGTTAAACCCTAGCATTATATGGAAAACAATGATATAGTAGTTTAAGGTCTATATTATTTAATTTTTATCACTGTATTATGCTCATATTACATGGGTTTATCTTGTGTAAGCATAATAAAAAAGGATACTGTACTTAATATTAGGCCATCAGCATTGTGGATAGTGTTGGTAGAATTTATCATGTTTTGGCAATGTGCATTACTGCAGGCATTCTAGAACAGCTATCTTAAGCAAACATAGCATGCTACCCCAACACTTGTTACATTTTGTGGTTCTGTCAAAGGGTCTGGGAAGACCAATTCTTGTGCAGATGACTGTATTAGATGAGAATAAGTTATGCAATGCTGATATTGTGAAAGTGACTTATTTGTAGGACTAATAATGAAGTGTTTTATTTGCGTTCTTTCTTGGGAAACATTGCCTAATATCTGCAGCTGAAAGGGATCACAGAGAAGGTAAGAATTATTCTGAGCATGACTCAGCTCAGAATTTATTTGTTTTCTGGGTCTGATCTGAATAGATACTCTAAATCCAGGTGTTGCTTTTATGGGGAAAAACATCTTGTGTTATTACTCAATACAGAGGTCCTTGTGGGGAACACCTTGCTGTGGGTGCAGATCATCTCTGAACACAAGATACTGTATTGAAAAACAGCATAATGTAAGTTTGGTTTTTCTTTTCCTGCTTGTGTTGCCTTAAGAACTTAGTGGGTTGGATGGCAGTGTCAGCTCAATATCAGATGTTGAGTTCAGCTCAGTACTTTCTGACAGTGATGTCTCTGTTCCTGGGCAGATCATCACTTGGCAGCATCCATCAGCTACTTGGGTTGCTGTCAGGAGTTCTCTGTTTTACATTCCTCACCTGTTCCCTTCTATTGCACTTCTGATGCTCTGACCTCTTCCGTTCGTTCGTTCGTTGTAGTCTGGGCTCATTTGGTCTTTCCATTTTGTTTTCTGTAGCTGTCTTGCTCTCTGTAAGGAGTTTGAGTTTGGGAGAAATCTTCGTGCAGCAAACAGGGGATAGTCTTTGAGATGTGATGGGAAGAATGCAGGATGCTTAGTCCAGAATTACCATTCATGCTTTGTTTCTATGTGATATTTCCTCCTTGAAGCAGTCTTTTACCTGGTATATTTACAATGATAACAGAATCTGTTTCCTGCTTGTGATTCTCTTCTTAAGTCCTTAATTTTCCTGTTTTGGTTTGTATTTTGTGGTTGTTTTGGTTGGTTTTTATTTTTATCACTTGTATCTGCATTACTCGAACTCCAGATTTTATGCTTCAGAGAGAAGGCTGTTTGTTTCAGGCTTATTCCTTGGGTAATGCAACAAAGATGTCTGCCAACATGAGGTGCTGAAAACATAGAATTCTAGAAAAAGAGACTAAGTGTAGGGTAAGCCTGGTGGGTTTTAGTACATCCATCTGACCTGGAGGTCAGATGTACACTTGTACCACCAGGACCAGTAGGTATCAAGAGATTTTTACTTTAGCTCACATCATTTAATTTCAGTATTATTTATATTTTGGGCTCCATGGCTTTGTGACACTGAGTTTCATAATCTGATTTATCTAGTTCCTGCTACATGTTAAAAACCCAAACCCAAACCTCCTTCCTATTACTGTTCTTTTGTTCTGGTTCTGCCTTAGAGAATTGCTAGCCTTATAGTTGTCTCTAAACACCTGAGGGAGTTATGATTCCTTCAGAAGAAAGCACAGGTTGCTCTATTAGATCATTCATAATATTAGAACCAAGACCTGTTTTAAATTAAACTGCTTATAATTGCAAAGAATTGTCACAGTGGCAGGATCCTTCAGACATTACTCAAAGTGAATGATTATCCATCTAGTTATTAATAGCATTGGCAAATCCTGTTCTTATAAAGCTAAAACTTGTATGTGAGATGGTATTCTGTTTTGGAATCTAGAACCAATCACTAAATAGAAAGCTGAAAAAATTACAAGTCTTTGAATTACAAGTCTTTCTAACCTCATAATCATTGGGATAAGCTTTGTGATTATTCTCAAATGAATGAGAAATAAGACAATTAGACACACTCTGATGAATTCATTAGGTCTTAAAATAGTTTTAAACGATCTCTCTTATGCTGCTATCACACAACAAAACGCTTTATTTTAACAATAAATATACGTATGAAATTAGTATTGGACATTTCTCAGAGATTTTCAGTAGAAATAGTAATTTGGTTTTCTTTGTTGCTGAGAAAGTGTGCTTTTAACTGGAGCAAGTAGAAGCAGTGAATTTTCAGGTAATTCAAAGAACAATAGCAATGTATCTGAAAAGGTTATATATTATTAAAATACTATTTAAAAAGTAGAAATATTTTTAAAAATTGTTTTCTCTACCCCGATGTTGTTCAGCCATTTTCCAGGGTGCGCCACTCTTAGAGAAGATTTCTGAGAAGGAAATAAGCATGTCTGGAGTGAATTCCTGTTTTTACCCATCTTTAGAGAAGAGGATCTGTCACTCATGCAGCGGAGCACAGGTAGGTTCTGTATGGCAGCCAGTGTTGTTGGTCAGAGCTGGATTTGTGGTACCTGAGAACAAATAAAACTGTATGAGTTTGTTTTCTGAAGCTTTCAAAATCAGTTGGGAAGTAAGAAATGTAACTAGTTTATCTCTCTTCTGTCTGGTCACTTTTTATCATGTTTCAAATATAAAGAAATATTTAACAGAAAAAAAAATTCATAAAGGTCAGAAGTGCTTCCATACTTGGGAGTTCTGAGAGGTATATTTAAGCCCTGGCAGACTTTTAACCTTTTCTAGCTTACAATAAGTTTGCCACCCTCTTAAAATCCTTTGATTGTATGGCTTTTGTTCCCTTGAAAGGGGGACAGGGCTGCCTGGTTACTCAAGCAGATGCCAGGCTTCTGATTTGCATTTGATGAAAGCCACTTGTGAAAGCAGAATCAATGCTCAGATTTACAAACAGTAAATGTGGGTATTGGCTTGTCATTTCTTCCTAGGTTGTTGTCCTATAAAGCTGTTCAAGTTCCTCTCTTCACAAGAACATCTTCCTGATCTCCTTTCTGCCCATAAACATGTTAGATCGAGATGAAGGGTGAGTAATTCTTTTTACTTCCATTATCTGGTTGTTTGGTTTTTGGTTTGTTTTTGGGTTTTTTTTAACAGCAAAAAAGGAAAAAGGAAAAAAAAGAAGGAAAATACAGCTGTTTAGAATAATGCATTATAAGCTGATGAACCACGATAACCAAACTGTGTGTCTGAAGGGGCCCAATTACAGAACACCAGAGGCACAAGAGGGAGCTTATTGTGGACAACAAAATAGTGCTCTATTAATGCTGTCACTGTACTGAGTACAGCATCAGCATTAATTTGTGTGGTTATGTCCAGGTAGAGACTAGTACAGAATGCATCAAGAACAACTGAAATGAGTTTGAAAGGGTTATATCTCAAATCAAAGCTAGCACTGAGAGTGGCTTTATTTGAATGAGGCAAACCGAAAGCAAGATGGCAGTGATTCAGTGTTTCTGAAATAAGAATGTTTCTGACTAGTCTGTGTGTAAACTCCTAGAGATTAATGTCTAAGGTGTGTGCATATGGCTGAAGTACATGAGTAAGAGAATCAGCAAGGGTGATTTGAAGCTCAATCTATTTGAATGTTTTTATGCCATGAGATCAGCTGTTATAGGTATCAAGACCAGCATCCAGTAAGAGCGACTGTAGATGTATCTTTTCTCCTGTTAAAGAGTATTTATGCTTTTTGCTTTGGATATGTGGTGTAAAATTATTATTTCATGCCTAAGACATCAGTAGAAAAAGCACATCATCAATAATGTGACCTAATAAAAGGACTAGAGGAGAAGTGTTGCAGTTTCCCTTTATCATGAACTTCAAAGAATCTAAGTTGCTTTGGCTTGGGCATCCAACTTCACTGGTGTTGCTCCATAAAACCTTGTTCACTGTGATAAAATAGCCATTCTAAAGACTGAAAGCTTCCCATGTTAAAGATGAATACTTTTTGTAGTGCAGGAGGTCAGATAGAAAAATCACCCACAAGAAATAGGACTGAATATAAATCTTAAAGTTCATTCTCTGTCTTGGCTATTTCTGTTTTTCAGTGTTGGGCTGGGCAGGGCAGGGCATGGGCTTATGAGCCAGACATAAATGAGCTGCTGCACTGTAACTCTTACTGCAGTCTGGTGTAGCTTAACCCTCTTGGGCTAACTCAGCTTTCTTCCTGTGGTACAGCTGCTGTGTCAACACAAGATGAGCCAGCTTTCATAGATTTATACCCGAATAGCACCACTGAACTGCTTCCTGGGTCCGACCAGGTTTGGCCTTGGGTATCTATGAATGTAATTCTAGATGGCTATATATGTGGGAAGTTTTAACAGATTTATAAATTATTACCTTATTAGTGTCAACTTTTATTTTCCTAACTCATGTGTGCATCAAATATGCCAAAATATTTTTCAAATGTAATATTACAGATAAAGTGCTTTTACTCTTTGTTTTATGGTGCAAATATTTTATGGATTTATTTTTCAAAATCCTAATTTCTCATTAAAAAATAATTATTGCTGTAATACTAGACAGTGTCCCTTGACAAATAAAAAAAGAAACCATCAAAATTACCTCATTTAGTGACTACTTGCCACTTAATACACCAGATCATTAGGCTGTTGTGTGGGGTAGATATCCATATTTGGAAACTTAAGGTAGGAATACCTCCACAGAAACTCTGGGTTTAAGTATTGTCATTGTTGGGATTTTGTTTGCTTCTTTAGTTTTCTTAACTTGTTAAATAGGAGGCAAGACTGCATTACTTGATTTCTTGGCCTGGATTTTAGTCCCCGCATACAATTCTGGTTTAAAGCTTGACTGCAGGTGTCAGGACATGAATTTGATTGGCTCAATTGCATGAAATTTCATGCTTCATCTGGTTATTTAGTTTCAGAGAGTATAGAATGGAAAATTTTCATCCTGAAGTCAGGTATTATGGTATAGCTATATCCTTTCCAATGCAGGAGTACACGAGCTAATGTGGTAAGAGGCAAGTGAAACCTGTAGTGAGAAATGGGCTGGTGCATGAGGAAATTTGACTATGTCAGTGTAAACAGAGTCAGTAGTTGTAGTGAACCTGCTTGGCTCAAGGTGTTACTGTTGCCTTCTTCAGTGAGATTTGAATCTACTTATATTCATTTATTTGGGGGTCAGATCATACCCTAGGTAAACTATTTATACCTGCTCAGTTTTTAGGTTGAGGTTGTTCTAAAACTTTCAGGACGAAAGTTTGGAACAGCCTTGGACAGCTGTGACCAGGAAACAAATAAAGGGACAGTTTCCATGCAGATATATGATCAGGAGGCAGAAACAGATAAGAACTAGTTCCAGGTGGACAAAATCTCTTCATATTCATGAGAACCAGTTCTCTGACAGTACTATAGCAGCTGTGTCTTTTCCCTTTCCTCTGCTGTCTTGCAGTCACACCAAGTGACTGAACTTTCTTCTTAGCTAACAGAGTTCACTACAAGCTTCACTCTCTGAAGGTTCTCCCCTTTTCTCTCATTGACTCAAATTAAAATACTTCTTAATGGCCTTTCCAAATTAGAGTTCTTTCTTGTTATTGTTTTGCATACTATTGTGTATATCTCTTGCAGACTTATTATTCCCATTTCATGCCCCCTCTGCATGTGCCTCTTACCTGACTGCTGCTTTGTGACTCAATATTTAGGGGCCAACTCATCCCTGCAGTTGAAAACAACCTCTTATATTTTGACACTGCCCACCACACTACCTCTTCAAGTCTCTAATTAAATCCATTTCTCCCAGTTTATTGCCCTTCACTGCATCTGCTTATGTCCAGTTCTCAGTTGTGGGTTTGTCTGAAAAGAAAAACCCCAGACACCTGTAACTATAAAGAAAAAAAAGAAGACACAGAAGAAAAAAAGAAGACCCAGCAAGAAACAAATTTTTCGTGATCTGTATGCTCCCTTATTACATGATCATTCATCACTTTTTCATTATTATCTTACCAATATTTCACCCTGTTCAGACCGGGGATCTGACTTTCTGAGTCATCCATAAAGTGAGATCTTTTTCAGCACACTCTGAAAACCAACAGACTTTTTGTTGAGAACCAAGTTGTTTATGTATTCAGAAAGAGAGTTACAGTGGGAGTTCATTTTCTGTGATCTCTTTTGTTTCAGATGGAACAGATGGCTGAGCAAAATAAACATCTGTATGTGAACTGCTACATGTTCATGTGTGTGTGACAGTGTAAAGGGAAACATGGACATCAATACTTATCCACAAACTATTTCTGAGGGAAGATTGGAAAAATTTTGGTTTAACACACAAATCAGTAGAAATATGCTGAGAACTGACAAAAAAAGAAGAAATCACTGGCTATTTCTGTAATCAGTAAAGAGTGATGAGCTGTGCCCCATACTACACAAAAACCTATAGGTTTATCTGTTCAGAATCATGGGATTCCTTTTATAATCATTTTACTGTAAGAATACCTGTAAGTGAAGACAAAGAGGAAGCCGAGGACATTCTGTTACTTGCTGATCATCTGTTGTCCTTGCCTATACATTTTTGATGTGTGAAAATTACAATACAGCAATCTGAAGCATCCTAATAGTTGCAATAGCTGGTATTTTTGTTTTCATGCCTGAGAACTTCTTTTACACTCAGTATTTAAGCTATGACTTCTTTACTGAAACTGGACTCTCCAGGTGTACCTTGATTTCCTCCTCTGTGGTTTTGGGGACAATTCGTGTAGCCTGCAGTTAGTTCAGTTAGTAGGTCTTCTGTAGGGCTTCTACCATCATATTTTAAAAAGGGACAATTACAGTTCAATACTGAATAGCATAGGAAAGGTTTATAAGGAAAGCTAATATATTCTACTGCACCTACTGGTACCTCTGCAGGGCTGTGGTGAAATATAGGCAAGTCTTTGGATGCAAAGGCTCTGCTATAATGTATTATTCCACATTCTCCTTTCTATTTCTCCATGCTATGCCTGAGGATTTGTGTTGTTGTATCTGTTTTGTTTGACTAACACATGACCGTATTGTAGAAATTGTTACAAGTTGAGAAGAAGGATTAGACACCTGGTTGTGGAATAATTGATGCATTTGGCCCTTGGAAAATTGTTGGAGGCTATTAACCCTTATTTGATGGTTACTGCTTGGATGATGGGGAGGAAGTTATTCCCTTGTTCCAAGCACACTGGAAGGAACAGGGGATTTTGTTACCTTTTATTTTCTTTCTATTTTTCTAGTGAATGTAATATGAACTCTGAGTCTCATACAAATATATGACAGTCTGCAAGCCTGGAGTCTCCACTTCTGTAATTGTTGTTTGATTCATCTGTTACAGATATAAACAATAATAAAGTTATTAACAGTGAAAAAATAATGTAAATTGCATAATCTCTCCTTTTATAATTTCAAGATAAAACCTGCTTGTGATAAATATGGCAGCTGAAACTTCTCAGAACTTGTTTTAGATTGTAGAGTCTTTTTGGGATGGAATCCCAATTCTACAAAATTCAACAGCAGCGTGCCAATTGACAATGACAAAGCTGGGAATTCAATGAGGCTTCAATTTCTAACACACTTAATGACCAATTTTAGGCACTGATATAAATGAAGACCCCCAAAATGGAGAATTGTATATGCTTGTTTAGTGCACATGTTCTGAGTTGTAGATGTATAACATAAATTTTACAACAATTTAAGTAGATGTATAACATGTCCTTAAGTTTTTTTACTGAGATGGACTTACTGAATCCATAAGTCATTTTCATTGCAGACTTAATCTTTTTTCATGTCAGTTGAGTCTGGTCAAGGAGTTTTATTTCAATGGTAAGACCAAGAACCCAGGATTTTAGAAACTAGGAGACCCCAATATCAAGTCTAAAGGTCTCAAGGTATTTGTCTACAGAGAGAGTTCAATTTTTTTCAAACAACTTACCTTGTTCTATTACGATAAATTGAAATTCTAAAGTGGTGTTAACATTGTTGTAATAAATCAGTCTTGTCTTGTGGTAGTAAAAAACAAAGAACAATTTAGGGCATTAAAAGACCCTTAGAGCAGTCAAGTTCCTGTTCTTGAAATCTCTGATACTTCTCTCCAATTTATCTTGGACTCATTTTCGACTTTGTCTAGTTCATTAGCACCAGACAACAAACTCCATTTGACTCTTTTAATATAAGATTTCTGGAAAAAAATTGATATGTAAGTTCAATATCCTCGGTGCTCATTATTTCTTTTTACTTCAGCTCTTTGAGAAACCCAAGTGTTAAACTATCCAATAACAGAAACAAAGGAAGAGTAAATGAATGAAAGTTGACTTTGGTGCCTTTAGCATACTTACTTTTCATTTTCAAAACTTTTTATCTGTTTCTGATTAAATCCACCCAGCCAAACCTGTTTGTTTAAGTTCTGTAGTCAAAGGAGAAATTAAAAACATACAAGTAGCTCTAGGTGGATGCTGTCCAAAATTGAAATCAGCTTTAGAAAGAAAAAAAGGCATGAAATTCAGGATTTGGAAAGGAGTATACCATGCCAAGGCAGTCATTCAGGCATATAAAGCACTTTTCTTTAAACCTTAATGAGCAAAGTTGGAATCTGTCTCTGATTTTTCCTAAGTCAGGTTTTTCCTTCTTTAAGTGTTCTTGACTAAATTACATTAAACAATTATATTGCTTGTCTGCCAGTCAGCTGCAGTGTTAGGAGGCACTTATGTTCAATAGTGTACAAATAGCACAAGGAGGACTTCCCATTTCATGTGTGATTGTCAGTGTCTCCCTTTCCCCCAGCTGTCAAAAATAAGAAAAGACTAAAGAATACAAAAAGCTTTAGCAAAGCAAGTAGGATAAAATTAAATGTTGTATTATTGTGGGTGTACTTCTCTGCAACAAAACTTTATTCATTGTACTTTTACTTGAAAGGGGAATTGAAAAATGTAAAAGAACAGAAAACAGTAATTTAAATGGAAAATACTGTGTTATTTTTAAAAATAAGGGGTTAATTTCAGTTTTTCATCTATCTTTTCTCTTTAATAATACTTTTTATTTCAGTCTTCTCTATTAGTTTTTTTTTTTAAATCACATATTTCTCTTAATGTACTTGATTGTATTTTGGATGGGCATGATTTATAAAAATTACAAGAACTAGAATTTGTCTAACATACTTGGGGAATGAGGTAGGACCAAAACAGTACTAGAAGCAGACATACAAAAGTCTACATTTTACAGTTCATCTGGTGTTCTACCTCTCCCAAAACCAGAACAAAGTGTAGGATCAGGTCCTAAATTTATGCTTGATATAGAAGTATTTAAATCTGAGAGTTGCAAGCCAGAGAACTCCCTCTTTTCTCAGCAACTTGAGTGGACCACAGTGATATAATTAACTGTTATCCATAGAATCAGAATTTTTATTAATCCAAACAAATCCAAGACCACAGCAGATGTGAGTAGCACAACTACCTTTGGTTGCACACGAGAGTTATTGAGGAGAGGAACTGTAGAAGCTGAAGTTTTAAACAGACAAGAGTAGCCTGTTGTAATCTGTTTTAGGAGCAAGGAAGGAATGGATTACATCAGACTGAACTACAGCTGGAAGGAGATGCCTTTACCTTGCAAAGCAAGCAGAGGAGGAAAAAGTTCACTCATCCTCAGGTATCTGTGGACAGCATGACTGCAGACAACATGAACTCATCTGACTACACCTCAGTCATGTGAAACTATTTCAACTAAATGCAGAAGCAGTTCCTAATTTGAAATTGGAGGCAACTTTGTAATGTTTCCTGCAGGCAAAAATATTACTTACAAATTATATTAATGAGAAGCAGAAACCTAGACCTTGTTCAAGGTTTGCTTGTCAGTGGTTAACTTGGCCCAGGTGCTTTGGTTTAATTCTGTGGAATGCAGACACTGGTAAGCTGGTAGCAGTTCCTTCTGAAACCTTTCTGGTGGATTTACAGGTGTAGTTTACTCAAAAGTGGTAGGGTCACTGCAATTCACAGAATCCAGCCAGGAGTCCCTGAGGCACAGGGTAAGTAATTCTGAAGGTCTGAAAATTTTTGACAATTCTTCTTTTCCCCATACTAAATTAAAGACTGTGTGCTAAGTGAAGATCTGTGAGCAAATCTGTAATTGTCTAAGAGATCTTGGTACCCTGCTTTCCTGTACCTTGGTACCCTGTAAAGATATATTAAATATTGAGATTTTGCCAGATAAGGGGTACTGGTGTCAGTCTTGAAAGCCCCCATGTGAAGCTGGGCAGAATCAATCCATCAGGCCTAGAGATCTTGTTGGAGTGAGGCTGGAGAGGTACTGCTAAATAAAACTTTGGTCTGCTAAAGTACTTCTCTCTTGAAGATTTCAACATATATTATGCTGGTGACTTTGAGTGAAGAATCAATCTGTGACTCCTTTTAGAGCAAGTGCAAGGATTCTAGTTGGGAGATAAAGTATATAGTCCTGATTCTAGTTGGACTGGAAAAGGGCTGAAGGGAATCAGATATTAAAAAGCCTACAGGAACAGGATTTGATATTGCCATGATAATCACAATGTACCGAGCAGCTTTGTTTATTTTGAGGTTCTTTCTTTTGTGATTGGTAAAATACTCTTTTGACTTGTGTAATATGTAGTGGCAAAGCTTTGGATATTTTGAACTAAGATCCTAAACTAATGTGTAGATATTTATGCATTATATTGTATTTTTCTGCCCTATTTATTGGATCACTAATATTTAACATTTTTTTTAAATGAGTGAAGTGCTTTCAAATTTTTTTCTGAGGGTTGGCACAGACTTTGTTGCCTATAACTTGATTTGGCCCTGGAAAGAGACAGAATCAGGAAGGGCAGAATAATTTTGGCAGTTCTGTTAGTTGTTAAATTGTTTTGAACACTTCCTTCCGTTGATCTATATAGTAATTTCTGGCCAAATTAACTTCCCTTGCTTGTGCTGTTATGGCAACTTACAGGCTTATTTGTCGAAATAGATCACCAAATATCTTTTTGGATAGATGTGGTTCTCAGTCTAGTTCCATAAAGTGTTGAGGTGGTCACAAGAATTAAAGTTAGCACAGACTTTCTTGGTAGAATTTTGCTGCTTAGAAATACAATCTTGCAATTCTGGATTTAGGCAATGTACCATTCTTCTTCCTGGCTTTTTCCTCACAGTTCTGCATATCTACCCTCTGCTGCATTAGTGCTGCTGATTTGGGGTCATGTGGTGAACCAGATCTTCCAGTGGTTGTTCAGCAAAAACAATCTGGGCAGCAACTCATGCATTTAGCACTCAGTCTAGCAGCGATTGCACCACTGAAACCAAAGCACAAATTTTTGCTGATGTCTCTACTGCTCCTGTATTTCCAAGAAAATGTTTTTAAGAAAATATCATCTCCTTGATATAAAAATAGATTTATGGCCTTAGTTTGTCAGTGATAGTCTCTAGAACTCCATGAAATATTTCTATTTTTGCCTTTGTACCTATATACCATTAAAAAATTGGAATTTACATCAAAGAGGAAAACTGATAAAAGAGTCTGAATCATAACTAATGAAATGTATTCCTGAGTATGACCTTCCTTTTTAACCAGCAAGCTATAAAGGTCTTTTTCTTTCAAAGCTACACGTTGAACTAAAGAGCAATAAAATAAGGGGGAATAGAGAACTTGTCAGTTTTGTCAATTTTAGCAGGCCTACACTCCTCATCAACAAGTTCAATATCAGCTGAGTGTATTTCCAGTACATTACACTCAATTTTGTTGAACTTAATGATAAGATCATTAGGCAAAAAAACACATAGGAAAGAATCTAAGGGTTGATGCAAAGAAATAATAGATCTGATTACAAGGTTATGTTCTTGAATTTTAATGCCCTGTTTCATTTCAGGAAAAGTTGTATTTTTACATGGAAGGTAAAGGGCTTTCTTATTGAACTATGTACATATCATTTTATGATACATCAAGACAATCTCTTTCCCTCATCACCCTAGTGCATATGCACCTGGGTTTTTTTGCATTTCAGCATTTCAGATCACAAAGCTGAAAAATAGCAGAGGCTATAACCTCTGGATATTTAAGGTACTCACACTGATATAATGGGACTTGTACAGCAATAAGCTAAACATCTATTTAATACCTACAATACCTATTCTGTACTATAAAGCTATGACTAATGATTTTTCTGTAATTGAAGCTAACAAGTGTGTGATCACCTCACTTCAGATGTAATCTACACTAATTAGCAAATAAATTATGCTGTGAATAGATATTGACCGTTCTTTCACTTTTTATAGAGAAAGATACCACAGGAAATTTTAATGCAAGATACAGTTAAGTTCACTTCAACCTAAGGTATAAATAGGAGATGTTACAATATACAGCTGATTATTTTATCCTCAAACATGTCCCAATGAACTTTCTGTAGGGTCACAGCCAGCCCACAGTGAAGACAGGAATAAAACTAAAGACCTGCCAATTTAAGGTAATGACTGTCATTGTTTTTCGTTTTTGTGGAGCCCTAAAGATTTTCCAGTAGTGATTCTGACTCTTAGAAATTTCATGGAGGTCAAATAATGGCCATATTTCACTTCCCATGGATCCCTTAGCTATACTACAGAGACTCAGGGCCAGGGTGAAAGCTGCTTATCAAAACCAGTCGCACAGAGAGCGGTTTTCCCGAGTTCAGAAGTCTATGCTGCTTCTCCATTTAAAAGGAACCACTGTCTTGCTGGCAGATTGAATCAACAAAAACTTTTATTCCTCTTCAAACTTACCTGTATTCTGTACAAAACACGCCAAGGTAGCTGGTGAGACTCTAGTTATCTTGCAGGCAGTGAGAAAAAGACATAATGAGTGAAACATGGGACCTTTTGCTTTCTCTGATCTTTGTGCTTGTTTTGAGGACTTTGCCAGGGCCATTAGATTGGGATAATCAATTGGCCTCTGCTGGAATTTTTTTCTCCCTCTTTGAGGGGGTCTCATACTAGATTGTGGTACAGATAGAAGCACAAGTGAATTCTAATGGGATATGGGGCAAATTGCTTGTAGTGAGCAGATTATTTTCGGTTGTAACAAGATGTGTTTCTGACACTGCCAGTCATTGTGTGGGTTGGCTTTTTTGGGTTTTTTTTTTGGTCAAGGCTGCAGATGTCCTCTTTTGGTAACATAAAATTCTTAAACCTTCTCTGCCATGAGTCCCCACTATTCCTTATCTCAGAAATTCAAAGAATATGTGACATTATTTTGTATTTCTGGACAATTTTTCTAGTGCATCTATCTTGAAAACTCTCAGAATCTGTATAGGTTTTCTGGCTGTATGGTTCATGATCTCTGTGTTGCTGGTCATGGATGTGTCTCACCCAAGTTCCTTTTCAGCTACTTTAGTCATCCATTTTTAGTGGTTTTGTGCAACATCCTTGCACAAATCAGAATGGTTTCTCCAGTTTGGACATTACAAGCCTGTATCTCTACTGTGTTGCAACTTGGAGTCACTTTCTCTAAGAAATGAGCACAAAGTGAAGATAAAGGAGACTGATGAAGGCTTCAATTTCCACTTGTTCCTATGAGACTAAAAATATTTCTTCCACTATAAGTATAGTGTGAGATATATTGCATAAGGAATTGTCTCCACTTTTGAACTGTGCATTTGTCTTTTGATCTAGAGTGTGCATTTTCTGCTAATCTCTTCTGCTTTGGAGTTTGCCCAGGTTTTTCTTCCTTAAACTCTCTTCCCCCCCACCTTTTTTTTGACTAATCTCTTCCTCTGAAATGTCTTCTAACATTATTCCCTGGCATCTTTTAAACTTTTTCTATTTCAAGTTCAGCACAGAGAATTTTATAAATCTTAAACCTACTGAAAAACAGGGAAAAAAGAGTGATTTTTCAGGTAAACAGTGACATCCTTTCTGCCAGGAGCAAAGCCTGTTTCCATAAGAGTAAGTGTTGCTGCAGCTTCTGTGTTGCCATCCCATGGGAAAAGGTTACAGTGTGGATAGCATGGCACAAAACAAAGGTGACTTAGAGGTTGGGGCCAGCCACCTAAATGGGGAACATATGCACAGCACTTCCCAAGCCATAATATAAAATGTATAACAATCCAGGACAAGCCTTTTGAGGAAGCTTTTCAGCATTGCCCTGCAACCACAACCATTGATCCAGGTAATGATCAGTAATCAGGTAATTTTTATTATCCTTGTATGGCCAGATATAGAGAGATCTGCTCTGGTGTAGGTTAAGTGGAGTAACATTGCACTACAGCTATGTTGGTGAGACTTTTCTGTATCAACAAGGACTTGGACCATAATAAGGAGCATCTGCATTCTGATCTGGTAGTTATCCTTTCCGAATGAGATCTAAGAATTAGATTTTTAGAACTAGGCATAGTTCCCTGTACTGTGGACATCATTCATGTGTAGGAATGCTCTGCCTCGGAGCCTTGCTGGGTTTCAGATAGTAATTGCATTCTACTTGTCCAAAGGGTTTCTTTTCTGTCCATGAAAACATCCCTTCCTCTCTTTTTGATTTGCAGAACATTGTTCTTTAAAGGAGATGTAGCGTTTCTGTGTAAATTTAAATCACCCCATAGCTAATGTTGTCTTTTCTTTGGTTTATGTCCTGCCACACCCTACAGTTTTTGTGGTGTAATCCAGCCCAGTGCAAATCGGCTCGTCTGGAGCGCGGTTCCCGTAGTCTTTGGTCACTAGGTGTCACTACTGATCTAGGAGAGAAGCAGAGCTTTGTTCTTATTTCAGTTTAAATTTATACGAAGCAAAAAATCATTTGTACATAATAACTTTTGTATTGTCTATAAAACCTCATATGTACAGATTCCACAGCAGGGTCACTAAGGAGTTGTGTCCCCCAAATTCAGCAAGAGGTCTGCAATGCACTCCCCTTCTAATTGCACAAGGAAGAGTTTGTAACTCTTTCCCCCCCAGTATGTTAGCTGTTTTGAATACAGAATGATTTTAACTGCTGTTCAAATCCAGGATCATAAATGTATCAGGGAGAATATATTCCTTTTTCTGAAAAGAGTACAGCAAACTAGGTTGTAATAGATTAAGAAGTCAGACTGTAGATGCAAAAATCAATTGTCAAAGTACACTTCCTGCTTGGAATTTCATTTGGGGCTTCTAGATTCCTGTTCATGTGTTAGAATCAGTAGTTAGAGGGATTAATCAGACTGCACAAAAGATATATGGTGATCTCAAGCAAGGCTGGAAAAATCAGACTCCAAACCTGATTAAGTATTGAATGGTCTGGCCTTTTACTATTGTATGTAGGAGAACTAAATTTGAATCTGGACATAAATCTTGTTCACTTGTTCCCTGATAGCTCTTGGTAAATGTGAGGCACCATTTTGGAATGTATGCTGCTAATATAAGAAAATGAACTTTGGCCTTTTAGTGAAGGAAAACCTGCTTCCTTTGCTGCAGTGCTGTAAAAACATCTCCTACTCATGTCTATTCTCTGCTCTTGGGATTCAACAGAGCTTAAGAAAAATATTTTAATGGAGACTGATTTCTAACCCCTGCTGAACAACTCAAGAAAAAAAGTCTAATGATTACATTCGCATTTCTTCTCTTCTAATCATTTAATGGCTAGATATTGGCAGCAAAGTACCCCACTTGAGGGGGAAGGAAGGCCAAGGTTGTGTTAAGGGGTCCCTTCATGGAGGAAATGGACTGTATGTTTTGGTGATCTCTCTGTCTCCATTTTTTTCCTTTGTTAGTGGTTTTGTTTGGGTGTGGTTTTTTCTTTCTTTTTTTTTGTTTTTGTTTTTTTGGGTTTTTTTTGTTTTGTTTTGTTTTTTGGGTTTTTTTTTGTGGAGAAAAGCTGAGTTCTTTGTGCCTGAGACACCTTGTGCTGATCCTAGGTGAAGGTTACTGTGTAACTTCTCAGTGGTTTCATTTTCTCTGCTGGGAGAGGCAAGTTTTCAAACAGAGGCAAGTGATGGTTTAGCCCTGCCTATTGCAGATGCTTTTGAATACAAAGGTGTTTTCAGGGCACAAAGACAAGAACTCAGTCTTCAGCTTGTCATGTTGTACCTGCAGTGCATGGCTATAGTGCTTTGGTGTATTTGTATTAGTTATTCAGGAAAATTATCCCCAAGCACTGCTGCAGCAGGACTCAAAATTTTTTTTGTGCCTTACCAGAAATCATCAATTTATTTGCCTTACTACCTCATCAGCTAGCACTTTCTGGATAAAGGTTTTCCTGTCCAGTCACTGAATCCATGGGTACCTGATAGGTACCTTTGCTTGTGCATGGAGTCCTTGGTGATTGATTTTAGAGGGCATCACCCAACTTCTCTATTGTGACATGAAAGCTGGAAAGAACAATTTAGCAGTACAACTCTCCAAATGTTAAAATGTAGAGTTTCTTTCTAGAATCATGAGTTCATATCCTCAGAGGCTGACTCAGCCCCTTTGCTGGCAGAGGCGCATAAGGTTAGGATTGAGGAAATCTTTCATACTCTTTTGAAAATAACCATAATAACAGAAGTCTTGTATCCATGCCGAGCAAGCTAATAGTTCTTTGTACTTCTCTGTCAAAATAGTTTGTCTTTCTTCCTTTTTTTCATCTTCTTCTAATAATGACCATTATTTACAAATGTAGTTGCCTCATTGTGCAGGGTGTTCCTTCAAGTCTCATGCAATATCACAATCTCTAAGGTAAAACATGTCCCTAAACAGATTAAAACATGCAAACACCAAGAAAGGGAGAAATTAGACTTCTCCGACAGAAACTGGAGGGAGACACAAGTATGTAAGAACAGTCACAAAATGATTTTGTGAACTAAAATCTATGGTGCTTTAGTTGGCTTATATGCCAGGAGCTCCAAATTTGTTCTTTTAAAGTTATTTGCTCCCCATCTTCCTCGTCTAGCTTTCATATGTCCTATGTACAAAGAAAACTCTGAATTACCTCCCCAAGGACCCAAGAAAGTGTTTTCTTTAAATCTGCAACAGCACCAGTATGGCTGTTGTCCACATATGTAATAAGCGTGGAATTACAGTAATGTACCTGTGACATGTGAGCAAACATAATAAGTATTTCAAAAATGTCTGCAGCTGGGATTTGGTAGTATTCACTGCTTTAACCAGTTTAAATAGAGCAAGGCAAGCTTGAACTTAAAAACCCAAATCTGATTTGCTAAACAAGTTCTGTCCTGACTCTTCATCTATATCCTAAATCTTCCTCCAGCTGTTAGACAAAACAAATGCATAATTAAGAAGAACTACCCCTTATTACTGCTTAATTTCCTGATAAAGACATTAAATTAAATTAAAAGGAATTTCCCCAAAAGCCCCCATTCAAAACTGAATCCCTGTACTGACAAGCTATTAGATTTTTTTTTTTCAAAATAGAATAGCAAGCAAAACAACGACAACAACAAAAATAAAAATCTACTTTTGGGCTTTTAGATTTGGGCAGTTTAATTGTTGCTCTGTTTCCCTGATAAGGTGAGACTAGTCCCATGTCACTAGGGGAATGGTATCCTGCTGTGTTTTTCCATCCTCATTTACAATGATTATGTTATCAGGCTAGCCAGGCAAAAGGGTGGAGCAACTATAATTTCAAAGCAGGATTAGGTTGAAATAACGAGGTCACCAAGTTGTGGTTGTCATGGCAACGTCACATCTAAGAATATGGGATGCTTCTAGGAGATGAGGCAAGCGTGGAGTCTCTCTCGCTTTACACAAAATCCCAGACTATTTCTGTAAAATTGCTTAATTGCTTTTAAACATTTTTATTTTCGAAGTGGCTCCTGCTATAACAATGAATAAAAATTGTAGTTTTTTAATTGACAGTGTCTTAAGAATGTGTTTATCTCTGATCTGCTATTGATCTTGTTTTCCTGTAATTTTCTGTGTATGCATTTTGGCTGTCTTTAGAAGATCTTTTGTTTTAAATATATTATAAAACTTTAGGTTTATCAAACACTGCTCAGGTGTTTTGATTCTCCTTGAGACTTTACAATATTTTAGCATACAGGGTTGTCTCTCAGGTCATATGCTGCCCTGGGACCTCCCACACACTCACAAGTAAGAATCAGTGTTTTGCTGTTAACTCTTGATTTTCTGTGCTAGTGCTAGTTTTTATCCATGGTAGTGTTTTATGTTTTATAAAAAAAGGTGGGTTTTTTTTCTGGTAGTGCCTGAAAATTCTTATTTTAAAATCCATTATTTGTCGGTGTTTCAAGCTTTATTTGAGAAGTTGTAGAGCCTTACTTCACCCTGTCACTACTCATCACAGGCTTGCATGGAAACTTTATGGTACAAACTTCTGACAACCACAGTATGAAGCAGCTCTGTGGTTGCCTGTGTTTTTATTTCATTATGGAAAATCCCACCCAAAAGATTTTTCTTACATTATTCTTACCGCTGCTTTAATATTGTGCAACATGATGATATAAATTGCTCAACATACATTTCTAATGAAATTAGTGTGATTTTTATGCTTTTTCTTTGCTAAGCATCTACTGCTTTCAGTATAATGTAATATTTAAATGTGCTAGGCTAAGGGATTTCTGAAATAAGAGTGTAAGATACAAGGAGTATAAAGGCATTGGGGTAATTTGCAATGGGAGGCCATGAGGTTTAGTATTTAGTTTGGATGCACGGAAACCTTAACCATCTTACAATATCTTGTCTAAGTTTTTCTTCAGTGACTGGAGTACTTTTGTCTCTGGGATTCTGAGCTCCTCACTCTCTGCAGTCTCTGTGCTGTACAAGTCTCCCTGATGGTTGAAGTTCCATCCCATTATTTATGTATCAGCATAGTGTTGCCTTTTTCCCAACCTGGAAATGAAACTCAAGATAATTTTAGGAAGGAGGTAATATAAAAGAGGATCTTTATTTGAAGGCATTTTAAGGCCTTATGGAAAGATGTCCACACAAGTCCACCCATTCCCCCTAGGAGTGAGTACCTTTCATAGGTTTTAGGAAATTAGCATAATTGATAAAAGGTACCAATTAGGAGGACAAGTGGTGATGTAATTCCCCCCAGGCCAAGCCCCTTCACTGGAGCCCCCTTCAGCACTAGTTGTACTTTGTCCATGAGAATGTATCTCAAAGAGTTGTTCTTGGCCTTGGTTCCCAGGAAGAACCAAGGTATTACGGAGCCTTGTACCCACTGAGACTTGGAGCTCTGGGATTTATTTTGTCTTTCTGCTTAGGGAAAGGCCATGGAAAAGTACTGGGAAAACTAGCTACTAATATAATAGTTGACAGGGTTACAAATATATGTGTGAAGAATAGAGAGAACATAGAAAAAAAAAGGGCAAAACCCAAACGACATCATAGTTACATGGAACTTGCCACAGCAAAATGAATGTAGAGACCACTACCTTTTCTCAGGTTTTGGTTGAAAGCTGCAGGTGAGGATTCAGAAAAACACCTAGACACAGAGAATGATCACACAAGGCTCATTTCTACAGATCTTACATGAAACTGTAGGATGAGAGTTCCTACAAATAGAAAACAGACCAAAAAAACCCTGGGGTTTTATAATGCTATGAGAAAGTTATCTAAACTGCCATATATACATTTTCTTTTGTAGGGCTTTTGGTTAAAACAAAACAACAACAACAAGAAAATAAAGTAGACAGAAAATACCATATTCAGCATCATGTTTCAGGCAGGTTGGAGAGATGGTCAGAGAAGAACTGTTTGAAATTCAACAAAAGCAAATGCAGAGTCCTGTACCTGGAGAAGAATAACCCTGGGCAACAGCACAGGCTGAGGGCTGACCTGGTACCTGTCCAGAGAAGGACCTGGGGGTCCAGGACTGGAGCATCTCTGCTTTGAGGACAGGCTGAGGGAGCTGGGTGTGTTCAGCCTCAAGAATAGGTGACTGAGAGGGGACCACATCAATGTCTGTCAGTAACTGAAGTGAGGGTGGCAGGAGAATGGAGCCAGGCTCTGCTCCATGGAGCCAAGCAATAGGACAAGAGACAATAGGCAGAGACTGATGCCCAGGAAATTCTAGAAATGCCACCTGAATACGACCAAGAATTTCTCTACGATGTGGGTGACCTCAGACTGGAATAGGTCACCTGGGGAGGTTGTGGAGTCTCCTGTACTGAAGATATTCAGGAACCATCTGGATGCAATCCTGTGCCATGAGCACTAGCATGGCCCTGCTGGAGCAGGGAGATTTGACTACATGATCCACTTTGGTCCCTTCCAACCGGAACCATTCTGTGATTCTGTGATATGAGATGCAAGGTCTAAGGGCAGATGGTGTTTCTAGAGAATGTAATTTTCAACTGACAGAATTCCTTCATAGACAGTGTGGACAGTTTTCGCTTCCTTTCCTCCCCTTTTTCTCCACTATCCAGTTAGAGCTTGTGAAAAGGGTGGCATCTTGCACTTTGCTGACATGCTGGGGAGTAGGGACTGTGCAAAGCAGACGATTTCTATCAACAGCGAGACTAATTGCTCAGTTCTGAGAGTAAAAGGAAAAAGAAATCTCAGCTTTGGTGTGGAATGCACTCTTTAACCAACTGGTAACAGAGTACTATTTTCTCTCTGACTTTGGAGGAGGTGTATGCTATTTGTCACAAAGGATAGAATCTCTCCACAGCAGCCTGGAAAAGTTGAGTAGCCTCACGTGTCTGGACTCTATTTAAAGGTCTGCCACTTACAATGGTATATGAAGACAGGAATTCTCCACACTCCTCTTCCTTTTTGCAGATTTCTCTCTTGACCTAAGAAGAAGTTACAGATTGCCAATGGATTGATTGAATGTATTTTTTCTGTAACCTTATGATGTAATATTCTTCAGTGTGCTGAAGAACTACCAGGGAGATAAAGAAAAAATTTAAGCCAAATTGTCAGTGGGTGTATCCACCAGATGGTGATGTTCTACCAAATTATTTGCACATTGATCTTGCAGTAAAAACTTGTCATTTGAGAGAATTCTGATTACTTCTTAAATTTCAGATGAGAGAATCTTCCTGTTGCTTGACTGATAATTAAGTTCAGAAAGAGAATATGTTTTTGTCTGTGTTGAAGAGTCCACCCTGTTTGTGCCCAGAACAATGGACATGGTGAGGAATGAATAAGAAAAATCTGTATCTTCTGCCATATTGAAATAGGGCAAAATCTGGCATGTTAGAATCCAGGTTTGCATGGCTACTTTACTGTTATGGAGGACTATAAGCCTGACAGCCTTGTAGGGCAGTTTATTTCTGCAAGAAAGCAAGCACCAGAATGAAAGGCTGAGGAGGGTTTGTACTGCTGTGTTGCTTCATGGCTCCTCTTTCCTTAGCCTGGAGGATCTTGTGGACTAAAGCCAAAGGTTTTGTTTGCTGGGTGGGGCCTCATGTGCATCTCAAACTGGAACTAAACAGATCTTCTGCATTTACCCTCCCTTTTCTTGGCTGCTTGTTGAGCTGAAGAGCCGTCAGGAAAATGATGTTATGGAAAGTTACACAATCTAAAGTCCAGCTTTTCCATCTTCATATACAGTAAACATTACTGCAGTTTATGCACATGCACTGCAGCCATTCAGATTCAAATAGCTTTGCTATTAAAAATTGTTAGTTATTGATTTAGTTTGAGGAGTAACTGCCAGCAAAATTGGATCCTTCAAAAATCTCCAATTTTATCTAACAGAGTTTCTCAGAAAACACAAGGAATGTGCTAGAAAAATCAAAATGATAACTTGTTGATCTGTTTTGTATTTGTCTGTTTCTCACAGCCAGTGACGTTCACATGCAGAACTCCAGTGAAGCTATTCTGTAGAATATAAACTACCTGTAAATAGAAACAGTGCTGTATTTGATCCAACAAGGTCAAAAGAGCTAATATACCTGGAAAATTCACTATTTATAATGGGAATGCACTTCTCAGGCTAGAACATCAGTGATGATAATGCTGATCTTAAAGTTGGTTTTGTGAAAGAAAATATTTGTTATTGCTTAAATCCCCTTCCCTGCTAAACAAAAACCACAATGAAATCAAAATACTATTGTACAAAATGTTGATTTCAAATCAGTAAAAATTACTTCTCTTAATGAATTGTGTATTGTAAGGATAGTCTGCCTTTTCTGACAGCAACATACTAATTCAGGAGGGATCCACTTTAGAGCAGGTCTCATGGTGGGAATACCAATACAGTTCAGACATCCAGATTAAATTTTGCTCCTTGCCACATGCTTCTTGGTAGAGGTGAATCATTTGTGGCCACAGTGCATTTGAAAGGAATGGGATGATGTTCCTTCTTCTTGCCAGGATGATATTAATTGCATGCTTTTGGTGCTAGCTCTTCCTCCATATTCTTAGCCAGAACAGCTGGGACTGATTTTTGTGTGGTTGCATCAACACTACAAGTACAAATGTGGTAGTTCTCCCTATCCCTTACCACAACAGCTGCTTTGTAGAGCTCACCTGTCTGTGCTGAGGGTTTGGGTTTCTTTTGAAGCTGAAAAAATAAACTACTGCCCTCTCTCCTGGCCAGTATGCATGGGTCACTTTTTGTTATCACTCTGGCAGGAAACGAGCCTGTATTTCCTCATTCCACTCTGCACTGCCATTTGTTGAGCCTGGAAACCAGCTCAGTGTGCTGCCACTGTCTTTAGATTTCAATGTGTCTTTGACTGAGAGTTGCTGTGTAACTTTGCCAGTTGCCTTATCAGTGAAATGGCTCAAGGTACTTGGACTGGACTGTTCCAGCCAGGGAAAGCTGTCACATAGGCCTTTCTTTTATACTGTAGAAGTCCATGACTTGTTCATTGAACGGGTTTTCTCCTGTGGCCAAGTGTTTGATGGATGACACTGAACATTCAGAAAAGTGTGAGAGAGCTTGCTGAGTTTTCCAAGTTCTGTAACATTCATTAGGAAATTACTGAGGAACTTGCAAAATCTGAAAAATCCAACAGATATTCTGATGCACTCTTGCCACGTGTAGGTGGATGGCACTGTGCTTGCCCTGTGCAAGCTGAGAGTGCTGCCAATTTATTCTACTACACACATGGAGTGTTTGAGTGGTGGCCAGAAATGCTTGTAAACTCTTGGGGATTCTTCAGTATTTGCCTTCAGGTATTTGGTTTGGTCGTATACTTTGATGAGAGCTGTGATCCAAACCTAGTTGTTCTGTGAGCAGCTGTCCTCTTTACTATGGATTGTGTCTTATGATTGGATTCCCTTCTGTCCAGTACCAGTGAAGTGGACAGTAACTTTTCCCACAGGTAAGACACCAATCACTCATGGAGATTTTCTCTTGTCTAGTAAGGATTTAGTTTACACAGTTGAATACTGGTCTCCTCTAACCAGACATTCATTTAAAAAAAATGTATAGAAAAATAATAACTTTGAAACCATTGCCCTTCTGTCAAATCTGTTTGAGATGTGCCAAACTTCTGTATGAAAGAAGAGGGCAGACTGAGAGATCAGGAGTCAGGCTGTTGTTACATTATCTTGTTTCCTGTGAAACTGAGCTAACAGGGAAGCATTAGATGGCTAATCTTCAGACCTGTCCCAGACAAGGGAATCTTGCAGAGGAAATGGTGCTTGTAGTGTCATACAGACTTATCTTTGTGAAACGTATGTTGGTTTGGCACCTAGACTTTAGTGAAACTGCCCAACTAAAATGTTAGTGGGAGCTGTGCCATCTGAGCAGATGGGCATGTGTAGGCAGTCAGTAGTCATGTTTGTTCTTCATTTATGGGAATTTAGACCAGGATTTGAAATACCATGAAGCATAAAAAGCAAGATGCCCGGGAAGGCAGGTTTACACTTGAACGAGGTATCCTTGCCCTGTTGCAGAGGGAACATCCTCTTAGTAAGCAAGTCTAGGACAGCACATCTGGCAGAAATAGAGCTTGGATACTTCACACATCTCAATATTCAGATTTTTCAATTAATTCTGTCTTACCAATCCAATCCATTTTCTCTGGAAAATGACTCTTTAGACCATGTTTTTGCTTTTGAATCCTTTTAACGATTTTCCCATATCAGTTTCATTTCCAGCTTCCTTGCAGTCATAACTGAGTGATTCCAGCTGTGCCTGGAATTCCACTCACTTCTTCCCACATAACTTTGCCCATTTGCTGGAGTAAAGTTACTTCTCAAAGCATGTGGGTATATATGCACATTGCCATGAAGCAGACTAGGCTGGAAACCTACAAAGTATCATCTGCACCCCAATAACTACATACCTGCCTTCTCCTCGTGGACGTAAACACAAGCAATTTTCCTCCAAATTCTTTCCCTTTTAAAAGTGTGCATTACTGAGCATGACCAGGCTCAGAAATAGTTACTGAGTGCCAGATATCTATGTGTAACCTTACAGTAACTTCCATGTGCATTTAGTCCAAATTTTCTTCAAAACATTTAGCCACCACCTCCAGTATAGCACCTGGGGATTTTGTGTCATCTATGCTAAGATTTTGGACAGAATGTTTATGTCAAACAGGTCTGATTTTTGTCACTTTCTGTCTTGATGTGGGTAATATAAAAAAATCTTTACATGCACACCTGGCCTTACTGAAAGCACACATGTTCTGCAATAATGTTAGATAATAGCAGAGTTGAGTGATGAAATTTTGAGCCTGCCCTTTCATCTGTTTCTGCTGTGTGGTATTACTTTGAATGTCTGCACTAAGATTTCTGTCTTATTTATATTAAGTCTTACAAGACAGGGACAATCTTTTTTCCCTTTGTGTCACACAACCTCAGAAACCTTGATAGCATTCAAGAAATAATAAACAATTTAAGGGCAATGCTGTTGAGAGATCAGCCACATATGGAGTGTTTCTGGCCCATTTGATGCAGAGGAAATTCTATGCAGGAAGTCAAAAAGTTGGCTAAGGTCAGAGCTGGTGTTTACAGAGTATCTGGCAACTTTCTTAGGCACATGTTAAAACAAGTGTTCTTCAGATTCCAGAGGAAACCAACAGGCAATATGCATCACCTGCTACACACTCACATGTGTGTACAGACCTTTTCTCAGATACAGCTTTCTATGGTTATTTCTCTATTTGTTTGGAAATTTTCTCTCCAATATATGGGAAATCATGATAGACTAGGGGATAACCATATGTTTTGTGACTTAAAAGGGACTTACATAAACATGTCCTCAATTCCTTGCTAATAAATGAATGGATGCACACTTGCACAAGTGCAGTGCATGAACAGAACAGTTGTTCTATTACAAGTTAAGGAAGAGGAGAAGAGCCCAGATGTCCAGAACAGGGTAGACTGAACAGTCAGTCAACAGGCTTAATAATTTTCTAGGCAGGGACAACTTGTGAGCTGCCAGAATAACTGCCTGTGGATCTCACCAAGGAGCCAAATATCCTGGATGACACTATAGTACATAGACTGGCATCTGGGCTCTCTGATTGTCATCAGTTCCTGAGCATGACAGAGGAGGAAGTGGATAATAGCAATAGAAATGCTGACTGCAGCATTTAAAAAGTAATTATTTCATATATTTTCCTAAAAAAGTCCCGCCATTAGGAAAACAAACATGTTTTTTGAGAGGGCAAAGGCAGTGCTACCACAGAATTGCAAGAATCCTTTTAAGGGATTGTGGTTCAAGTGTCTGTGTATTGTTTCCTTTGCTTAGATATTTCACTCCACACTGCACTTGTACAACTCAAGCATCAAGATAACTTCAATTTATTCCCACAGGTGAAGTCTTGGCTATTTGTATGGAGTGAGGTATAATACAGTCAAAAACAAACTGTGGACAAAGTGTGTGATCACATCTCAGTTTTCTCTTACATGCCCTGGGATGCTCTTGTGCTACAAAACTGATGTATCCATTGGTCATATCTTCAAGAATGTTTGTTCCCTCACAAACTCTGTTGTTTCCCTTTTGTGGGCAGTCTTGGATGATGTGAGAGCCAGCAGCCTTAGCGTGGCTTGAGAGGAATTAGTTCTACCCCGACATCTTTACCTTCTGGTGTGTCATTAAGGGGAACATATTAAACACTAACATTCCTAACAATAGGTTTCCCATGAAGTTCTGTTAAAATATCTGAAAACCTCACCATTCCTGTGTGCCTCTAGGCATTATACCTGGACACATGTGCCATGTCTTAGTAGTGAGAATCTGGGAAAGGTTGGCCAAATAAAAGGCAGGAGCCAGCTGTCCAAAAAGTTGATCTGATTGCCTGCATTGCCATTTTGTGTTCCTGTCACTTGGCAGTGTCTGAACCTTCATGGAGGTTTCTGATTCTGCTGCTCGGAAGGTGGGGAGAGCTTTGTCATTCTCAGCCATAGGTGTAGGGTAAAGCATATGCTGCTTTAACCAAGTGGGAAATGGTTTTTCTATCTAGGGACCTGGGGTTCTGTCTTTTGTGATCCAAACACAAATATTGTTTTGTTGTTCTTCAAATGTTTATAAACACTATACAGCAATTTCTTCCTAAGAAGAATAGGAGGAAAAACTGAGCAGCTGCAGTGTCTAGCACTGCTGCTCTATTGTACAATCCACCAGCAAAGGGGACATGAAGATATAGGGATTGATCTCCTGCATATATGCTGGTCCACATTGATGAGAACTCCTTTTTATGTATGTTATTTTTTTTTCCCAGAATGAAAGAAGTGGTAGTTGTGATTAATAAGTTTTTGAGATAAATACCTTGCTTTTATTATGGCCACAGGGGATGAAGCATGAAAAACAGTAACAGCATGCTACAGAAGAGTCATTGAAAGGATCACTGAAATTATTTTTTGAATAGCTTTATATTGTTGGATGTTCTACTAAGAAAGAATTTAGCCCTTGCAGTAATATTTTGTTTGAAATGAATTTTTTCAAAACTATTTTTATTTTGTTTAATGTTTATAGTTTCAAAAGTACACAGTCTGTGTGCTGCAGGCTTCATAGGTTCAACAAGCAGAGCAGTATAGAAGATGAAGTTTTGTCAGTTCAAGAAAAGTATGGACACTCTTGCCTCTTTGAGTTCTGTAAAGGCCAAAAAGGTTTAATACTTAGTATTCAAATATTTTCTTTTTGCAGTGAGTAAGATCTTTTTCAACTTAAAGTCAGTGCTTGTATCACAGGACACTACTAATGAGCTGCAGAGCCTTTCACCTCTCTGCCCCCAATACAAGGATATAAGAAAAAATTCACTGTGAGACCAGAGATCCATTTATTCATCTGATATCCCTCATAATATGGATGTATAGATGACTAAGAAATAGACACAAAATGATATTTAACAGTGATCAGACAGTATAGATTTAAGAGATGACTAAGAAATAAACAGTAATAGAGGACTAAGAAATAAACAGAAACAAAAGTCAATCTACTATAATATTTCTTCTCCATTCCTATTGGTCACCTTTGTTCTTATTAAATGTTTCTATGGGCTCTTAGCTCTGCCTGCAACTTTTCAGGAACAAAGACCCCAGTTCATTGTTGTTCTGTACTGGCTTCTTCTGCCAAACTACTCCAAAATTTTGGCCCCTATTTTCCTAGGCATCTTTCAACTTTTAAAAGGCTTCTATCAGCTCTGTCTCCACAGACTAGGAAGGTAATTAATTCTGTAGTAAGCACCATTGCTAGCCTGCTGTCCTCTTCTGCTCCAGAGTTTAGGAAGATTTTTACCCTCTGATTATGGGATTCATCTTGTGGAAACTTCAGATACTTTGATTTGGGTGAAATCTCACCAAAGAATACTTGAACACAAACTGCTTTTTCAATGGGGATTCACCAAGAGATTGTATTTTATGCCCAGAGATACATCAATGTTCTTTGTCCGGTAATAAATACAATCTAAATTTTCTGCATCAAAGTGCTATGGAAGTGTTAGTAATTGAAGATTTCCTTATTCCAATTGGATCCTCTCCTATTTCTTGGAGTAGAATTTGAACAGTGTGGAAAGAACTTGATTTGCAGGAAATAAATTTTTGTATAATTCTCTCCAAGCCCAGCATTTCTGCTTGGAAAATGAAGCCACACGTTGTCTGAGGTTTAGCTCAGAACAGCAGTCACATGATAAGAAGCCTGAAAAGGCAGAATTCCTGTCTTCTCTGGCTAGAAAAGTCCTGGCCCTTCCTATCCCTCTGTCTCAACCCCTCCTGTTGGGTTAGATTAAATTAACAATGGTGACATATTTATAATAATCTTTTACATTTTGAGAATAGAATATAATCTGATAACTTCAAAATTTTCTCTGCCAAAAAGAAAACCATTTTTATATTTAATGGAAGTTCAGATTTTCTCAAGGTAACAACTGTTATCCAGTTCCTTAACTGGAACAATAAACACCAAAAAATCAGAAAATTGAGTATCTTAGTTGGTACAAAATTCCAAGCATTTTCAATATCACTTGGCCTTTGCTTTTTTTTTAGTCCTCAGAAGGAACAATTGATGCCAAATCTGTATTTCTCAGAATGGGAACAGGGGCATCCATGGGGTGAAATGGGCAGATGTGATGATGGGGTTAAAAATGAGGGGCTGGAATGTAAAATAAGAACAATGATTCAAAGAGGCAAGGATGAAGGAGAAAATGAGTATATTTCAGTTTCATTAACTATGCTAATATCAGTCCTTTTCAGATAGGGAGGAACTTGGCATTATAATTTCTTACCTCTATGAAGTTAAAATTTGGGCCTGTGCTACCATAAGAAGCAGTAGTTGAGAGAGTTTGTTTTTCACATGCTACCTCTGAGACTCCTTAAAACACCATGTGAGGTTCTGCTTGGGGGTCTGCCAGCTTCCTTTGGCATAAATCCTGACACAAATGCATGGCACTAGGAAGTCTCCTGGGAGGAAAGGTTACAGCATTACAAAACTGCTGCAATATCCTTTGCACCATGGGCTGTTCCAACAGGTCACTGCAAACCAAGGGGTGGATAGTTTTAAAGGTGGGAAAGCATGACTTGCAGGTATCCAGACTCCAAAAACATCTTGTACAACCCCCCTGCAACAGCATAGTCAGCTAGGATCGGCTGCCAGGGTTATGTCCAGATGACTTTTGAACATTTCCAAGAATGAAGACTCTGCAACCTGCTTGGGCAACCTGTTCCAGTGCTCAGTCACCCTCACAGTAAAAAAGTGTTTCCTGATACTCACAGAGAACCTTCTGTGGTTTTGCCCGTTGCCTTTTTTCCTGCCACTGTTCACCAATGGCTCTTTCTTCTTTATAGTCTCATTTTAGATATTTGTAGACATGGATGAAATCCTCTCTGAGCCATCTCTTCCATAGACTAAACAGTTCCAGCTGTCTTAGCCTTTCCTCAAATGAGCAATGCTCCAGTGCCTTCATCATCTTTGTTACTTCACTTAATACTCTCCAGTAGCTCCTTGTCTTTCTTGTACTGAGGAGCACAGAAACAGACACAGCACTCGAGTGTGACCTCTCCAGTGCAGAATAGAGTGCAGGAGTGCAGAAGGATCACCTCCTTCCACCTTCTGGCAACATTCCTCCCAACGCAGTGAAGGAAATGTAACAGTTCTTTGCTGGAAGGGCACCGTGCTGCCTCTTGTTCAACTTGGTGTCCACCAGGAGCCCCAGGTCCTTTTCTGCAGAGTTGCTGTCCAGGCAGTTGGCTCCTGGCATATACTGGTGTATCCCCTACTGGCAGGGCTCTGCTGGAACACCTGAGTTCTCATCAGTCTCTTTATCCTGCCATACAACCTGGGAGGGGCACTGACATCACTTATCCTGTGGCTCTGCTGGAGGGAGTTGTAGTTCTTTCATCAAGGCACCTGCCTTTAATAAAATGCCTCCATCCTTAGAGACAGAGCTTTAGTTGTCTTGGTAGCCTATAGAATGATGAAAGATCAGGGGATTTTTACCTTTTCCAGGCAAGTTACTCAGCAGATGTTCCTATTGTGTCTTGAATCCTGGGCCTAAGAATGCCATGCATGGTTTTGCAATGCCTAGGGCAGACAACAGGATCAAGATCAGAGTGCTTTTAACTCAGTTGCCAAGTAGAGAAACTTTGCCCAGGACTAAAAGAAAGCACAGTCTTTAAGAGAAGAAAAACTAAGGAAGTAGGTCATGATACAGAAATGTGAGTGGCCTTTTGCAAAAGTAGCAAAAAATGGGGCTTTGCGAAGATGACACAATCTGAGAACAGTGGAAGAATGTTGTGGTACAGTCTGCTTGGAGATTTTGATAGGAATCCTCATTTTAAATTAGACAGAATTTGAATCTGTGTCACTGCTTAGCAGAGACCTAGACTTCTTGTCAGAGGTAACAAAAATCCAGTTCAGCTTTTATACCAAATTGCTTGCAAAAGCCAAAGCAAGAAAAACAGGTTGTGGTTATAGTTGCATGATCTTTAATACCATACCTATGTTCTGAAGAAACATCTAGCAAGACAAATTAGATCTGGATCAGTCACAAGCACACAATTGCATTTCTGTCTATTTAATCAGAACATGATATTAGGTTTGTGCCAGCTTTCTTACTTTTACACTGATTTTATGATGATTGTAGAAAGGCAGGCAGTATTTGATCCATTGTAAAACCTTCTAATGCAAATATTTTGGAATATGAACAACCAGAGTGCCTATAAGCTCTTACGTAAGGTCTGTAAATACAGTTTTTAAAATCTTCTTACTTAGGAATCCTTAAGTTACATATGTTGTCTCATATAACTACAGTATGATTAGTTTCCAAAGCAGAACTGACAGACCTACCAGTCATATTATGTGCATTTCTGGTAAAAAGAAAGGTCAGCTCTTGGTACCCTTCTGCCTGTCCCGTTCACACTACTGGATGCAGGTATGCAGATGAAAAGCTCAATGCACATCCCAACCAGTACTGGGTTCACTACTTAGACTGAACTAAGCCATCATAAATGCACCTGGATACTAAGAATACTTATTATTAAGATGCCTTACTCCAAAGAGAATTTATTGAGGTTATAAAAAATATCTGAAGCAGAGGAAGCACCTTAGCTGTGGTATTTAGTTCTCCTATTATTACTGTCTGGTTTAGCCTCATACCCCTGGCCTTTTTTCTCTGCCTTCTGTTTTGACCTTTGTGGCTAAAAAGTTCTGTTTTGTGAGACTGCCATGTACTCATAACTTGGAAAGCAACTAAAAGTAGAGCTTAGCAGGCTGATGCTGGTGTAGGTCACTCAAGTCCCATGGCAGCAGTAGTAGTCTCTCGTGCAGTGTCTACCTTTTTCACCAGGAAGGTTGTCAAAAAACCTGCATTTTCTGGCTTTTGTTCTTTTGCCTCACATTTAATGTGTGTTTGTCTGGTTTTGTTTTCAAGGATGCAACACTGAACTTTAACAGCAATTCCCATCTGTATCAACTGTTGCTAAAAAGACAGCTCTTACAATCTTTAATATCACTTGAAAGATTACCAGGACTGTTTCCCCTTAAAAATGTCTTTACAAGTAAAAGGCAGAGGAATAAGAGGTAGTGAATATGAAGTGTAAGTTAATACTCCCAAATTAAAATTATTTGACTTTTTTTTTTTTTTTTTCATTTTTTCTTTGAGAAATAGTTCCTGTTGCTGGGGACTAAGACACTGAAGATCAGAATCTTCTCTGATTAGACTGTAGAAAGATAGGCAGTACCCAGGTCTATTTCTTCCAGGAAAATCAATCCAAAATAATTTGTCTCAACTCTGGACTTCAGGGCATAAGCAGGTCTCCTTAGTTGCATGTTCTCACCATGTACTAAAAATGCCTCTTGAATTGTCATAGATAAAGACCCGTCTATATTTCATTTAACCTGAAATGAGTGTTCTAAGTGAAAAAAAACCTCCCTGGAACTTTAGTTCCAGGTTGTTATCTAACTCTCATCTTTTCCTCAACCTCCAGCTCAATCTGTGTAACAAATCCCCAGCTGATACTTTCCAAAAGCATAAATCAAGATCCAAAATCTTAATTTTCTTTTTCAGCATTGCAGCTGACAACAAAAAGTCTCTCAGGAATCGGATTTTCCCTCCTTGCCACTCAAGAAAAGCAGAAGGGGAAAAAAGTAGTCTCAACGTTAATTTGTAACTATCTTGCTTTATTTCATCATTATTAGTTAGACCTGATCTGATTCTTGTCATGTTGACATGGAAATCAGAAGACAAAATCTGGCAAAATCTAGCTGAGTTAAGCACAAGGGAAGTGGTTAATGCTTATTGTCACCTCTCAATGTTAGCCTAGTTATATGATAGCTACAGTGAAGTAAAATCTGCCTTGTTAACAATATTCGATTTTGTTGTAAGAAAAGCAAAAGTATAAACCTGCCTCTGTATAGTAGTCTACGGAGTGAAATTACTGAGAAAACAAAGAAGGCATTTCTATAGACTATATAGAATGACTTATTAGTGGGAATCATAGTTGTCAGATATCTTTCTGCCAGTCTTATCTCTTTTATTTCCAGATAGCAAAGGTTTAGGTCTGTAAAGGAGGTCTCAAAACTTCTCATGCTCCTTCCACTTACCTCTTTTCTTTCTCTGTTTCTTATTTCCAACTTAGAGAAGGCCTTTGATCATTTAAGGGAGAAAAAGGTTTTGTTTTTTTGTTTGTTTTTTATTTCTTAGAAGTGTTTCATTTTCCTCAGTTTTATAGAAATATGTATAGTAAGGCCTGATATATTGTGAATCTTGAAATACCCCTGCTATAAATTGGTCAAGCTATGTGACCTTCTGTAGCTAGCAGCATGAGAGAACTTTTCAACATCATGTGAGACTTCTCAAAATCATCAGCCATCAGACAGCAACTCCTAATTCCAAACCCAAGATGAGATGCCTGTTCACAGCTGAGTAGGCTGGATCAGGGGAGACCCTTCCCTGTCTTAGGTGGCTGGCCTCTGTTTATCATGAAGGAGGTAGCCAGAAATGAAGTATTGAAAATTTAACAAAGACTTTGTTTATCAAAAATATTCACTTGTCGTTGGAGTCAAGTAGGTGCTAATAAGTACCAGAAAAACACCAATAGTTTAAATAGTATTAACAAATAACCCCTCCTTCCTAAATTGGTGTATGCTACACAGGAACTGAGTTTTGAATGTACAAGCAAATGTTAAAAGTTGTTTTCAAGCCTTACTCTCTCCTCAATAAGGCATCAAAATGTTGTCACCCAATCCTTTTAACTTTATTTTGTAGTTCAATACTTTGATCATTCCCCTCTGACATGGTTCCTGCTGTACCAGATTAGCTAGCAGCAAGTTGCTAGGTAGATGAAAAAACCCTTTAATGGATTCTGTTTAGTACTTCATCTGTAAATCATTTAAGTAAAGAAAATGTAACCAAGTCACAAATTGGCAGATAATTTCTTAGACATTTGTGTTGGTTATGAAATTACTACCCAGCTTTCTATTATGCTAAATTCTCTTTAAAATTTTGATATAAACATTTTGTTTAAAGAAAAACATATAGAAAAGATTTGAGGAAGCAATTTTTTCTTTGAGAAAATAGTATACCTCTTAAACACAGGAAATGCACTCCCTCTAATCCACTGAAAGTCAGTAAAGCAAATGATGTGGTGAAATAAGGAAAAAGACTATTTGAGTTGGAAAGATGGGGGTTGGTATGAGTAGCTGTGGAACTGTTTAGAAGACAAAAAAAAGGAGGTGAAAGGAGGAGCCATAAAAATTTTTAGCATTGTAGCAAGAGACCTCTAAGAAAAGCATCTTTCAGTACACAAAGGATCTGGGTGAAGAAACCATAGGTATTATTGCTTGGTTGAGACACTATTTCTACATTACTTTTTGTTGGTACAGGCTAGAGCCCTGGAGGAAGAGAGTTGGGATTATTGAAGAAACGAGAAGAAAGGTCCTTTTGAGGACTCCAATCTGATTAAATGTTAGGAACCAGAAAGGTGAATTTTAAGGTCACTTCAGAGGGGAAAAGATTCACTAGTAGAGACTCTCAGAGGTCAGTGCTAGTACCATTCCTATTCAACACGTTCATTAATGACCTGGAGAAGGGAGTTTGCAATGAAATCTCCAAGTTTGTGGACTTTAAGGATTTCAAATGGTGCACTGGTGAAGACTAACTCTTAAAACACCTTGCAAAATTGAGTGAGCGTCAAAAATATGTCAAATGGACTTCATTATAGATAAATGTACAGCAATGCAACTGCAGGAAACTGAATTTAAATATACATACTGCTGATCTTGTAATTGCGACACAGAAAAAAGAACCTGAGCGTTATCACCGATTTCAATTCTCTCAGGCGATTGGTTCAACGCACAGTGTCGGCCAGAAAAGCGAAAAACTGTCAGACATGATCAGAACGAGTTTTGAGCTCCAGACAGGGTATCATTTTACTGCTATGTAAAGCCTTAAAGAACCCTCAGCTGAAGTGCAGTAGGTCATTCTGAACTCTCTGGAGGACACAGAACAATTATGGAAGAGGGCAACTGAAATTATTGAGGGGCTGACAGCTGTGGTATTGCAAGGACTAAAAATACTAGGACCTTCCAGCTAAGAGAGGTAAAAACTGAACATGTTACACCTGGTGTTTGCAAGGAATTTGGTATTCAAAAAATGCAGCAACAGCTGATCTAGGGATATTCATTGAAAGCAGCAACAGATAAAAGCTAGGGAAAAAGGAATTTTTTTACACCATGGATGGTGAACTCATTAAACTATTGCCATGGGAGGTTGTGGAGAGGAGATAGATGGAATCATCAGGTGGAAACCAGGCTTGGAGAAAATTCCAACAAAGCCAAGGCAGATGTCAAAGACAGAGAGAGGGATGAACTTCTGAAGTCCCTAGTCCAAAGACACCATCTGCTGGGAGAGTGAGAGAGGAATGAGGTGCTTGCTGTGCTCTCCTGTGCTAGGAACAGTCTCTGATGGGACTGAAGGCAGCAGCTGACTAATAGGTCTGACCCAGCAGTGCTTTTGTGTTGGACTTGGGTGTTAGAGAGGTTTCTCCTGACAACTCGGAGGTTTTGCTCTGGCTACAGCCTACATAATTCATATGGCAGCCTTGTTGTTCTCCACCTGGACAAACAGGGGATGCAGTACTTCACAGGTTAAAGAGTGGCTGTATTTGGGTAGATGTAGCAAGAAGGAACGCCTTCAGCAGTGCAAAGATCAGAGTGATTTCTGTTGTAAAATGGCAGGTAAGGAGTTCCAGTGAGTGCTTTAAACTCGGTAGGTTTTAAAGTTCAAAGCAAAAAGATTTCCCTTGTTTTTATGGGCCATATACATATTTCCATCTCTTGGGTATCCACTGATACTGTCATTTTTCAATTCAGAAAGTATTTGGTATCTTTTGTGGTTTGGGCTGCAAAGATGAACTTTTTTTTCTGAATATTTTCAGGTCTGGATTTTGTTGTTGTGAATGTCTACTTTGCTGCTGTGGCTCTTACTAAGTAAATTACCCCATACAAGGTGGCTTAAAATTAGAGTGGTTTGTAAATTTAAAATATAATATAATATATTATAATTTAATATAATAATATATTATAATTATATAATACATAATATAAAATATATATTATATATATTATAATATGTAATATATAATATAATTTAATTTGGAATTTTATTTATACCAGTCTTCTGACTAGCCATGCCTTGCTACAGCCATAAATGTTCTTTTCTGTTCTTGGTATTTTTGCCTTTCAAAAAATATTGCTCTCTGGAACATTCTCTTTAGTGGTACACTTCATGTGTTACTGCTGGGGCAAAAAAAGATATTTTCACATCTTCTACATTTGCAGATGATTTGCTGCCAACATTAAAACTATTTTATCCCAATGCTTGTCACAGGGTTGCATAAAAGTGTGCATTTCAGCTTATTAACATTTGCATTTGATTCAAGATACTGATGATTTTTTTAGTCAATAAGGGACATCTACCTTGAAAGTTAGACAGATCATGCCTCATTTTTTTCACTGTTTTTGTGCAACTTACAGCATATCAGTTTTGCTGTTAATTGAGTTGTAATTAAGAAATGTTCAAAATTAGTTGAGTGCATGCTTATATTGTGGATTTTCACTGGCATAGCTCTGTTAGGTAAATTATGCTCTGCTGGCTGATCCTACTTCAACTCACAAGTCTGGATTTCTCTAAAAATGGGACAAGATGCTACTGGCTTAAATTTTTCACATTACCTCATTGCTATAAGAGAGCAGAGGGGACCTAAAGGAACACAGATCTTTGTTATGGGTGCTCTAGTTCACATTCATCTATATTTGCTTAAATTTCTAATGAAGACAGGCTTGTGCTAATCTGTGAACTTTAGTTTGATTTTGTTGTCTCTGCTGTGGGGGCAGTTCCCTCTGCCAGGCGGGCGAGGTAAAGAACTGTAGGCAATAATGTCTTAAATCATTGCAGCAGTTTTCTTTGCCTGAGACTCAGTCTATTATAGCTAAAAAAAATGGATTTTTATTAGTGTTACTTTTTAAACTCTTGTAAGAGTAAGGCTGTGCTATATTCAGTCTGAAAACACAGCAACATCTGCTTTAGAAGCTTTACAGTGATACAGAGTGTGTTATATTTCATAGTATGCAGGCACATATAATCTGTTTATATAGCAGTAATGTGATACTAATATAGCCATGGTCTAATTGATGTGAAGATATGCTCTGATTGAATTAGCTGCAGTGTGGCTCTCCCAGGATAGGGGAACAGGGATTATACCTTATTGATTGGATTATTTGTCACTTTCATTATTCTTTTAGGAGTTTCAAGCTGCTAATTCTACTTCAAAAACTCATAACTGTATTTCACATAATTCCCCTTCATCCAACAGCCAGAAAAAAGGTGTTCCTTTTTCCTTGAAAAGGTGTTCATTAAGTGTTCTGATACACCAAAAAGTTTGAGAGAAAATGTCAAAATACTGGGCAGAAGTAAAACCATGTTGCATCCTTTTCTGATTCTTGTGAGGCTTTTCTGCTTCATGTAATGTGAATAGAATAGCTGGACTGCTATTGTGATGTTATGTGCCCACCTGCAAAGGCTTACAGGCTGCTTTTAGCCTTCTGCAGAAAGGCATAACCATGGCAGCTCACACCAAGGCTCACCCTTGAGATGCTGACTAAATCAGCAGGTAGGTGGTGTCACATTCTGTGTTGCTGCAGCTCGATTACCAGTGCCACTTGAATTAGCTAGTTTTGATCTAGCATGTAAGAGCAATGAAGCAGTCAGACCTTGTGTCAAATTCACTTGGAGGTCCAAAAGTCTGGTGAACTCTCTGCTTTTGCAACATTCCTTTACAAAGAAAACCAGAAAGGTGTTTGCATAAATTTTGCCTGTTAATGTCCTTAAATTCCTAGATCTTTAGACGGTTTGGCTCTGTTCCTGAATACACACCTTTCTAGCTTCAGGATATGGTAGTGCAGGTCTCGTTGTGCAGGTGTAACAGCACCAAGATGCTTCTTTGGTGCAGACACTGTGTCCCCTGTGCTGGAATGCTTTTCACACAAGTCAGCCACTAGCTGAGAGCCTTGGAGTGGGCACTGCCTGCCTGGGCCTGAGACAATAGCTCTGACAGATATGACAGGCTCATTCATTTCAGAACTATTAATGCTGATACTTAGCTATATTGTAAATTCATTTCATTCATGTTAACTATTTCACTGCTCATCAGAAGCACGTTGGAGCAGGATTAGAAACAACTGGAAAACCTATGAGCCAGGTAGTGCTGGTGTCGGAGAAGGGCCACCATTGGGTACCTCAATCAAAAAGGAGCCAGTTGTCCCATTGGGACAATACTTTTTCCCATTCCTGTGTTCTTCTCTTTCCTTGTAGTTGTTGCCATTATTTTCTTCTGGTGAACTAGGGTTAAGAAACACATTGACACATACAGAGTTTTTTTAGCTGTTGAAAATGAGAAGCCCATAAAGCTGATTGAAGCAGTTAAATCCAAGTGTTGGGAACCTGTCACTACAGAGCTCAGATCATATTGAGAATGTCTGCACTAAAAGCAGCATATGACTTCTTACAATAGTAGAAGAGATAGATTATTCTGCAGCCAAAACCTGGAAAACACTGTGTTTTACTCTGATGCTGCCAGTGGGTTGTACCACAATAAAATGGTCTTACCCTTGGGGAAGTGCCTAACAGAAAAGAGGTGAAAACAAATGACAACAGGGCAGCCTATGAATTTTTTATAAATTAGGAAAATAGTGTAGCTGCTAAAGCAAAGCATATATTACTAGACTGACTATGCTCAATTCTAGTACACTACACAGGGTTAAACTTTTAGCCAAGTCTAGTACCTTTTATCTGCTTTCCCTCTATGCTTTTTACTGAGCTGTACAGTGTGATGATAAACCAGAGAAAGCCGTTGTTTCCTTTTGATCACCCTTATTTGTAACGTGAAAAGACAAGCCTTATTTTCATTCTTCACGGTGCTGTTCAGTAATGCCTGTTTTGAAAAGGCTACCAATAATGCAACCCAGAGTCACTGCAGATTTCCATCTCTGTGCCCTGCCTCTGCACTGATCAATTTTTCTCATACCCGTAGAAGAGGCATTGCTGTTTTTCCTTTACTGCTGCTTTAGTACATAAGTATTAGCAAAGAAATTCATTACTAACCATGAATCAGACATTGTCTTGTTTCAGGTTTGTTTCTTATCTGTTTTTTTCTGATCAGTGTTTAATTTTCTCTCTTAATTGATGCACTTGTAATACCAGGGAAATTCACGTGGACCTCTTCCCCTTTTGATAAACCAGAAACAAAGAAGTAAAGTTACGAAATATGTACAGGGTCACAATTGTAAGGCATGTGGTTTTAATTAAGTTTTAACTAATTCCCTTTATCTTGTCATAGTAATTATGACTATACAAGTCATGTCACATTAATATGTGAAAGCAGCACTCTGGCATGGCTGGTCAAGGAACAAAGCCTTTATGACCTGCCTTGTTAAATTAAACCAGAGAGACTGATCAACTTGTATTTTGCTACCTCCTTTGATAAATTATGTTAAAGATGAAGAAATGTGCCAAAGGGCCAGCACACATCGGTGCTAAATATTGCTGAACTACGGCAGCAAACAAATTGAGAGAAGAGTTCTTGTAGACCTTTTAAACACCCTGGGCTTTGATAATGAAAAATGAAATGTCATGTAACAATGCAGTAGCTTAAGTGAATTGATAATGCTTGAACAAATCTAAACTTTATCCTTTTTGTAAGATACAGTTGGATACTCCAGAATTTCAACTAATTTCTCTATCTTCTGTTTAAGCAGAGGATGTCTTATACAGAGTACACCCATGAGTTTAGCTAGGGTGTGGCTCCACAGGACATTTGCTGGTTTCTACTACCAAATCACGCTGACACTTACTGAGAAGAACCCGTGCAATGTAGTCTTCTCCCACTTTGGTAGAGCAAAAAGTCTGCTCTGTTCGGAGAAAGCTACTTTTTACCATCAAAGACAAGTTGTTTGAAAGGAGTAACATAGTATAAATTTGTGTTCTAGCTCACTTTGCTGTAGATTTCCTATGCAGGTAAGCTCATATCAGCAACCTTGTAGCTTAGCTAAGTCATCTTCAGTTTTGGCCTCTGCGCTGACTTATGTATGTTTGAACTGTTGCAATTCATCTCTTTATTACATTGTGAAATCATGATCGTAAAAACTAGAAAAAGGATTAATACTTTGTGTCAAATTCTTGATGGTGATAGTCTGCTCCATCACCTCACACTCCCCCCTCCTCCTCACATGCACACTTTCAAGAGCAAAAAAGAAGTGCCATTTTTCTCATGCTATGCCAATAACTGCTGGAGGGATACCACACAACCCCTCTGATTGCTATGTCAATCTTTATCTTTTTGAGTAATTTTTTATTGTCAATAACAGTAGAGTCTGCTTCGGCTGTTTATGCATTGAGCTGCTGTAGGGACAATTTTTGAAATCCTGGCAGGATTCTCAGCTGAGGTCTATGGCCTTTTCATAGCAGACTTTAATCAATTTTGAAATTCAGTCCACTTTTCCATGAGGAATATGCTGAGTAATAGCAGCATGTCATTGCCACAATATCTTGCAAAAAGATTCAGAAAGACAACCTTCTTTTCTTTTCTCATTTCTGCATTGATTTCTTTCCAATACCTTGGAAACAAAAAAGGACTAAAAAAACTTATTTTCTTTTTCATACAAAGACATCCAGGAAAAGGGTATGCTTTAGGTCCTTCTGCCTGTAGGAACAGTCACTGTTGGATGGTCTTCAAAAAAGAAGAGATAGATTATGTAGGAAATTACAACATGGCTCCATTTTACTACTCACAAATTTTAACATTATGTACTTAAGTTTTACCTACATCTAGAAAAACATTGCAGGCAAAGATGGACTGACTTTGGAGAGTAAGTAATCAGGAAAATGACAAGTAAGAATAAGAGGATTATTTAAGAGTCTGTTTGAGGTCGCCACCTGTTTGTCCATACTAAAATTGGGAAATTGCCTATAATTGCCTTGCCAGTAAAGTGAAACACAGCAGTATGTTTTGAGGGCACTCAGAGCATCCAAGAAACATAGCAAAGTCCATAGAATTCAAATAGAAGAAAATATAGTGATATGGAGACACTTAAGTTACACTTTACAAAGACTGAGAAAAAAATGTAGCTAATGTGAACTTCCAAAAAGTAACATTTTCCCACCATTTCAGTTAGCATTTCTAAAACTATAAGACACCAAGTGTCTTTTGGCTGCAAAATAGACTGAACATCTAGATCTAGATGATCTAGAAATATTTTGTAATGCAGGAAAGTGAGCATACACTTACTTTGACATGAGATTTATTTTACAAGCACTTGTATGTTGGACATTTAAAAAACTGTCTGCTCAGGAAGCATTCAATCAGACTCTCCTGTATTTTTTTCTGTAGCTCATTTGGAAGTTAAATGGCCCAAGAGCAACTTTTGCCATGGTCAACAGAATAACTGAATGTCTTTTGAGAAAACATTAGCTTGGGAGTATTTACAAATCACTGTAAATGAAGTGTCTGTAACAGTACTTTCTACTGAAATAAAATATAAGCATATTTTTTTACTAAGTTTTTAAAACAATATGCAAAAATATCATCCTGCTTCTCTCAGACCTCTTCTCTACTTCCAGATTCACAACTAGAAATACACAGCAAACCTGCATACTTACTGATGTTGTTTATTGCTGCACAATCTGCAAACAGGAAGCACCTGGGAGATTAAATCTCAGAGTGGGTTGTTAAAAGGGCAAGAAATCTGAGACCCTGAGAAGGCAGAAAGTGACTGCTGATATACTGAGACCATATGAAGTATCAGAATTATGGATCAAGCTAATGATTGGCAGGATTCTTCCTTGACTTGAGGATTGTGATGAAAATAAGTGGAAAGTAGTGATTCAGAAAATGTGAAAGTTCTGTCTCTGTTTGTGAAGAGGGATGTGCCCTAGAATGCATCACTAGACTTTCATAAATCAAGCTTCTAGTGTTTTTATGCTTGTTTATTGTTAATTGTGGTGAAAATGCATGGAAGTTGCTTTTTGCTCTCCAGATAATTATCTCCCACTAATTATTGAAATGTGAAGGTTTGTGGACACTCTTCAGCAGTTGGGGGAAAAAGTACATGTTAGGAGAGTTTTCAAAAACATCCATATAATTATTAGGATTACTTTTCTTTTTTTTTTTCCTTGTGCTTGAGTTTTAAGTGAATAGGCTTTTTAGCTTTGTTTCAGCTTGCTCTCTATTACAGAAAGAATTTTCACCATCTGACCCTGCATTAATCTAAGATATGAAAGACTTTAATCAGATGCTGCAATGTACCCATTTCCTGCAGGCTCCTAACATGAATTGGAACCTGCTGGAAACAGAAGCTGACTTGGTAATTCGTTGTTCAAAGTGAGCAGGAGATCTCAGGAGTGGCACCTTTTATTCCCCAGCAGGAGTGGAACCCCTACTTCACTGGAAAGAAAAAAAAAAAAAAATAAAAGCAGAAACACTAAGAGTAAAATGAAAGGTTAAGGAAATAAAGTCTGAAAGTAAGAAGGGGGTTGGGCAGAGGTATTAATGCAAGTCTGATGGAGTCTGCTCTTCAGGATCATGCCTTTTACTTCAGACATTCCTACCTGCTTGCAGAGCTTGTCACTGAAAGGGTCTTCAGTGAAAGGTGTACCAGCATTCCCCTACTTCCTACCTCACAACTAAAATAGGTTGTTAATAGTATAAATTATAATAATATTCATTTTAATCTTTTTAATCTTGATTTATATTATTTATCTTGTTTCCATCACAGGGCAACTAATACTTGCTCAACCCTAAGTGCAACCAAACTCATATCTGGAAGTTAAAGAATCTGAATACAGAATAATCTACACTCTAATCTGTATCATTTCTGGGTCTTTAACATTTTCTGCCCATCCACCATAAAATCAGGGAGCATTTTCTTTGTAATATAAAGAAAAATAATCTATACTTTAAAGGGTTTATTGAGCTAGTGACATTATGAGAATGTTTTTCTTTGGAAGCAGAAAACCAGTATGCAGTTTCCTAATGTAATCTTTATGCCAGTGCATATCATTGTTGCTCAAAAAGGAAAAAGATCTGTTTTTTCAGTTCTAGTCAAGAAATATTTGTTCAAGAACACCACCCTACCCCTCTAAAACAGAAACTTACACAAAACAAACCCAACAACGACAACAACAACAGAAAAAACCCCCAACCAACAAAACAACCCAGATTTTACAGCTTGGAAACATAAAATTCCTTTTTCAGAGCCTAGCCAGCGTGAGACAAAAACAGTGGAATGAAAAGTAAGACGTGCAAAAAGAGGGCTTGTGTCTGTGCATTTAGTGGAAAGGAAATAACAATAACAGTATTCTAATTGCAAGATATTCCTTTTAATTTGTAACTGTTAGCACTGATGGTCAAAGATTAGCCTAGAAAAAGCCACTCCCTGCATGTCCTGCTTACTCAGCTCAATGCAGCAGCTGTTCCAATAAGCAATTCGATGTTTAGCACCTGAGAATTTGCTCTCTCCTTCAGCCAGGATTGCAAGCTCAACAAAATTTATAAAAGCATGAAGTTTCATAACTCTTTCTCCCTAATGCAATAGCCATAGAAAATCTGGGTTAGCTTTCTAGTAAAATTAATTTCTATATTTAAAGGCTTTCCTTTTTTTTCCCCACACAATGAAAATTTCTTCTTTGAGTCTGAAAGGAAGGATTTGAAGGAAAAAGAAGGGATGGGGGAAGAGTACCAAAGAAAGATGGTACTGATTCTTAACTCCAAATGGCTTGATAAAGATATTTTTTATCTTGTAGCTACAAGCAGCAGTTTATTATTATTTACACCTAAAAATGATGAAAATGGAAAGTAGTCTTAATTATATTTTTCAGGTTTATTTTTAAAATGAAAAGTGTTTATTTATCATATTTTCAAAATTTGAATTCACATAACTTATAGCTACTCTTAAATGGAGTTCTCTCCAAGTTTCTGGGTTGATTCTTCCAGTTTTTTCAGCTCCAGCAGATTTCAAATTAATGTCATTATATGAATTTTAACTTAAATTCCTCAAGTCATGGGGCTTAATGTCACTGCTTTCTCATTACTGCTTCAGAAATGTTGGCTCAAACATCCTGAAAGATTTCAGGAACAAAACTTTAAAGCCTCTTAGGAAAACAGTTCTGTTCTAGAGAAATATTTATAAATTTTTTACTGTATTGCATGGATTATTCCCAAAGTGGCATTGCTTCCTTAGGTAGGACAAACTGTTCACCAATCCAATTTGTCCTGTTTTTGCTTCTAGGCCAGTTCTTGTCTGCTTTTATTTAGGCTCCTCAGGTTCTTACTACCTGAGATTTGTGGGAATTGTGTACATGGAGGATGTAGGCTGAGAAACAGGAAAGATTTGTGAAAGCAAGATTTGTCAGAGCAGTTTCACCTAAGCACCTCTCCAAGTGTGGTTAGATTCTTTTCAAGTGGATGTGCTACAAAGTCTGAGTACAAAGGGAACTCTGTGTTTGTTTCCAAGCATTGAACCTCTGTAGCATTAAACTTCACTGGGATGGGTGTAGGAAAAGGGAAATGGGGAGAGCCAAGGTTAAAATTCTCTCTCACTGGATGCAGCAGTTATTTCTCAAATGTTGCATTGCTTTTTTCTGAACTGTTTAGCAGTCACTAGAAGTACAAAGTTAGACCATGACAAAATTCTAATGGGGGTGAGAGAATTAAAAAAAACTCAGCAATGAATCATCAGTTTCTTTTATGATTTACTGCTGAAAAGGAATATTTCATCAGCTGTACAAGCAAGAAGACATTGCTGTCAGCTCTATAGTTGTTGCTCTTGGAAAAATTGTAGTGTGCACCAGAATAGATCAAAGGAAACCCATCCTCAAATTGGAATTTAAAAATGGGTTTGTAGCTTGCTAACTGATTTACCAGGATTAATAAGAGTTTCTGGGCCTGTTTTTCCTGTGAGGCTCTAAGGCACTGAAGAGAAAGGATTTGAAAGCTGAAGGTGAGCTTTTCAATGACTGCAAGGTGGGTGCAAGTGGAGAATATAAACCAAAGAGAAGGTGAAAAGGATCCTAACTATGGAGGATCTCCTCTGAAGATTTAGGACTCTTTATTGCCCTATTTCCATCAGGCACAGAAGATACGAAGATAATTTTACAAGATTGTGAACTTTCATGGTATTTATGAGGAATTCTATATTCCTTTCCTCAAGACAAAGCTATTTTTTCAACAGAAATAAATTGCAAGATGCATCTAAAGCTCTTTTTAGTTCATTCCTATTGGAAGATACCACAGATCTGTAATTTGCTTGAAATTACTCTGTCTTCTGTTTCCTCTGTAGACTTCAGTGAGGGTTTGCTTTTATAATTGTTTTGGTCACAGCAAACACTTTCTGTTGTGCCTCACATAGCAAAGGACTACTGTTAAAAAAATTCTGAGAGGAAAGTTGAAGTCGTGATTTTTTGTTTGGCATTCTGTTAGAACAAAAGGGATGAAGTTACAGGGAAATTATCGTATTCAGTATTTGTGCACTTTCAAGCATGACATTCTTAAATGTAGTTACTTGGATGGAAGATGATCCTTAAACAAGAATCAGCAACAGTATGTGTTAGTACACTGCTTACTTGTGTAGTAGTGTTGTCTGAATCTTGATGACTGTGGTATTAGAATAGCAGTTGGCAGATCCTGTCCTATCTAATTGCTGGATACGTCACTTTTCTTTTGTGGCGCATTCCGTTCTTCTCCTTTTGTGTATTCAGACTTTAACTCTCCTGGAGTTAGGAGATTGTGCAAACATCATAATAAAAGACAATTATCAAACTATGAGAAATCTATTCCTTCAGAGGGTTTTCTAGACAGTGCTGCCACATGTGAAGTCATCCAGCATTCAGGAGCAGTCTAGTTTTACTTCTTCAGTGCCTTTGGAGACAAAACCCTTTTGTATTTATATGCAGATGAAAGTTCTTTAAATTTTTTTGGATCTCATTATTAATTCTGTGGACATATGTATTCTATCTCTACGTTCAGTGTTTTGTGATCATGCTACAATATTAAAAATACAGACTGTTGAAGAGAGGGCTGTCAGTGGAGGCAGGCAATATAAACTACACAAACAGTGTGTTTACCAAGCCTGGCAAGATCATTATTTAGAGGGATCTTAGTTAAATTAGTTGAAATGACAAGCTGTTTGGAATGAAATGAGATTCAATGGCAAATTGAGATTAATCAAATGAATATGGCATGCCTTCAACTGATAATAAGGTTTGTGCAGACGTGCACTGCTTTCTCTGTTCCAGTGATTCCAAGAACACATAACTAGCTGAAATGTGCAAAGTGTAGGATTAAAACTAGCTATAACTTCACTGATCTCTCGTAACAAGAGGTTACTTTTGCTTGAAATGCAACAGCTACTCAAATTTCAGGAAAGAGTTGCTATTCAGCTTAGGAATCTCCTTTCATTTTCCATTTTCAGGTTCTAAACTTGAAGATCTCTACATGTGCACATGGTGCCACATGACCCAGGTTAAATGTCAGCATTGTGGCAGCCAGCTTCCTCTAAGGGACCTCTGCTAATGATAGCTATTGATCCAGTGCTCGGTGTAGCTCCAAGGCAAGATCAGCTTCAATGCTTTTCCCTTCTCCTGCCCTCTCATTTAGTGTGCAGTTGCCCTCAGACATGGCTTTTACCCTTGAGGATGGAACCTACTTATTGGTGAAGTACCCTGTGCATTCATTTATCTGATTTTACTGCTACATTTTTATTGCGTGTTTGTAGCTAGAACTTTCCACAAGAAGAAATCTTTAATATGACATGAACATATCCACAGGCACCATTCATATTAGTTCAGATGTGAAGATCTCGCCCATCAGAAGTACAATGCTGTGTAGAGTAAAAGTGCTTCTGTGCTCAACATGGGGTAACTTTTATTAGCTGAAAGAACTTTTAGAGTGCTATTACAAAATAACAACTGTCTGGTTATGCTGTGTAGTCTCTCAGTATGTCTGTTGATTACCATACTATAAGAATATAAAAAAATTAACTTCAAATATTTTTCTAAATGGAAATTAAAATTTGTTAAATTTATATTTTTGAATATGATTATGAAAAAAACCTCAATTTGATATCTGGCTTTTAAGAATTTCAGAGTGATACTAAGTAAACCGTTAGGCTTTGATTCTTCATTTTATGGAGCACATTAAAATTTAAGTAAAAGTCATTCACAGTAGCTGTGAAATGCCTTGCCTCGAATTTTCAAATGAGTATGTTGTCTGTGTGAATTATGTATTATGCATATCTAAAGAAATGTATACTTAATGTGTTTAAAAAATGACTGGAGAAATTAATGGCAAAACCTACACAAATCTACCATCTATTCAGGTGGCCCTGTCTCTCAGTAACAAATACACAGAGGTAACACTGCTGCTGGCTCCAGGGCTGGATGGACCTGTGCTGTACGTGCTGCCACCATTACTCTAGAATGTGAAATATAACCCCCTCTCTCAGAGGATGGAAATTAAGCCAAGACCGGGGTCATTTCAGTGGACACATTCTCTCCTTATGAATGATAAAATGGGAAAATTTTACAGCAGATTGGACTTTGAAGATATTTGCTTGTTTCGAATAGGGAAGAAAATGTAACTCCATTTTTTCACTCTCTCCTTTTAAAATGGAAAGAAAACAGGTGGTATGAAAATCTGAATCTAAGTAATTTGTATTTACCACCTCTAAAATAATCTTCATCACAGAGATAAGTCTGCATGGTAGTTTGGAGACAGAATTTGTTATTTATATAGTTAACTTGAGGAAGTAATTCAGAATCTAGTCACTGCTGAATGATTTTCCTCTTAAATGCCTACTATGCAGTTTGAAATTTAAAATATTTGAATCATCATTTTTAGTGATAAATCCTGCTGAATAAAAAATGTTGTATATAAAACTGTTGTGCTAAATAGCTTGATGGAAAAACACAAGAATATCCATCGAACAGTAATGAAATATAACCTATTAATTTCAAAATGTTCCCACACAGAACTTCCTGGAATGTAGTGTAACATCTGTAAATGCTTCTGATGCCTGGGACCCTGTTCTTACCACAGGCATAGACTTCATCCCCAAAGAGCCTTTTTTACTTAAAATGTGACACAGAGAGATAAACCAAGGGAGAGAGAAAGGAAATGACGGGTGATTTTGAACCATTAATATGTTAGGCATGTCAAATGCCCCATGGAGCCATGCAGTGCCTTAACCAAGGATTAATTTAAACTGAACCATAAACTAAAGATAAAACAAAATTGCTGTGAAATGCTAATAAAAAATTTTCTTCCAAAGCTACTCTATCAAGTAAATCTTAAGAGAAGAAAATGTTCCATGGCTGAAGACTGATTAAAGAGCTAAAATGGAATGAAAGAAAGAAAATAATAAAAGTCCAAAATAATGCAGAAAACAGAACTGTCAGTGAGCTAATAACCTTACTGCTAAATCACCGGTTTTCAGATCACTTGTACTTCGTAAGTTTTGCCTTTCTGCGAAGATAAAAACACTGAAATAAATGGATTGAGTTGAGGTGAGGGTAGGGTTAATAATCTGATCAAGAACAAGAAGAGATAAACCTCATTTTAACTAAGATTTAAATGAATAAATGTAGGGATTGATATTATGGTGGTTAATAGGAAACAGCCTCCTTTTGGGACAGCCGTAGAGTAGCTCTGCCTGGAAATGGTATTCTAACATTTAACCAGGTTGAGAAAAAAAATCCCCAAGCAATTGAACTGGACAGATAAAGCTTCATTTTTAAGGAATTCCCAGTGTCCCCCCAAAAAAAACCTCTCAGTACTCTGTCAACAACTCAGCTGTTGGTTGTAAAATGCCAGGAACAGATTCAGTGAATGATTGTTGTTGTGATTGCCAATATGTTTAAAATAGAACAAGAAAAGACACTGTATAAAAAGCCCAAAATAACAGTTTGTAGGTTTTTGGTTTTTTTTCTTCCCTAAAAAAAAGGAAAAAGCTAAAGAGAAACTAAAATAAAAAGGCAGAAGTAATAAAAGTTAGTAGGTCTGTAATATTTAGTAATGCTGGTTGTATTTGTCCTGTAAGAGATAAAAACTCTCTAAATAGAAAAATATGTATAAATAGTAACCCTTCACAAAATTCCAGTACAGAGATGCGTCTTCAGTTTTTATTTGAAACTCAAAGATTCTGTTGCATGCATATAAACTACACATTCCCAACTATAACTTGAGCATCCACTTACATGCCTTGGCAGACCAAATGAGAAATGCTGAAAGATGGTCTTAGCAAATATTAACATTACCAAATGCATTGGCATACACAAAAATGTTTTTGTGCTTGACCCTGTAATGTACTGTACTTAAAAACCCAACAAATCTGCACTTTGCACCAGAGTAAACTGTGCTGGAAAATCACTAAATCTTACCTGAGACTTGACACGATACCCTGTGGCTTCAAAGGGAATATGTGTTGCTTGGTGAGCTGAAGCCAAAATGCTCATCCTTTGACTGCTGACCTTCTAAAATGCAGCAAGATTATTCTACAGAAGGTTAATTACTTTCAAAGAATGAATTATGTTTGTGTTTATTGTTTCATTTTGTTATTTTCCCAACAGTTCAAAAAATTAGAACCTTCATAAAGAGGACTGCCATGAGACCAATCTCTCCAAATGGGTATGAGCCCTGAAGAATCAGAGAGCTATAGTTGGAGGTTGTGTGGCACAGTTTTATCTGGCAGAACACAGACTTGTGTGTTCTGAGAAGCAAGGAAGGGAGAAGAAGACCACCAGCAGAGCACTCTGTGAGGAAATGATGCACTTCCCCACAGTATCTCCTTCCTTGTCTTCGTACATCATATTAGGGTACTGATTATTCAGGAACATCTCTGGGAATGAGGGAGTTTCTTTGTGGCCATTTTTTGAGGGGTTGCTGACTCATGCTCTCTTCCTGGAAGCAAAAGAAAACTTTTGTTCTATTAAGTTCAGTTGCTAAATATACTGCCTTCTTAATTTGTGTCATAGAAAGGAGATATTGGTGACATGAGGAGATGAGTGATCCAGGATTCCTTTGCTTCCTGTTCACACTGCAAAGAAGGTGGTATTTGGCCTTGGATCCTATTCAAATGTTTTTCTCCTTCCATGTTTATATCAGACATTAGGCGCTTTCAGTGACCTCCATAAAACAGATTGAGCAGAAGAAAACTGGCTCTGCTGCCACCACCCAATGGAAAATCAATCATTCTTCTTGGCAGTGCAGCAAAAAAACCCCCAGACAAACAAACACAACTGAAACACCAGCCTATGCCATACATCAAGTTTCACACACTTTGCCCAGCTGGGCAGCCCTATGGCAGAATTTTTAAGTACCAGTTTTGGGAAAGGCCCAAGCAGTGGGATGGCTGCTAAAGGAAAAGTTTCCTCATTCAGAGCATCCGTCACCTCTGCGTATTCAGGACAGCAGCGTTAAAGATCAGAATTGAGATGGACGTGGTTTGGTTGCTCACTATATATA
>VYXF01009865.1:488308-517291 GCA_013397295.1 Polioptila caerulea
CCTTCCCTTCCCTTCCATCACAAACCTGATGCACAAGCACATGTAAAGTCAGGGGACAAAAGGTCTTGGGTGTGGAATGAACTTTGAGAGGACATTAGGTGAATTGAAACTGACCTTCTCTAAGTAAGGTTTTAAAACCTCAGCGTCTGATAAAGTCCTTCCATCAAAACTGTCACTTGCAACACCAAGAATACACATTTTTAAAATAATTACAATTCTCTAAAATATCAATAAGAGCAGAGTATTTTTGCAGCCCCAACAGACAGAAGGGCCAGAAATTCCACATGGTTTCATTACTACAGATTTCATTAGCACTAATCATTATTATGTAGAAACATTCACATTCTCCAATAGCTGGTGACAGTACAAACACTCAGACAAGAGGAAGAGGGGTTTTAATGCAGTAAGAAGGTTTATTTTTTCCATTGTCTTGACTTTCAGTGTAAATTCTTTCGCAAGTACTGATCACTTACAACATAAAGGACATGGAAGCCTTGTGCTGGATGAAATAATTTTGAAATGTCTGACTGTGGTACATACAAAACACAAGAATGAGATGACTTTTTTATAGAATTAAGTAGAATTATATTTTCTTAAATATTTTATACCAGGAAAGTGAAACTGAATATGAAAAAACATTTGCTTTACAGCCAAGTCCATTTTCCAGGGTCATGGCTTTATAGTTGAACTAAATGTACAATTATTTCATGGATTCTGGCAAAAAAAATTCTTCAGTTTTCTGAAGAGCAGCAAAATTATTCTTTACTCATTACCTCAGCCCTTTGCTGTAACTCTGCAGAGGTAACCTGCATTGGACCTGCTTTTAGCTTTTGTTGTCCACTCCTCCCCACCCCACCTCAGCACAAGATTTGATGCAAAAAAGTTCAAAGCAGGATAATGAGGCAATTTTGCAGATGCTTAAGGGCATGCTCTAAGCATGGGCAGTAGCATGGAAAAAAATACAGGTTTTATTTGGTAAGAAATGAAATGGGCTGGATGATCTTGACCCAAGGGTGATCTCTTGGGTCAAGTCCAGTTGTCCTCTCAGCTATGAACAGAAGGATTTTTAAGTGGTGATGAGTGGTATGCATCAGGTGGAGATAGGAAAAAAAAATAAAGAATGATGCAATATCAGAAAGGAGGTTGTAGCAAGGTGGAGCTTGGTCTCTTCTCCCATGCAGCAAGTAACAGGATAAGAGGAAATGGCCTCAAGTTGTTCCACAGGACATTTAGATTGGATATTAGGAAACATTTCTTCACTGAAAGGGTGATGAGGCATTGAAACAGGCTCTCCAGGGAAGTGGTGGAATTACCATCCCTGGAAGTGTTCAAAAGCTGTGTGGATGTGGCATTTGGGGACAGTTTAGTGGCGGACAAGGTGGAGCTAGGTTATCAGTTGGACTCCATCTTAGATGTCTTTTTCCAACATTAATGATTCTATGCTTCTTTTATTCTAAGAACTGGATGAAGATGGGAAAAGAACATTAAAATGGCTGAGCTGTTTCTGTTGACTGTTTGCCCTTCAAAGGGAAAAGCGGCAGCCTCTGGAAGCTTCTTTTGGAGATAGGAGCTACACTAACATGGTGTGTCAGACGTGCTTCTCTGCTTCAAGTGTCATAAATTCCCTTCCACCCCTCCAATCAGCATGAAAATTTTTACTTGGTTTAGATATTTTCTTCTTACTGCTAGAGTAGCTTGTCTCCACTTGAGCTTGCACCAGAGTCATTGTATTTTGGAGCCTTTATATGGTATGAGACCTGCTTCCTCAAATTGGGCTCTGCCTTAATGATCAGAAAAACATCTCAGTTTTATGGGGAATGGTAAAGCTTTCAGAAAGAAGATGCAGCTCAGGAGGAGTTTAAGATCTGTCTATGAGGTATTTTGTAATGATTATGCTTTTGTGTATACAAATTAGAACAACCAAACTCACTTGTTAGAGAGAAGAGCCAAAAAATGGCAGTCATCATTGCATTTTTCCTGCATGTAAAAACAGCAACGTTATGACTGTAAGAGCAGAAATTCTTTTCTTTTCTAATAAACAAAGCAGGCATAAGCAAAAGGAAAATCATTAGGTAGCCCAACATGTGTAATGTTAGACCTGTACACACAGTGTATTTCAGATGTACACCACAGGGGTATAATGGGGTGTATTTAAGCAGCAAGCATTGTCACAAGGCTGCTCACAGCAAAGAGCTTCAAGGACTTAAGAGATCCAGTAATATGAAATTAGATGAATAGCACAGTGGTTACCCATATAGAATAAAAAGTGATTGTAAGTGAAGCTATTTCAATTTAGGTAAAGTATTAAATGGGGTCCCTGGGGATCATTACTTGAATTTGTACTGTTTCTAATCTATAAAAATGCCCTAGGTGAAAAACCTAACTGCAAACCCATACAGTTTTCTGTGAAATAAACATGGGAGAAGGTAGAGTACAGAACAGTCAATGAACAAATGTAACATTGAACTAGGTCAGCATATAGCAAACAGAATCTGTTAAAGAATATATAGCCAAGCAGATGGGATTTCAGAGCTGGGTAAATCTGACAGGAATAGAACTGTACTTGGTTAAGAAAAATTTAGTAAGGAACACAAATGAATTGTGGTAGAAGGCAAGAAAGATTTGGTCATGTAGGTAGGCTGAAAGGCTGGAGACTGACTCTGAAAAGTATAATGGCAGAAAGTAATATTTCATCTCCAGCAAAGGAAAGTGGAAAAACTTGCCAACTCCAGCTCACTTTCGGAACAAGCAATTCCAAATTAATTTAAACATGAAACCTGATCCAGCTTACTCTGCACCCTGAAGAAAGCTCGGGAAGTTGAGATGAATGCTGGCAAAATCTACTGCCGACCAATATAGAAAACCTCCAGTGATCTATCCCAAAAGCCTGAGCCAGAATCAGATGTACTCCTTAATGCCTTCCAGAAAAAAACTAGCAAGGAGACTTGGAAGAAATAAAAGGAAGTGTCAGAATTTTTATCCCAACATTTAAGAGTAATACATGGAACAGTTTTCCCTATGGATTATTCACCTTAGCCTAATTTGCTTAAGTGCCTTGCTAAGTTAAAGATTTTCCTATTTGTTTTTGTTTATTTGTTTTGGGTTGTTTGTTTGTTTTGGTTTTTTTTTTTGGTTTTTTTTTTGGTTTTTTTTGTTTTTTTTGTTATATGGGAATTATATTTCTGTATAATTTTAAAGTGAGATTTATACTTCTGGCATTTTGTTTTGTCTTATTTGGTAGCTCTGCCAAAAATGCTTTTCTATTGTTTGTTTCCAGTTAAAAGATATCTAAAAAACCTTAAGAGTATTTTATATGATCTACTCTGTTGTCAGATATAACTGGGTATTGACTGGAATTTCCACATGCCTACGAAAACATGATTGGCTTTTTTTTTTCTTATACATGGATATGATTTTTTTTACCAAACCTTATTTACTATGACAACCTCTCACATCATACATGAAAAATATTTTAATTACATTATATTCTTTCTCTTCTACCATTACTTTTTTTTTTTTAAATCAGGTGCAGAAATGCCTGCATGTTAGACACCTGCTCCTTGCTGTGTAACTTAGCTGTAAATAAAGTATGGTCTTGATCTCTCTATCTCTTTTATTTCTTCTCTTTTAAAAATGATACACAGTGTGTGTGCTCTGTTATCTGTTTCTCTCTTTGCACCTAAACAATGTGTCTCCTGGGCTACTCTTTTGGCATAAGGTAAGAACAACATTTCTACAGGCAATGGAATTAGCTCCATTTTGTTTTCTGGGGTGAACGTTGTCCAAAGAAGACTGATTCAAATCTTCTTTAATAATGTTGGTCTATCTGCTTGATGAGACTGAATGTAGGATGAATTTTTAACATGGCAGCAATTACTCCTTTCCACTACTGATACTGTATTTTCTATCTCACCCATGTGCTTAGTGCTTAGTTCCCTCCCCAGAGGGAGCAGTCATTCCTGCAAGTTGTGTTTTTCACCCATTTATGTTCTATTACCTGTTCCTAACTACTCCCTGGTGCATGGTTTGATGTACAAAAAAGCAGTGTCCTGCTTGGTCTAGTCAAGTTATAGACTATTCACCTGCCTTGGAGAAGTGAGCTGACAGAGGTGATGTTTTTTGTCAGCAGCCCATGCTGCTGGAGCTTGCCAGATTCTGCGAACTGATAAAATCAATTTCATATATGTAATTAAATTTCTTACTTCTTTCTGTGGCAGCTTCCATTGCCATAATGGCTGCAAACTTTGAAACTCACCTGTAACCTTGTGCTAGTGTTCTTGTGTTGTGTATCCTTAATTGTGACTTCAGTGTCAGAGAATTGCTTACTTTTCATAATCTCCATGTCTTTATTGTGTATTGGACAACTATGGTTGTGTTGTAAGTTATAATTGCATAGTTCAGGGTTAATTCTGCATTTTTCAGTGAACACTCAGTTTTTCTTCCAAAACGATCAGATCTCAGTTACAATCTTATCTCATATCTGGTCCTAGTTAGACTTATAAAATTGTCTTAGATTGATCGCAATCCCCTCTGTAATTTTGCATTCTTCTGTGCCCTGATTAAAAGCACATACTTCATGTGTTTCATTTTTACAAGGAATGCAGCGCTCCTTGAATTTCTGGTACTGCTTCATACTTGCACTTCTCCAAGATAGCTGAAAACTATTAAACATTTTGCTCTGAGTCAGCCAGTGCTATGTGAAAAATCAGACCTCCTCCCATGCATCTTATCATTTTTTGGCTTCTATTCTTTGCAAGTACATCTGAAGTGCAGTGTGAACCTCCTTATGTTTTCCTTTTTTGTAGTTGTTTCCAGCTTTCTTTGTGCTTTTAGTTCCCTAATTCCTGCACAGTGTGCATAATTTAAATAACAAAAATGTCATTACTGCATCAGCTGCTGACCTGAAATCTGTCAAGTTTCTGTGCATAGTGCAGGTAATCCCAGCATTCTGAGAGGATGTTGCCACCTTCAGAGAAGCCTTTGTGCTTGTCCCTGATGCTGGGCTGTGCAGTGCTGCAGCCATCCTGCTGTATTGCAGTGGACAGCTGCACAGACCTGCCCGCCAGCTGTGCTGAAAGAGGAGGTTACCTGTGTCAACAGGCAGAAGGAAGAGGCGGCAACATTTACCTGGGGAGGAACAAGAGGGTTACAATCACACCTTTCTGCACTGGTTTGCAGTTAGATCAGTTTGGACCAACCCTGAAATCACACCTGCAGACCTCCATCAGCCAGTTTTGCTTGTAGCTGCTTCTGTGTCACACATGTGAGGTTGTGAGTACAACACACTGCCCTTACCTTGTCTGTGCCTCTCATTCCTCATCAGCTCTTCACTGAGTGCCTCTGGACTATGCTACAGCGTGGTTAAAGATTGGCAAACCCCTGAGAAGCTTTAGTTTTCTTGGGTTTGAGCTCTTTTATTTTGTTTTTCCAAGTTCTGGGCAGTATTATTGTACTAGTATTTATTCAAGTGGTAAAAATGGCCTCCACACTGAGAGTATGGCAAATCATATTTACCTTTATATTTCTTAGCTTAGAGATAGTTATCTGCTGGAGCATGTTTAGAAGTAAAAGACTCACAGAAAACCAACATTTTCCCCTTTGCTGTGCCTGGTCCTTTCAGCACAGCAGAAATGATTCAGTACTGAGGTGATGTTTTCCAGAGTAAAGAAAAGTAAATTAAATTACAACTTCTTTTGTTCTAACAGTCACATTTCTACTGAAACATGGCTGAATTTATACATGAAATGCACAGATTAAAGAGTTACCACACTCAATACAAGTTTTAATTTTAAAAAGCCCTTTTTTTTTCCTTTTTGGTTTAAATTTTCTTCGTGAAACTAAATGCATGTCATGGGAAAAGAAAAAAAGAACAAACCTGATGTTTATAGATGGGCATTGGAACTGAAGCAAGAAAAGCAAAACAAACGAAAAGTGCTTTTCTACTGAACTGCTTTCCTCCTTAACCTTAAATAGCAGAATTCTCCATGTTGTTGATATCCAGAGCATGGTGGGAAGACTGAGATCCGCAGTCAGAGTTGCAGCTGGGAATAGCAGCATTTTTTATGAGACTCCTCTGAGCAGAGGACCCCATGTGTTTCGTAACACCACAGCCTATTTCCAGGGCCACATGTGAGACACAGCTGGTTGGAAGCCTAAGTGGTGGTTTCTGGCACAGGGGGCTCCTGGAGCTGGAGAGAGAACCCTCTGTGTTGAACTGGGAATGCAGAAGTTGCCTGCATCACGGCAGGGGACAAGATGGGCTCTGGAGGAGGAATCCTCCTGCACAGACACTTAACAGACAACAGTGAAGGGAGGTTCCTTACCAGTAAATCGGTGCAATTCTAGGACAGCCTCCCACAAGGACTAGTGTGACAAGAAAGTGAACTGGTTTCAACATCAAGTTTTATAAATGTATGGAAGTGATTTTATACTCTTATTGTATAAAAACAGGGAGTAGTGCTCTGTGATTAAAGATATTTCTACTAGAATTAAAGTCTAAAGCAAATAAGAAAGACATTTTCTCAACTGAAATATAAAGGTGGAATGGTTTCAGTGTGGAAACCTTCAGCACATCTGAATAGGCTTTGTCACAGAAACCATAACAGAAATTTAACCCTGGAACACCAAAATACTTATTCTGTATTGATGGCTTCAGTACTGATGGGTACATCAGTAACTGCTACAGAATGCTGATATCCTGTCATCTTGAATCTATCTCATCTTCCTAAGACCTACAGAAGTCATCTGCAAACTGCTGGATGACCAGGTTGCTTTTATTTTACCAGAAATCTGTCATGCAGTAATGCAAATGGTCTGTCAGTCTGGCCATTGCAAATTGGAGGGGAGTGTAAAATAAAATAAACTGTAGATAAAAGAAACTCCATGGTGAATTGTGGCTTTTCATGTTTAATTAAAAATGATCTTATTTATGTGGGGCTGCTACAGAATTTTTAGTTCACTGCACTAGAATTACATAAAAAAATCAGCCAAATTAGACAGAACTGGTTGGTGTAATTTTTAGGCATTGGCTATTAAAGCTGTCTTCTCTCCTGTGAACAGAGGATTCCCTGTATTGTTTTTTGCCCTCTGGTGAGAAAATCTGCAAGTAAACCTCAAGTATTTTCAAAAAGGGAAACTTAAAAGATACAATTTGGATCATTCTGAAGTTAGAACTTGATTAGAAAGACACAAATTTCTCATCTTTAATTAAATATGTAGTAAAAGTATTCTGAAATATGCATATGAAACCTTATAGTTATTACAACCCTAATTTAAACATTATTTCAATTTGGCCAAATATAGTTTAGGCTGTCTTTTAAAAAATACTGCCATACCATGAGCATCTCAGAATAATCCTTTATATTAACTGCAGAAAGCTTCTACGAATGCTCTGATAGTAAGACTGTGAAGTGCAAGTTTACATGCAGAGTTGAAGATATTCATTAAAATTGTAATTAGGCTAACGATTAAATTCAGTCGCAGTAGAAACTTTGTGTGTAAGTGTTGCTACAGGAAGAAACCTCCAGTCTGAAAATTAGTTCAACAGTCTGAGCTATTTTAATTATGCAGAGTTGATTATCATTGGAGAAAGAAACCTTTATTACTGCACCAGAATACTGATTCCTTCCAGCCCCCAGCACACTGCTTGTTTTTCTGGGTTAGAGTGTGGTCTGTTTTGATAGCCTAATGATGTTCTGTGTAAATAATAGGAAAGTTAATCTCAGTAAGTTCAGGATCCTACTATTAACATTTTATTAAATGACCATTCATGTGATAGCACCTATCTTGCTTATCATGTTACAGAGGTAGCTTCTAGTTGTATATAAAAACTTTTAGTGAGGTGTTTTTTAATTTGCAGAATTTTACAAAGCTGCATTCCAAGGCAACATCTTGTTTCCATTTTTGCAAACCTTAAGCTAGTGACAGAGATGCTGATGGATGGCTTTAACTGTCTCAAATGTCACAAATATACCTAAATTTGGCAAATCTGGGTATAGCAGAAGGAAATGTCCCTCCCCCTATTCATGTCTAATTTGATTATCGACAGAGTCCCCTATCTTAGCAGCAGATTTTATACATCAGTTGAGAAGAGTTTAATTCTCTGAAATGGAACTTGACTTTATTTCAAGTGAAAAAGCAGAGGGTACAGCACACACTCTCCTTGCCAAGCCCTTCAAGCACATATCCTAGTATGGTTTGGAGGTGATGAGTAACTGTGCAAAGATTTTTGGGCAGGGTAATCTGACTGCAGCACTGTGCTTTGCTCCCTCACTGAGTCTGCAGTGGCAAAAGAGTCGGGGTAGTTGTTGCCCAGGTCTGAAAGGGTTCTTCCATCCATCCCCTGATTTTCATTTGTTGTCCTGGAGTTTAATTTCCAGGCTTCACACACAGATTTGTAATTGCTATTTTGTTTTAACAGTACCTTCAGGATTTCTTTATTTTGTGTGGTTTTTTTTTCTTCATGTCTGCTGCTTTTCAGGTGTGTGTAGCTTTTCCAACTGTGCCAGCTTTCTCCAAGCTGGTTCTTCTTTGCATATGTATTTGTAATTCTGAGACTCTTGGAGATGTGTGCATATTGAAACTTGGTGATGTAAGCCATGTAAGGCATGAAATATTTAATTTGTCTTAAAGCAATGAATATGTCAAAATAAATTGATGTATTTAGTCAGATTTACAAATGTAAATCCCAACTATCTGTTTAGGTACTCTGATATGATAAATTCTACTTTTGCCCTACTATCTATATTTCAGTGCCTAGAAATATGTATTTTTATTTGAAAGTAAAGAATTTAAGGTGGAGTTAGGTTTATACAGGTGAGCTAATTCACATGGTGAGGCATCACCACATGGAAGAAAGACTAGGCAATTCACTGAAAGATGTGGCAACTTTGTTCCGTGGTCTAATGTAAACATGCAGTCCTTCATCCACTTGTTATTTTTTCTGCTGCTAAAAAACAAGAAAACACTCATTTAAGACTTCAGACCAAATAGATCTCACTCTGTTGTCACCACTCAGTTGTAGAGAGAGGCAGCAGCTCTCATAAAACCAGAATATATTACTCTATTACTCTTCTTCTTCTTACTCTTCTTCTTCTTCTTTCTTCTTTTTTTTTTTTTTTTTAGTAAATGAACTGGTTTGTGTCTGCCTGCAAATGTTTGGTTTATTGGATGCACAAGTTTAAGATTAATTCCTGATTGCTCTAGGTGTTGCTACACGGCTATTTTTTGTATTCATAATTATTTTCACTAGTGCATTGTAATAGGTGCTATCCACATATTGCTGACAGCCTGGCCTGTTATTAATGATGTTCCACATTATTCTTTTGGGAGGGAAAAGAAGAGACTTACAACTTTGTGATCTGATTGAATTCTGTGCTGCTGGCAAATGTATTTTGAAAGGCTAAGGAAATTTCTGGTACAGAGCCAGCCTGGGTGGATATGTAGGGGTAAGAACCCCAGACAGTGACATGAGTGTTTTTTTGTGACAATTGGACTGTGATTTTACTTGGTTTTTCATTGGCTTCATCTTGCAAGGAAGTGACTGGAGCAACCCTATCTCCACATTAACTAAGGCTGGTTAACTTATTTGTTAGGTGCTTTCACAATAACAACCCTATCATAGGTACCTAAGAGTCCCAGAGTGGTTTCTCCTTTCTGGGAAGACAGTTTATGTCCAATTTACCCCACAGGAAGGCAGAGTGTATGTGTCCTCTTGTTAAGTTGGTCAAGTGTAAGCATCCAGTGTAGGCAAACATAGTTCTTGACCGTAGCTGGCAGGTTTTTTGTGGAGTATGTTGTACTTGGTAGATAGTTCCAAATTAAGACATGAGTGGGACTATCCAATAGATATTCCCTAAAATTCTCTAATGTTCCTTTACTATGAAGGGATTTTAAAAAAATGGAGGAAGGATGGAGGGGAAAGACTGAAGGAGGTAGCAGTGCACAACTCATTCTGGGCCTTGAAGTACTTTCTGAAAGGATTTCAGACCCATGATCTCACTGAAAATTATTTTTAAATACACCCTAACAGTTCATTTTTAGAGTTTTTAAATTGTTTTACTTTATACAGTACAAGGTACATGGTACTGGTGGTTTTGGGTTTTACCTGATTTAGAGAATATATTTTTTCTTTCATGTTATTTTCTATTTTACTGTCTGTATTACAGAAATAAGGGGTAATCATATATTCATTGTGCTTCTGGTTGGTGACAATTGGTGCTGCTATCTTTTTACTGCAATGGATGTTCTTAGTCATGTGTTATCACCTTAATATAATTTTTCAAATAAATAAGTTTTTTTCATTTATTCTAGCCAATTGTCTATGTTTATAATAATGTATATATCTTTCTCCATTGAAATACTGAATGCAATAAAAATATGAGTTTTAAGAAATATTAATGTGACATAATCAATATGAGCCTTACCAGGTTTGACAGTAAAGCAAGTGAAGATATTCCTTAGTCTGTCTCTGTCTTCTTAAATAGCTCTCTGTAGATCATGGTGGATAGATTGACATGAAAGTAATTTAAATAGTCATTTTATTACTGATTTAAAGCCTGAAGCTGGAAAAAATCGTCTCAAGTAATAGACTTTTAAAAGGCTTTTCCTCCCACCACTTTCTGAAAGAAGAGATAGTTTGTGCTAGTTGATAGCCAATGCATTTGTATTTTGAAAGTTGCAGCTGCCATTGAGTGTTGATTTGACACAAAATTTTGCCTTTATAATAAAGGAAACACTTGATGGTTACCCCATACACCGTATTTAAGGTATTCATAAAGAAAAAAGCATATATTCAGATTACTATCTGAAGTAGATTCAAGGATTTAATGTTCTATTATTTGAGTGTTCTATATTCTGAACACCTTTTGGAAGCAATTGAAATTTAGTTAATATATATAAAAAGTTCTGGTGAATTTAAAAGTTCAGTTAATTTAAAGATGCTGAATGTATAAGTAAATAAGTTTATGAATATAAATTTCACACACACAAAAATTATCTAACAAAATAAATGTTTTCTCCAGTGAAGGAACTGATGTAATACCTTCTCAGAGACTTTGTCTGACAGAATTTAGAAATTGTAGATCTTATTCATTAATGTCTTGTTTTAGCCCTAGTCATGGAGGGGGGAAATAAGTTGGGATTTTTTTCAGGTGGTTGCTCTGTTTTTCATTATCTAATCACTGAGTTTGCCAGCTGGGTAAGTAGTAGTGAAGAGAATATCCCCTCTCTCTGGTCTTCAGAGGCTACTGCAGTAAATTCAGCTTGAAAAAAAAGCTTCAGTATTAAGGTTTTAATGAGACACCTTCACACTGCTCTTGGACATTTCACAAAGATTTTCACAACTTGAAATTTGACGTCAGATTATTTTTTAAATGAAAACATTTATTTTTTAATTATGGTTTTCACATAAACTGCTTAAACATAGCTTAATTACTCCACTTAGATGCTCATTTTGTTTAACTTTTTTAGCTATCCTTATAGAGGCAAGATCAGTACTGGTATTTACTGGAATTAATGATAAATTAAGAAAACAGCCAGTAGAAATATCACACGAGACACATTTCTACCCACCTCTTAACTACAAAAGGGAAAAATGAACCAAAATCAGGCCATGGACATATTTTGTTTTCTGTCATTTTTCCTGGATTGCGCTGTTTTATGTCAAGCTGCTAAAGGGCATTTGCTTGTACAGAGAAGAGCAGATTTTAAATGGGCACACAGAGTCTCCATCCTCCAAAGTGTATTCAGCAAACTGAGCGTTTTTGGTCCCTGTCTGTTTTGGGGTACATGGGGTATTTCACATGTTAAAGAACTGAGTCCTTGCCTTTCAGCTTGTGCTTGTAGTGGAATAAGAACATATAGATTTTACAAACATCAGCGATGTGCTTCTTACTCAAGGATCCTTCCAGCTTAGGTCTGTGATGATTAAGTGAAAATGTGTCTTGAACCATCTGTTGGCAACAACTCTGAATTTGCATGTTGGGCAAAAGTGCCCTGCAGCAAGGAAATGGTGGTGGGGGATAGGGTTAAGTAGTAACAGGCTAAAGTCACTTCCTCATCAAATTTCTGGGCACTGTTAAGAAGTCAGTAAGAGAACTTTTGGTTAAGTCACTGTGTTTAAAAAAAAATCGCATTTTGAAAATCCATTCTTTGGGTTTAGCATCTTTTTGTTGCTGGAAAGAAAAATCTTGAGTAGGTGTTATGGAAGGATAAAAAAAGGCCTCTAAGATTAAGGCCTCACAGCTGTTTGACAGAATATATTAAAAGATCCCTTTGCCTTTTTAATTTTTTGATTTTCCTTTCAAGTTTCTCTTGGTACCTCAGTGGAATTGGTGGAAAATTATTAACACAATACTACAGCTTGCAGTTGCAAGGAATTCTATTTGAGCACTAGACAGGCAGGCTAAAAATGGCTTAAGGGAGTAACAAATATTTTTGGTATGTGTTTTAAGTGCTTGAGAGTGAAGATATCTGAAAAGCATCAGGGGAAATAATGAAGCAGCCGAACCTGTCTGAATATTTATTTTCCCTCAGTCATGTTTATATACTAGCTATTCCTTTTCTAATTTTTTTTTAATTTTTAAATTTTTTTTTTTATTTTAGAAGTACCTTATAGCTGCATACCCAAAATTATCTCCTGGGCTCCCCCTCTTGCAGTTTTTTCCCTTGTGGAGAGAATTTTACATGATTTTTTTCATGTTATAAAGTGTGCTGTCTGCCATGAAATCTATGTAATTTTGGGATTTTTTAGAGCAGGAACTGGCTTTGAGGAGGCAGTGTAGAAATTTAACTCTGTATGTACAGCATGATGGCACATTGCTGTGAAGGAAATTATTTAGGAATGGTAGCCTCTGAAAGGAGACTGTCCCAGAGCTGGTGGTGATGGGGCACAGAGGTACTGAGGGCTGGCAAAAGGGGTGCTGAGAATAAAAGGGCCCTTTCTCACTTTCCTTGCTGAATGCCTCCCCAGGGGGAGACTGAAGGGCTTTTTGTGCAAAGGAATAGATATATAAATATATATCTATAAAATGTATTTCTGGAATATGTTAAACTGCTACTGTAAACAAGGTAATAGTGTAAATTTTATGTGTTAGCGAAGGAGAAGAAATACCAGAAGCAGACAACAACTTGCTGTCAGAATTTTAGCTCAAGCTTCACTCACCCGGTGCCTTCCCTAACGATAGAGGGCTTCAGTATCTGCAGATCACTAAGATTAAATACAGGTGGTACCAGACATGGTATTGCCTGTCTGATTCTTTTACATTTAAGAGAAGGAGAAAGAGGCTCTGTAAATGATGGCAGAAGAGACCCTGATTCTCCAAACCAATGTCTCTTTGTATCTCATGGGAGACTCATGCCAATTCAGCTGTCTCACCTGACACACCTTTTCCTTGCTTCAATTACTCACTACTATTATTTCTCATGCCAGGTTGCTATCTTCACTGACAATCCTGCACTGGCTGCCTATTTGTGTTAGTTACCTGTGGTCCTGCAAGTGTCCCCTAATGCTTCATACTCTACCTCAGGTCCTGATGGAAACTCGTCATCTAAAGGACAAAAGTTATGCAAGCTATCTGCCTTCCAAGATTTTTCTTCCTGAAGAAAAAAGGTTCAAACAGGTGTCTACAGCCAATACACTCCCACTAACACTTGTAGGAATGCTTAACTTGCTGCAAATACTGTTTGACATTTCTTCACCTGTGTTGAAGGAGCAGTGACAACTTGACTGATGGATGGAAGGGCCTTGTGGCTCTCTGGCTGTCATTGGTCCTTCTGCATTTGCAGCTCAAACACTGCTTTGCTACCCTGTGAGATGAACTCTCAGAGAAATCAGATTAAAAAAATACTGTAGGCCTGTGAGCATATGCACATTGTTAGTGAACATTCTTTTTGTGTGCATGTATAAATGGAAGTATGTCACTTCCTTTTCCATTAGAAAGGGACATAACATTCACTGCTCAAGAAACCTACACGTAGGGCAAAATGTTCCTTGTTCTTCTGGAGCTGCTTGCAAACAAAATTTGTTCCTTTTTAAATTCAAATATAGAAAACAATCTTCTTGCTATTAAGAGCTTCCTCTGCACTTATTTTGCCATCTCACAAAGGCAGGTATCTTTTTTGACTAAGAATTTAATGATTCATGTTCTTACTGGATGAATGGCTGAAAGGATGACTTCAGTGCTGAAAAAATGATTTTGCAGGGGCAAATTATAGTTTCCAGGCTGCCTCTGCACACTGTAAAGCCAAGTTAATAGAAGCAAGTAAAACAGCACTTATAGACAATGAGTATAATGTAATGAACCTCTGGAAGTTTTACTGTCCTCTTTCCCTATAATTCTATTCGTTTCAGAAGACTGGAAAGAATAGGCAGATTTTAGTTGGCTGCTTTCATACTCAAGGTGTCAGCAGTCTGGAAGAAGAAAAGAAAAATAAGCAAGAAAAGACTGAGTTCTAGGATTGTAGTGGGAGATACAGTCAAAATCCTGTGTTTGTTGATTGTTGTGATTGTGTTAGGTAGCTCAACTTTCCACCTTGAAAAAGAAAAAAAAATCAGAATAAATAAGTATGACAATACAAGGCTTTTTAGAAGCTGGAATTTCTCTACTTCTCATTCAGATGATTGCTTAGAAAGAATTCACCAGTTTGATTAGAACCATTGTTACCATGTAGTCTATGACACTTTTCAATTTGTGAAAAGAGGATTTAATAAAATATTGTCATTTTAACCCCTTAAATGCACAGTTCCTTTCAAAACAATCTACAATTGCAAAGGATTTCTGAATTTATGAAATTGTGGAGAAAAAGATAGAATGGAAACATAATTCGGTACTATTTAACAGGAAACAGTTCACTGCTGTGCTACCACCACTGGAACTAATACTTTCTGTCACTGGCAATCACCAAGATTTTATTAGCTCTGAAAATCTTTGGTTTCACCTTCTGAGGCAAGCACAGAAATCAGACAGAGGAGTGAGGCTGCCTTAGAAGGAGGAGCTGGTTTATGTAGTCAAATTCCAGAATGCAGTCTGGAGCTTCTGGTACGGTGGCCACCACGAATGCCCTCAGTGAGTGACCACAGTGGGGCTGGGCCATTGCAAAGTGAGGGTGACTGTTGCAGTTGTGCTGAGGAAAACCTGCACTACAAAATCATTATTTTTAATCTTTAATTTTGTGTATGTCAGTGAAGTAAAGGAGGAAGGAGTGAATGACAAAGTTGTGCCAAAATATTTGTTTTCATTGTCTGAGCTTGCAGCCTAAGTCCTTCCCAAAGTGTTTTTAAAGATGCTTTTCAGTATGCCTGGCAAAACCCATACCTCATCAGTAGTCGTGAGATGAAGCTGCACTTATTAGTAGATGGCCTATCTGGGCAAAAACATTTCATGCCAGAACTCATTTCAATAAACTTCAGTAGAACAATGTTGTAAAGGAACATGGCTAGGCTAAGAAATTTCTGTATTGCTAAAACATGAGAGAAACATTACAGACAACTACTCTGTACTCCACTGAACAAGATACAGCTTCACTTCAGCTGAATTCCTGAATGAAACTTCTAGGTCTTTCTATTAAATAGGGCAAGGCTCTATTGAGCTGCTCAGGATTTACATGTTTTATTAATTGTTTTGAGAAACCTGGTCTCATTGAAAGTATCTCTGCCCTTGGCAGAGGAGTTGTGATTGGATGATTTTTAAGATCCCTTACAACTGAAAACATTCAATGTTTTTAGGATTTAAATATCAATAGGAATACTGCTGGCAGTTATGGTGAAGTCCTCAAAATTTGAGGTATGGAGGGGATGATACAGGATCAATGTATGTTAGAAGGTTTATGACAGAAGTGATAAGGAGATTCCCTCAATGATTCCATAATAGAAGGTAAAAATAATTGTAATAAAGAAGAATGGAGATGCATAGTTAATGGAAGAGCAAATTAGATAGTTATCTCATTATTTTTGTTAGCTATTGTAGAGAATGAAAACTAAGATAGCCTTCTGCTGGGATGTCTTGGGTTTGACTTCTGAATTCTCCTCTAGTATCCATAGGCTTTTGTCAACAAGAGTAAATCAGGAGAACTTAGACACATTCCTGGGCATGAGCACAGGGTTGGCATTTCTAACAGTGAATAAATACTAGAGTGCATAATGCTAGAATGCACATAACATTGTGCATGTTACAGACAGTTCACACAGAGAAGATATATTCATCACACTGGACAAAACTCTTGCCAACAGAATAAGAGTGATTTGAATAGAGTTTTATTTAGATTAAATAACTACAAAATGTGATGGAACGAAAGACAGACCTCAACGGTTATCTACATATTACTACACCAATTTTAGAACTTAAACAAAATGTCAAGGGCTGATTATTATTCATGAGAAAACATTGAAAAAAATTTATCAGCAAAAGACCCTTTGTGCATTAACAATGCCAGCAATGTTCCTACCCTCCTTTCTGAGGGGCAATGGGTACCTGTTTAGTCTTGGTTTGAGGTAAATACTCAAAGATCAGCAGAGTTAGTGATGTTTCCAGCAATATATGCACTCCTGTCTTTTGACTGATTCTTTGATGCCATATATCTGTGCTCCCACACTGCTTCTTCAGCTGTCCTCTCTCCAGATGGATCACAGACCTCTGGATGATGTAGGCTCATCTTGGGGCAACTGTGCTGGGGCTGTTCTTTCCCTCAGGCTCTTCCTGCCCCAAGGGCTCTTCTGCTGAAGCAAGCATTGCTTTTAAGCTGTGCAAAGTGTTTGTCCCACACTCCTCACTGAAAATGCAGGCTAAGATTTTTTAAGACTCTTAGCAAGAAATGGAATTATGGTATTTAATTTGATTCCTTTTACCTAATGCTTGACTGCTCTGGAAGTGATTCCTGCAAAAGTTAGGATCATCACTCTTACAACTACAGTAACTTTCCTGAATTGCCTTGGAAGGGCAGTGTTGGCTACAATCACTGCAAATCTTGTCCGGACAGATCCCTTTGGCTGTCTTCACACAACTGCTCCTTCACCACAACTTGCAAAAGGACCTCAAGGAAGTAATTTATTCTCTGGGGAAATCTCTTCTAGGGCTTTTATGTCACTCCATTCCCCTTACGTGTACATGGACCTCACCAGTAGAAAGAAATTTTTCCCTTGAAGATTTTCTGTCCCAGATAAGATTAAAATTTCTACTCTTATAATCCCAGCGGAAAGCCAACAGGGACAATACCAGTTTAGGCTGTTGCCTGATGTGTTTTTCAGCTTCATTGCCTGAAACCAAAATACAAGACTAGAGTAAACTGCAGCTCTTAACCATTCTTAACTACCTTAATATTTATAACTATTTAGGGAAGTTTCAGGAGCGGGTAGGTAAGAAGTTGTTTGTTATAACCTGCAAACTATAAATATGTGCCATGAATAGGAATGAAGAATCCCCAGTGCTATTTTCTGACAAAAACTAGATTTTACATCTGAGATAGTTTTAAAAAATGGGATTAGAAACTCTTTTGCATCTGATTTTAAATTATTCTTTGAAAAACTCACCTTCCTAGAGTTGCTAAATTAATGTCTTAAAAGATCTCCAAATATATAAATCTACCCAGGAAACAATTGAGAATGCTTTTAATCACTCACTTAAAAAAAGTTATGATAGAAGGAAATGTTTTGACTAGGAAGAAAAAATCTCATAATGCCATTTAGATAAATGAGGACAATTTCTTATTTATTTCAGTAATATTAATTAAATATTCTGGTATCAGCTACCGGTACAGAATATTTGATATTGGTATACATAATCCTGACCTGCTTTATAAAAAAGATGGAAAAATATCACACTATCAGCACGCATAGCTTTCTGTAAAGTAGCTATGCAGAATTAGTAGAATAGCATCTCTATTCTATGTTTCAATGTATTCAAATTAAAAGTTAAAAGTTTTTTTTTAGTTTCATGGCACTAATATCTCATCCCTATAATGCTTGTGTTATTTCTAACAGATTAGTAAACTCACTGCAGCAGTAACTTAATTCATATTCATAGGAAATAATTATCAAGGGAGTTTGTTGATCTTTCAATCTGAATGAAAATCAAAGTAGATTTCTGTTGGAATTTTCCCTTTTTTTCCTCTTAAATTAAAACAAAACAAAACACCCACAAACTAAACAAGTAAAAAAAAAATCCAAAAAATCCAAAAAAACCACCAAACCCAAAAAAACCATCTGAGAAAGATTCTGTCATACTGATAGTACTACCAGCTGTCTAAGCACATAAGTAATGTGAGGTGATGCTGCGATGGTGCACTTTCCATTCTCCTATTCCTCCTTGCTGTTACACTCTTTCTTATTAAGGAAAAATGTCTATTCCCTGCTTAAGAATTTGTAGTTTGAAATAAAAAGTAGAACACATTTCAGAGAAGGAATAAGATTCTCTCATTAGCATTGTAACGACATTTTTTACATAATCTTTATAAAAAAAGAACATAAAGCAAACAAAGCTAAGGAAGGCTTCTGCAGTGCTGTGTTACTGGGTCTGTAAAACCTTTCTCTCTCACTTTTTTCTCTCTGGAATGCTAAATAGGAGCCCTAGCTTGGGAATCAATAGTTCAATTAGATTATATGGTGGGTTTTTGGATGGCTGTTAGCATAGCCAGGAGATTACTTTCCCTGGATATTGGGGAAAAGCTGCTCTGGAGTGGGAGGCTGTAGCTGCACTTTGAGCCAGCCTGCACTGGGACAAAACTGCAGTATGAAACAGCCATAAGCTTGTGGTTTTGTTTTATGCTTGCTGGATGCCCAGGGACTGAAACATAATTAGCTATCCTGCATCCAGAAGGAAACAGAAAGCATTTGCAGTACATACAAACAATGAAAGGAAGTATTAGGCCCAGGTCCCAAAAAATATGTACTTTGAGTTTGCAAATTGTTGCACTGGATTTAACAGTGCTGTCTAAGTGCTTTAGAGTGCTGGAACATGAGTGCCGTAAAATGACACTGTGCAGACATTATGGGATAGCTGACTTCATTCTAAAAGTAAAAAAAAAAAAGAAAAAAAAAGAAAAAAAAATTGTTCTACGGTGAGGTAAAATTCAAACTAAAGTTTGCTTTTTAAAATCTTTAGTAAGCATAGATCTAGATAAATAATCCTGCCTAATAGCATCAAAAATAGCTTGGGCAACAGAGAGAATGCACTATTGACCTCCTAAAATAAATGTTTGTAAATTCTCTTTTCCAAAATACCTCAAAGCAGAGTGTCTGCAGCTCTGTAACATCAACATCCATGTGCATTGCGCAAATGCCATTTTACATATTTGTTAGATATCTAACAGAAAAATATTTGAACATGGTCTTATTTTGTGGCTATGAGATCATTCATATAAACTACACTAGATTAAATAGGCTTTGGCTTGCAGTTTTCCACAAACACTCCTCACATAGGAATGAATTTTATATCATTTTCATTCGCTCCTCATGTAACAAAGAAGTGTATTTCATTTTGGGAAGCTTAATTTTTTAATACTTATGTAAAGAAACAATATGGATTGCAGTAAACATAGGCATCTATTCTCCATGTTAAATGGTAGTGTATAATTTCTAAGCAAATGCTGGCATCTAGGTGATCTTCTGGTTATGTCTTAAAATGAGAAATAAGTCTGAATTGTTAATTTAAAGAGGGCTAAGCATTTCCTTAAAGACATCTTATCTGGAAGTAACCTTTTTGATTTATAAATGATCTGTCTGTTCAATAGTATAGTTAATGTTGCAGACATTCTCTGTGAAGCTCAGGCATTGCTCATTTTTGGTCATTTTTTGGTGGTATTTTCAGATGAGAGGTTTGAAAAGGTTAGCCTTTATTCTTATATTAATTATCCTAATTTATTCTTAGACTTATGAATTTAGAGAGGATGCAATGAATCACAATTAGAAAAATAACAGATTTCATGTTGATCAAACTCCAATTGCTCATTCAAAGGATCAGTTTGATGGGAACAAGAACAGCACCAGGTGCTGTGGAATTCTGAAGTTCAGAGCACATAAGAGAGTCCTGATGTCTATGGAATCCTGGCTTCTTACTGGGGTAGCATTTTCTATTTTTGTTGTTTGTTTCCAAATACATCCATAACTGTCCTTAAAACCATGACACCTCTTTGTAAAGACCACCAAGGTCTGTAAAAGTAGGAATAAACTTAGCAGTATTTTTATTTTTTATTGTATTTATTATATTTTATTTATTTTTTCATGGTTTCTGTTGCATGAGGGAGAACAGAACAACATTTGACCCCTGAGAGCAGAGCCACCAGGGAAGAAACTAGGGCCACCAATGTTCTCCCCCCAGAAATTACATTATATGAGAATAGAAATGCATTATCTGAAATCTGATTACCATCCCTAGGTGCCTAGGATAGACAACTGCACGGCATGCAGTGACATTTGCCAATGTCCCATGAACAGCTTTTGGACTTCGCTTAGTGCTACTGTTTCCAGAACAGAAGCTGTCCAGAAACAAGCAGTTTCTTTTTGATTGCAAGTCTATTTACTTTCATTTAGCCATCTTTACAGTGGGTCAGAACTCAAAGACTAACAGTGACATAGCAACAACTCTGTAAATGTAAACAGAAAATAACTGATGGGGCTGTTACTTTAAAGAATGAGTTATCTGATGACAAATGCCAGCTGTTCCTGATCAAGTGTGGTCAAAGGAAATGAAAAGTAGCTTCTTAAGTATTGGAGGGTGAGATGGACAGAGATAAGCTTGAATGGACATAACAGAACCAAAGCAAGTTTCCATGATTTAGAAGATATATGAATCATACATTTATATTTTTGATATCCCTGACATGAAAAACATAAACCAAAGGAATGAAGTTTTGTTTAAACTACAAAACGTATAGGCAAAACTTCTTGGAGAGACAAAGAAAGACACTGATGAGCCCTACAGAGAAAACCAAATTCCATGAGTGCAATGTGGTGGGCCTCAAACAGCATATATGTCTGACTGTGCAAACAACAGCGGACCTATGGCATAAGTACTTCACTGCTTGGGTTGACAGAACATGGAAGGTTCCTTGGTTTTTGCAAAAATAGAGAGAAAAGTAACCATGATGTGTAAGGATTCTGATTCATCCTTTAGTCTGCTACACAAAGTCAAAAAAGAAAAGGAGTCTTTGTTTATTTGGAAAGCATTGTCATTTCACATTACTTTCACAACATGGTAGAGATGACCCCCAGCAAGAGAGCTCCAGATCTGAACCTCCCCAAAGACTGAAAGGTATTTTTGTTCTGTGCCTACATGCCCATGTGCTGAACCAATAAGTGGCTAGAAAGCCATTGTTCCATGTCTTCATATGATAGATAAGGAAAGACTTGGTTTGCCATTCCCCTAAGCATCAGAGCCTAGCTTGAAAAAATCTTGAAGAAAATAAAAGCTATAAAAAGCCCTGGACTTAATTGGCCACTGCATCTTTTAAGGGTCACTGCCTTAGGCAGTTCTTCTGGTTCATCAACCACGCCTACATGAGGGACAGGCTGCCACTCCTGCAGTGACTTGTGCTCTGTCCAGTGTCACTGGGTTATTCTCCCTCAAGAAAAAAACAGGTGTAAACCAACCTATTTTCAGTGCAGCTGCCACCATGCGAGTGAGAACCTGTCATGATGTTGAAAAATGCCACTGATGGCAATGGATGGGTGCCCCTTTCTTCTCGCTCCCTCCACTGAACACAGTTAAAAGGTGAAGGCCGATAGCTGATGTCACATGAACTGCAGCAATGGACAGACAAGTACACTGGAACAAGTACATTCAGCACGAATTATTGCTTCACGTTTTCTCTACCACACCAATGACTAAAGCAAATTGAGCATATACCTGTAAATAAAATTTACTGTCCCCCCCAAACTGTTTGCCTCTTGAAATTATTAATACTTTGTGATATTGGGGTGGTAAGTCGAACTATAGACATTACTAAAAATCTAGGAGAAGCAACAAAAAGAACATTACATGTGTGATGAAGCTTCCAATCAGCAGTACAGATTCATAACTTTTTCCATAATCTAAAACTTTCATGCCATAAAACAGGCTGATCCCTAGAGGTGCTGACTGCAGCTTAGCAGCTGTTTTGTATACATACAGTCTATTTTTTCTGCAGACACAAAGGGAAGTGTGGTATCTGCACCAGTGACATTAAATAAGAGAGAGTTGGAGATAGAAAAGTAGACCTGGAAGATATTTAGGATTAATCACTTCATGTGACTACAGCTGAACCAAATTCTGCAGCCTCAGCTCTGTGATTTTTCTTTGGTATTATGTTCCTGTAGCAGAAAGGGACTCTGTCTCACTCTTGCTTATGAAGTGTCATCCTTTCCTCACCTTCCCACATATTCCTGGACATCTTGGCCATGCCATCTCTTCCAATATCCACAATTCAACACCAACTGTGACTTTCTGGAGATGCTTCTTCCATTTATTATTCCCCAAAAACAGGAAATATATCTCATGTTGGAGTGTCCCTGCCTTCCTTCCTGCTTCAAAAATGGCAGTAGTGACAAGATTCTACAGGCTGTACAAAGGAAGGAGGTGCTGCTTCTCTTTTCACAGAGAATTTCATAGAAACATATAATTTTCAGGAGCCCTGAAGCAGGTAGTTTCTGTCCAAGTAGCTGTTCTGCACTAGATACTACGCTGTAGCCTGAATGGATGTTTGTGGTTTGAACAGAGCCTGAAGCCTGCCTGTTGCGTCACACTGATCTGAAAATATTCCTGTGAAAGTAAGATATACACACACACCCTCCATCCATTTTCCAAATTTGATTCTGAGGCTACTGTAAGAAATATGCTGGCAGTCCATGAGACCCTGGGAAAGGGGATTGAGTGCACCCTCAGTAAATTCAACAGCGATGCTAAGCTGGGAAAGAGTTTTGATCTGCTGGAGAGTAGGAAGGCTACCCTGAGAGCTGTGCCCAGTTCTGTGCTCCTCAATTCAGCAACAGCATTGTGGAGGTGAAGCAAGTCCAGAGAAGGGCAACAGAGCTGGGGAAGGGTCTGGAGCACAGGTCCTATGAGGAGCAGCTGAGGGAGCAGCTGCTGCTGGAGAAGAGACAGCTCAGCAGGACCTTACTGCTCTCTACAACTGCCTGAAAGGAGGATGTAGCCAGGTGGGGTCCCTTCTCCCAGGACAAGAGGACATAGCCACAAGATGCATGAGAGGAGGTTTAGGTTTGAGCTCCGGAAAAAGAAAAGTGTGACCACACTGAAAGAGTGGTCAGACATTGGAATGGGCTGTGCCTGGAGGTGGTGGAGTCATCATTCCCCAAAGTTTTCAAGAAATGACTGGATATGGCACTGTGTGCCGTGGTCTAGTTGACAAGACAGTGTTCAGTCAAAGGTGGGACTTGATGGTTTTGGGGGTCTTTTCCAACCTTAATGATTCTATGTTTCTGTGATGCTAAATTTCCAGTGGGNGCAGGACCTTACTGCTTTTTACAACTGCCTGAAAGGAGGATGTAGTCAGGTGGGGTCCCTTCTCCCAGGACAAGAGGACATAGCCACAAGATGCATGAGAGGAGGTTTAGGTTTGAGCTCCGGAAAAAGAAAAGTGTGACCACACTGAAAGAGTGGTCAGACATTGGAATGGGCTGTGCCTGGAGGTGGCGGAGTCATCATTCCCCAAAGTTTTCAAGAAATGACTGGATATGGCACTGTGTGCCGTGGTCTAGTTGACAAGACAGTGTTCAGTCAAAGGTGGGACTTGATGGTTTTGGGGGTCTTTTCCAACCTTAATGATTCTATGTTTCTGTGATGCTAAATTTCCAGTGGGGAAAAAGAAGCCTGGATATGAGGCTGGTGCTGTAGCCATGACAACCAAAACAGAGGAGATGTGAATGAGGCAGGCACTCAGAAACTGAGCAGTGCAGGGCCTGAAGAAAAGGCCAGATCCTGGGAAAAGAAGTGGAGCTGGTTGCTGGTATAGAGGAGTTTGATCAGAAAAAGCACAGTTGCATTTTCCAACATGCTGTCCTTGTGAGTGGTATATGGAGACTTTTATGAAATGAGAGGAGGGTGTTGCCTCTAAAAGAAAGAAAAATACAGATGTAGAAATGATTTGGAGGAAGCAGAATGTCAGATGGTTGGGTTTCAGTGCAAGGAGAGGTATCATGTTTGCAAAGAATACTGTGAGATTGACTGTGACACTGCAGGAAGAAAAAGACAGTTAGGAATGGAAATTATGGGTGTCCATGTTTTAATTTTTAGTTATCCCAGTAGGAAATGCCAGATATGGTTTTGCTTGGACAAAAATTAGATGCAGTTGTAGATACACAACTGAACTCTCAGCAAAATGTTGACAATTGAAGCATATAAATGGCTGTACCTACCCAGGAAGGGGTGTAAGGAACGGGAAGCAAAGCAAGAAATAGTTTGCTGTGTGGATATATGTCTGGATTATCTCTAAGCTCTGTCCCTGACTGGCTGTGTGATATTGGGCAAGTAATTTAAATCTGTTTCTTATCCCGTCCTATGACTATATAATTCACAAAAATCCATGAAAAGTATGCTTGGGGTTTTTTTAACTATCTGTATGTGGAAAGTTTACCACAGTTGGTCTCACATTCAGTTTGGTCTTTTAAATGCTATTTTAAGAAATTTAAAAATGAAAAACAAGTAGATGCAAAAAAGTCTGAGGAGCAGTGCAGAATATCCCAAAGTCACAGGGAGTTACTGCCTCTTTACTGCTTATATTCATTACATAGGGAACTTTTGCTTAAACCTGTCTGGATTGCCAGTTCCCCAAAATACTTTTGGTATTCTATAGAGCACTCCTGTGAGTGCTAACACTGTGGAGGTTCCCTTCTAAAATGATTGACTCTATGTCTTTGTTCGAGTCATGAGTGTAAAACCATTCTAGAGTTATTGTACTTAACAGTAAAACATTATTGTTTAAAAAAGAAAATTTTTTTCTTTTTTCTACACTAAATATTCAGTTATATATACATACAAGTATATATTTATTCTAGATGATCTAAGAGTCTGATTTTACTGATTACAAAATACAAAATGATGCTAGTAATGAATGAAAACTGATAAATGACAATTCTCTTGTTTACTTCTTGATCTGATTCTTGGCTAATTTTGGAGAGGCTGTTAATTTGATCTCCTTTCTTCCAATCCAGGCTAATATAATTTTGAGAATTTTTCTGAGGTTATGCATTCTCTTGGCAAGGTACAAAGCCTGCAGTGCTTATAGCTGGTTACATTTCTGGTAGGCAGATGTAACCATTCTCATTTTTTAATTGTCTACATGAAAAGCAATAAGCTGGAATGCTCTTCAGGAAGACATGTAACTCTACAGAAATTTTGGATAAATTCCACTGAGTAAAAGAGAGATTAAGGCTAAATAATTTAGAGTTTATGCTTGCAAAACATGCTGGCTGTGGCCCCTGAATGTGCCCTGCTTTCTCTCCAGTTCCACATTTCAGTGGAGAGACAGATCCTGTAAATTTGGCCACCTCACATAATTTGCTAGGCTACTCAAGGCCCATACAGCTTTGCACGCTGCTGGCACACCGGTAACTGTGGAATCGTAAATCTGACCTGAAGTCTTTTTTGTTTTCCTGTAAAGGGGCATTTGTATTTGTTTGGTTTCCCACAAATTATGCTGTTGCTCAGAGCACATATAGTATATAGACACTGTGCTGGCGTGGCCACTAGGCTTGATATCAAGCAACAAATTAATACAGGAAATCACTTGTACTGCCTCCTGAAGATTTTACCTTTCAAACCTGGGCAACACAAAAAATAGTAATGTAAATTTATTTTAAAAGATTGCATCACAAATTAAAGATAATATTTTTATATTTTTTTACCTATTTAAATATAAGCATGATCTTTCTGGTATTTTGAAATAGGTCCTTTATATCTATAATTTTTGATGATGAGGTTGCAACCTAAAGAGTTAATTTCCAGGAACATATACCCAGAGCCAGAATTCTCCTTGACCAGTAAAAAACCAGATTGAGTTACTACATTTTTGCTTAATGACCTGGTAGGTTTCACTTTGATATTTCTCCTTTTAGATTCTAAGAGTCACAGATGCTTTCTCAAGAATTGTGCAGAGTGAAGTAGGTGTTTCTTGTTATTTTTTCAGATGTTTACATTTTTAGCACTGGAGTCTTATCCTAGGCACCAAAAGACCTATGGCTTTGGTCTTGTGTCCATTATTTTAAATACTTTTGACTATCATTACTACATGAACAGAACTTTATGCACCATCAATATTTCAAATGTAAATAAAATAGTTCTTTAAAAATGAACATCACTTAAAATGTAGTGCTGCTGGAATGCTGAAGAGCCATTATGTTTAATAGCATTTTTAAACTATTAAAGTTGAGTGGTTACTTTTTATTTTGCATTTAGTCACTCATGGGAGACATTTATTTTGTCCCATACTCTACAAATAGTGATGCTGTTAGTAGAGAAGATTCTCATTTTGAATAATGGTTTCAGTTATGTAATATCCCTTAGTATAATATATTAATATCTTAGAGAGAAATGAGAATTCACAAACTGTTAAGGGGTGTACAGAAAATCAAATGAAATGTATGTCTATAAAAAATATTGGGGGATGGGTAGTAAAAGGGTGAACACCCTTTTCTGGTAATTATTAAGTTTGAAGTTAACACCCTGTTTTAGCAATGATGACATCAATAGAAAAAATAATATATAACAAAATAATTTTTATTATGGATTAGATAAGATTTTTTTCAATATCCTTGGACAGCAAACTCCAGGACAATTCAGAACGGCTGACTGCATGAAAATGCAGAAAGAAATTATGGAATTAGATGCAGCAGTTTTTATAGCCCTGACTTAGCTTTATGTAGGCATTTGAGAGTCATTCTTGCTATTTTTTATTCACTTTTTATGGCTATTCCAGCATGTTCCAGTGATTCTCTTTTTATGCTGTGGTAGCACCAAAAAGAAAGGCTCATTTATTTGCTACAAACCTTGCAGAAAAATGAATAAAAGACTGATTCATCGTTTGTTCCACACAACGTATTTTTTCCTATTACTTGTGGATGCTTTGCCAAATGCCTGGGTTTATATTTCCTGATCCTGAGTGATTTGAAATTTGAACCAGAAAAATGGACAAATTGTAGGTGTAGGTGTACAGGTCTTTTTGGACACTCTTGATTAAGACAAAGAAGTGGGAACCAGAAGCAAATACACATTTATTAGTACTTGAATAATTGGTGGGATGATGGATGTTGTGTAGATAAATGTGCACATGGATGTGCAAATGCTAGAATATATATATTTAGCCACCTTCTTAAATATACAGCTGTTATTTGTATCAACAGGAATTTGACCAGAATAGAACACATCTCTACATTTTAAGTAAAAACTGCTTTTAAAACAGTTATTTTTGACATAAAATTAGCATTGCCTTTGTTAGACTTTGCAATTACCAGAGCTGCAAATGGAAAGTCAGCAACAAATTTTGGAGGTTTTAGTGTGGTGCTGGTCTCTGTGATCATGTCAGAAAGGATAAATCAATGCATTGCAGTTTAAATTGTATCAGTCTACTAAAGATTCTTTAGAAACAAGTGAGATAGTAAAAAAATCTGCACTACAGGACTATCACTCTGTTATGCTATTGTAAATTTTAAAATATACTTTAGTTTTAAAGGAGCAAACCTTGCAAATTCCTCTTTTTTCTAAAGCAATCAAAATGGATTCAGGCAATACCTTTCTTACTAACCATGTATCATTTAGCTACCCACTTGTGCTTTGTAACCTTGACTTGCTAAAGCTGTTTAAAAAGTTTTAAGAAATCTTTTGTATGGAGGATCGTTAATACATGGAAAAGATCCTATTACTTTATCTAAAGACTAATGCACTACAGTAGCCTTTTCAGTGAATGTAAGCTATCTTCTCCAACATGTCTGTAATTCTGTTAAATATCTATTTAAAAGATGTCTAACAGTGTTACTAAAGTGATAGATGTTATTTTTACTTTAAAAACTAAAAAGTACAGCACCTTCTGAAATATTTTAAGATCGTTTATGTGCAAAATGAATGCACATAAACTTTAAAGAATAGATTTTTCAACTCGGTAATTTTTGCACTCTTTGAGATTGTTTCAATTGCTACAATAAGAGAACTTGAACTCCAAATAATTGGCAGCGCATTGTGAGTTTTATGTGGAATCTGTGGTCTTTTGAGCATGAAGCATAATTGCTCTTTGCTTTTAGAAAGGTCGTTTTCCAATAGCATATTTTCTCATTCTCGTTAATGGAAATTAAATAAGATTTTTTTTAATTTGCAAAGTTTGGGTAAGTTTCTGTCTAAATTTTTATCTCTTTTATCTGTCTAATTCATGCATTACAGGTATTTTTGTATTCTAGCTATTAGTGTGGCATTCAAATGCCATAGCTAATTGATGCATTTTATATTGGGCTGTATGGCTTGGTGTAAAATTTTAATGTAAACAGGAATTTTTAAGGAAATTTTCAAAGAAAATTATCTGATAGTAATAATTAAATACATTTTTATATCTTATGTTATAGAGAGGCATAGATATACATTATTGATACATATTTTTCCCTATTAAAATTAACTTCTATGGAAATAGAGGTACCTTGAAGGAATTGCTAACCAATCTTCTTATTTCCTTTGACTTCCACTATCTTCTAAAGAGCTTTTAAGCCAGTAGATTCATGGCAAATCTTGCTTTTGTAATGCAAATAAAACAAATGTTTTCCATATGATTATGGTTACTTGATCCCTGCTCTGTACTCTCTTGCATGCAATACACACTGCTCACTGCCAAGGCATGGCTGCTGTCCAATGTATACAATCTAAAGAAGAGTTTAGGCTCTGTACTCAGGTTTATGCTTTCAAATCACTATACTTTTGTGATCCATACTATATGAGCATAGTAATTATAAACAGTGAATTTCCTTGCTCACTAGGACAGTGTTTGGAAATCAACATACCTTCTGGTTCTATTCCTTATTTT